>OY293305.1:35016641-35316903 GCA_958502075.1 Orchestes rusci
CGCCCGGCTTTCTGTCTGTATATGCGAAATAGAGTTTTTTGAAAAATTTACTTGAAACCATCAAAATTATTCTGGACACACTGTATAATGTTTGACTTGCAACCAAAAAAATCATATTTCAGGCAACGAGGATCAAAAAGATTCCGGATAGAGGAAAAAATTGGTGTATTTGCCAATTTTGGTGCAAGTGTAGGTTGAGGTGTCCTGAACATACTAAAAGTCCTGATCGGTGAGGGGCGAGCTAAAGTGGAGAGAGGTCTCTGTTGGTCATTTTTCCACGTTTCTCTTGAATAACTTGAAAACGAGACCAACCAGCAAAAAAATACTGGAGTACTAAATAATTCCATGTAAAATTTCCTACAAAAAGGTGTTGTGTATTTTTTCGCTGGAAGGAGAAAATAAACTGGAGAAAATGGATTTATGTTAAAAAATCAGATTTTCATATTATGAAAATATAAATTGAGTTTTAACTGCTTCCTGTGACGTGCCACCGATGCACTTTCACTCATTCATTGGCCCCACTCCTCATTGTGTCAGGTGGTCTACTAAGAGTATACGTATACCTCCATTTATCGAGGTCTTAGCTATACACTCAACCTTCACTCAACCCTTCCAGTTTGGTACGCCACTGATTGAAATTTCAAAATTTTGAGCTTAAAATCTGATCCTGCTTTAAGAGTTCATGCGATATATGAAATCTCATGATTTTTGAATGAACGCTGGGTTCGGGAATATTGAGGAAAAAAAGTCTTTGGGGTGAGGGGCGTAGCTCCCGTAAATAAAAATTTTCGTCAAATCTTTATAGGAACTTTATTTCATGAGAATCCTTGATGAAAATACCCCGTGAAAATAAATCACCCTATGCATTTCTTTACCAAAGTCTAGGAAACACCCTGTATTATCATATAGTTTTTCCTTCATCCATATTTCCTTACATGTCAATCTTAGCGACAATGAGTACTCAGTCTTTTCTAATGAGAATTTCGTGTAGAATAATTAAGTATTCTTATGTTTATTTGCTGAAGGTCCTGGTTCTCCCGCTATTCATGAAAAACCAAAAAAAAAACTTCAGACACCCTCCACCACCTTAGCTCGCCCCCCACCGATCAGGACTTTTAGTATGTTGTTCAGGACACCTCACCCCACGCCTATAACAAAATCCGCAAATACACCATTTTCTTCCTCTATTTTTTTTTCGTTGCCTGATGAAACTTTCATTTTAACATCTTTTTTGTATCTCTTTAAATAGTTTTTATTAAGGGCTGACAAATTATAAGGAGAAACCCTTCACAGTGTGTCGCAGATAAGATGGATACACGCCTGTACTTTCCTTATTTTAAGTGGTCGAGATTCGAAGTTTTCTTCAGTAATACAGACTGATGAGCTCCACTATTTATGATAAATAACTGAAATTTGATGTCTAAACTCCGCCTATCACGTCTTTGCAAAGAGATAGCGAAAAAAGTTACTGGAAAAAGTTGTTTTACAGTGTGACCACGGATTGAGTTATCGTAAGATGTGAATGACAAAAAAAAACGCGCCTGTATGGTCCAAAACTAATATGTGAAAAAAATTAGTCAAATCATTTAAAATACAGGTTGGTTTTGGGGCGATTTTATAAAGGCTGACTAAGGCCCGGTTTCTCAAGTCCAGTTAAACGAAGGTACAACGTTGAACTGCGTTCAAAGATGCACAGTTCAATGTACTTGAGCCGGGTTCAACGTTGAACCATCATTGAGAAACCGGGCCTAGGAGTGAAGTACCTTTGTTTAAAGAGATATCGAAAAAAGTTATGAGAAAAGTTGTTAAGAATGAAAGGTAATAGCCGGATACCAATTTTGATACAAATTGGCCTGTTTTGATTTTTTTGTGTATCCGAGGTTATAATGCAATTTAGAACAACTTTTCCTCGTAGATTTTTTTTAATATCTCTGACGCGAAGCTAGATATCGAGAATTGACCATCTTTGCGAAGAAGTAGAGGCGGGGTTTAGACATCAAATTGCAGTTATACAGGGTGGACCAACGAAAACTTCACACCCTGACGGTCTTTAATGTTTCTTTATGAAAAACCCTCGTACCCGTCGATTTTCGATTTGAGGGGGAACATTTTGTGTGATTTTTTAATCGCCGTAAATACAACCCCCTCACGAGTGTCAACACAAACCCCAAAATTTTAAATGGGAAGGGGGGTCGAGCGATACCTTATTCTGAAGACCTTTCGACCCTGATTACAACTGCCGAGTTTCAAGACTCTGCTTTCATTGCTGTTGATATGACAGGTAGTTGTTTTTGATTTTTTTTTTATTTAATAAACCACCCGCAAGAGTCAACTTCTCCAAATAGAGAGGATATGATGAACAACAGGTGATCTTCAAAATGAGCTATCACCCAATCATTTTGATGAGGATTTATTTCACCATAATTTATTCATTTTTTTTGGTGGAGTGATTATTTATTGAATAAAAAAAAATCAAAAATAAAACTTTTGAAAACCGTCATATCAACAGGAATGCCAGTAAAGGCTTGAAACTCGGCAGTTGTAATCATGGTCGAAGGGCCTTCAAAATAAGGTATCACTCGACCCCCCTTCCCATTTAAAGTTTTAGGGTTGGTGTTGACTCCTGCGAGGGGATTGTAGTTACGGGGATGAAAAAATCACATAAATTGTTTCCCCTCAAATCGAAAAACGCAGGTCAAAGGATTTTTCTTAAAAAAATACTGAAGACCGGAAAATTGGAGTGTAAAGTTTTCGTGGCCCACCCTTTATATCCTAAATAATATGTAGTGGAGCCCCGAGTAAAATACAGGTTTCTATTCATCTTATCTGCGGTAGTATTCTACCCAATATTTGAAGGTCATCAGCAAAATGTGCAAATTCTCCATTCGTGAACTAATAGGACTTAACAATAACTATCCAATCAGGATATACTCAGTTGAATTTGTAGCAACTACCAGGGACATCGAAGGTTCAAGTACACTTTGAATCCATAGCTTCACTAAATCATAAAAGTAATATGTATTTTGTATATAAAAATACTCACTTCACAGAATATTGTAAGTTTATCATCGGGCAAGAGTCCGTTAGCCTCATCAAGCAAAAAGTCTCGACGAATAAACTTCTTAAATCCCCAGTCCTTGCCTTGAACAAATCTATATGCTCGTTGGCTTTCCATTGCTTTTGTTTCTTCTCGTTTTGCATTCAGTATACTGAATTTAAATTTTGCCCTCACTTCACTCTTATTGCAAGACACTAATAAAAGATACAGTGAAAGGTAATCTTTGCTTTCTTCATCAAGACCTTTAGGATTTACTCGAAGGCACCTAAAAAACGAGATAATTCAATGACAATTCAATTTGAATGAGGCTACTTGATCAAAACAGTTTCCCCAGTGAAAGTCGATAACATTTTGAATAACCCTGATGAATCGAGTTTTGAATGCCCCTTACACCGATGTCGTATGTCACTTTGCTTTGAAGCTAGTATTGTCCAGTAATCCAAGGTTCAGAAACGGCGTTTCCAGGACAAAAATGTAGATGTTTTTTCTCACTGACTCTGTATGTTTTTTGATCTGCTGAATCCGAATCTAACGTTTGCTACCTCGCGAGGTGTCGGCTTCACAACGAAAATTGCAAAAAACCTCAAAATGTCGGCATTTTTTCAGTTTTCTAAGAATAACTCGAAAACTAAGCGTTTTTTATGATAACTGATACCAAACGAAATACAGCGCATCAAATGACCAAATTAAGTTGGCAACAGGGGTGTTAAAAAAAAAACGAGAAAATTGCCTTCAAGAAAGTTTCAGAGAATCAAAGGCTGAACAACTTTTCCTCATAACATTTTTCATGATCTCTGAATAAATTTATTTGGAATCACCATGCCATCGGCCGAATTCTGTCATTTGTTGCGCTGTAACTCATTGAGTGTTGAAGTTGTCAAAACATTTTATGAGGCAAAGTTGTTCGGTTCTTGGTCCTCCAAAACTTTTATAAAGGTCTCTAAATACATTTTCGGGAAACCACCCCTTAAGCGCAAAACGTACCAGGAGTTCGAGTCTGATCTTTTGGTTGGATGCTCAGGAGGCAGTCCTTAAGCATTCCCGAAAATATCATTCTGTTTGGATTTTTTTTTGCCGACCCCTATAAGCCGATTACAATTATACTGGACTATTTATACACCTACAAAATCAATTATTTCATGACTACCTGGTTTGTCCTGGGCAAACGCACCGCATGAGCACTTTGCGCCACATGAGCATTCAGATGTGGACGAGACGCACAAACGCGCTGAGCACGCTCATGTGGTGCGGCGGCCGATCCGATCGTTGTCGGTCCATCAAATGAATACCTTGCTCAATCTGGAGGCTTTTGGTTTGCCCGTTCATTTCGCCCCAAACGGCCCAGTACAAAATGAATTTTCCACATGAAAGTGTTTGCAATTGATTCATGAGATTGAAGTTGAGATATTCTTCGAAGGTGAGACTCGAAATGTATGTTGGCAAGTTAAAGAAAAAGGATGCTTGGAGTAAAATTGTGGAAATATTTAACAGGATTTTTTAAATCGCCTGCCATCCCCTTCACTTATTTGGATGTCGCACAAAAATAATTTATCAACTGACAATATCGACTTCCTCTTAAGCAGCACTTGGTAGTCCTATACTTGAAGAGTTGGCAAACATGAGTGAGGTCCATTTACACACAATCATGATCTTATAAATAGCACATGCCTAATATTTGATGAAACTTTCATTCTGCATCAGCGATCAAAGAAATAATGGTGCATTTGAGAACTTCAATTCATTTGTCAGTTCACGTGTCCTAGCGATTTTTCTCAAAACTTTGTTCAGGGCCCTTTTGTCCCGTTTAAAAAAGATTGAAAACGAAACTTTTCTCTGTGTTATATCACAGGTAGACTACCTTTCATTCAATTGCTGTGAAATTTCCAGAAAGTACGTATCGTCGCTTGAATGCAGAAGTAGTCTAAGTCACAAAATATAAATTTTACAGCAGAGCCATTTTTTGTTTTTCTCCTAAATATTATAAAATCTTATTAACAAAAAATTGTATGACCATCTTAAATGAGTTATTGTCCCTACAGTTTATGTTTTGACTATAAAGGCCATGTTCTGAGAAAAAAAAGGACATAGAATAGTAAAGTTTCAACGGAGGTAGCCTATGTCCAAAATTGAGAGAAAATAAATCGCGAACAAGTCTATGTCCTCAAGTTACTATTCTATGTCCACCGTAAACTTATGCAGAACTAGTCTATGTCCTCAAGGTACTATTCTATGTCCACTGTAAACATATGCAGAACTAGTCTATGTCCCAAAGCTGGTGGAGATGCATTGGCGCTTGTAAATAGAATAGTTCTGCATTAAAACTAGCAGCGCGATTAAACATAGGATAGCCCGGTAGTTTTACCCATATGAGCTCTAGCTGTAAAGATGGACTTACGATACTTCTGCATCCAATATAACGGTGCTTTTACTTTCAAATGGACTTAAAATATCAAATTAGCCAAAAATGGACATAGGCTAGTTCTGCATCCAAGTGACGGTATATTTGTCCATGAGTGGATAATCATGGATACTTATAAATATAAATGGTATGTTTAAAGTATCCATGAGTTCATAATCTGGATGCAAAGTAGTTTTTCTTCAAACGCTGTAAAACGGACATTGTTCGACTGAGTATCGGCCGCAAAGTTTCACTTTTCCTCCGCCGGAGGGGAAAGTAACCATGACAACAAAAACGTGAGCCTGGCGCCGCCGCCCGAAGCTTTATTCATGGCAAATTGAAAACATTATGTTTTTGCATAAATTATAAATTTGACGACATTTGAAGAAAAAATAGCATATTTTATTTAGGAAGAGTTACTTTTCATGACTTGCTCTCTATTATGAGCCTCACTTCGTTCGGCTCCTGAACACAAGCGCGTCAAGAAAAGTATCACTTTTCCTCCATATAAAATAATATACTATTTTCTTATTGGTTCAATTATTATGAAAAATCATCTTAGGATCAATAATAAAATCAATAAAACAATATTTTATTATTTTTTTTTTTTTTTATTTTTAATAGAGTAATGTATCCACTTTTGAAATATACAGGGTGTCAATTTGAAGACTTCCGACCCTAAATAACGGGCCCCCAAGAAAATAGAATGAAAAACGCCTGGATCCGTCGATTTTTTTTTCGAGAGGAAACAATTTGCGCCTATTTTCAACTCGGCTACATAACACTCTGAGCGAGGATTGTATTTACCGACAAAATGTTAAATGGAAGGCCCTTCGACCCTGATTACAACTGCCGAGTTTCAGGTCTCTGCTATCATTTCTGTTGATATGACAGCAGGTCAAAAATTTGGTTTTGATTTTTTTTTCTAATTCAATAAATAACTAACCGCAAAAGTCTACTTCTCCAAACTAAGAGGATTTGATAAAGGACAGAAGATCTTCAAAATGAGCTATCACTCAATCCTTTGGCGAGGACTTTCACCCATTTTTTTTTAACATCCTTGCCAAAAGAAGTGAGAAATAGCTCATTTTGAAGATCTTCTGTCTCTCATCATATCCTCTTAGTTTGGGGAAGTTATCTTGCGGTTAATCATTTATTGAATTAAAAAAATAAAAACTAATTTTTGACAAGCTGTCATATCAACAAGAATGACAGCAGAAGCCTGATATTCGACAGATATAATCAGGCTCTGAAGAGCCTTCAAAATAAGGTATCACTCGACTCCCCTTTTTTTTAATTTTAGGGGTGAATATCACCCTCGCTCAGAGGGTGATATTGCAGAGTTGAAAATAGGCCCAAATTGTTTCCCCCTTGAAACAAAAATCGTCGGGTCCAAGCGTTTTCCATTCTATTTTCTTGGGGGCCCGTTATTCAGAGTAGAAAGTTTTCAAATTGACACTATTTTAAAATGAATATACCACTACATTTGGAAAAAACTCAAAAATATGCTACCGTTTCAGTTAACGCAATCTAGCGGCGACAGCAAACAAATTCAAAACCAAATAAGCATTTTGTAGTGCAGAGTATGCTCTTTCATACAGTATCCGCCATAAAGTTGGGTAAATATGGGAGTTTTTTTTTATTTTTTATATTTTTGAGAAACTTTCTTCGGCAGGTTCCGAAACCCAAAAAATTGATTTTGATAAAATATATGTCATGAGTTCTTCTGTTTAGCGAGAATTTTAATAAAAGTTTATTTTGGTGTCAAAAAATGGTTTAATTCAACTTGATATCAAAAATTTTCATTGGAAAAAGTTACTAGGAATCCACAAAGGACTCTACATGCCGGATATTATGATTTTATTTTAAAATTAACTTCATTCCACTAAACTACATCAGCTTGATAATAAATCAGTCTGATTTCTTATGTCCTTAACTGTACAGGGCTATTGATTATAAATGCCCCCTCCCTCTAACTTATTAATTTGACGGTTTAGAAAAAGGTCTTCCAAATAAAAGTTTCATGGTTAAAAATGAACTCATTAAATAACCTGTTTTCACATATACAGCTTCAAAAAGTCTGGGCGAGTTCCAACTTTCTTATTTCAAATTGATACCCTATTTTTTTATTCGATATTTGGATTCTCCTTTTAACTCATTCACATATAAAATTCCTTGTGAATGTAATACATTCTATATTGGAGAGACCTCACGACCTTTAAAAAAGAGAATTGAGGAACATAAATCATACATGGAAAAAAGGGAATTTCATAAATCGGGAATTTGTCAACATGCATTTGATAAAAATCATAGAATAAATTGGGATAATTCAAAAATCTTAGCAAAGGAGCCATATTCTAAAAAACGTAAACTTAAAGAAAGTGCATATTATATTATGTTAAATTCTAATGAATGTTTAGCAACTTGCTCTGTAAATTTAAGTAATACATGGTTACCTTTATCAAGAAATTGAACATAGCCCAAAAAAGTAAATTATAAATACTGAACATATGTAAAGTTAAACAATCAACACCACACACTTCAATGTCAGTAAAAGTGTCATTTTGTGCCAAAAACACGAAAAAGTCAATTTCACTACAAAATCTCACAAAAAACGAACTATATTTTTAGAATTTGAGTTAATTGTTCCATTTTTAGGTTTTCACTGACGACGGAAGCAGATTCGTTTCCGAAACGTTTGATATTGATAGGTTTTATTATTTACTAATAGACTTTTTTCAGGTAATATATAGAAGATCGGGTGTATAAACACTAATTTGATTGATATTTGATAGGGTGTGGTGAAATACCCAAAAAAATCTAAAAATAATAAATAAATAATGAATTAGTATTATTCAATTTATAAAATATCAAATATCTTTTTATACATCAAACTCAGCTATAGGATATGCTACATAAAAAATGATTAAAATTTGAAGGAGAATTCAAACATCAAATAAAAAAATAGGGCATCAATTTGAAATAAGAAAGTTATACCTCGCCCAGACTTTTTGGAACACAGTATATGTGAAAATAGGTTTTTTTTTTAAATTTCATTTTCAACCATGAAACTTTCATTTGGAACACTTTTTTCTAAAACGTCAAATTAAAAAGTTAGATGGGGAGGGCATTTATAATCAGTAACCCTGTACCCATGTCCTTTTTTCCACAGTAGATACGATTTAATTAAATCAATATTTTTAAGATTCAACGAATATTCGTTGATTGATTATTTTTCTGATGGCCAGAAAATGAGAGAAAATGGACATGGGTATGGTATGGTATTCAAGGAGATTAAATCCATTATTGTGAAAAAATGTCAAAATGTGCCGAAAAAAGTTGACGTTACCTTCTATCCAAATGACAGAAGAGCTCTTGAAAAGTTAAGATAGGAAAGTGCAAACCATTTTCCTCTAACTTGAATAGTTTGAGTTTTATAGCATGTCAAAGTTGCAAAAATGCCATTTTTAAAACGCGATATCTCGATAACGGTTGAATTTAGGAACATTAGTTGTATCACAGTTTTTGTTCCAAATTGAAGAAAGAATTGAAATATCAATTAATATACAGGGGGTTCCATATAAAAAAATCATACTTTTTCGTGCCATACTTTTGTGACGCACCCTGTATGTTTCCAAATATTTTCAGAATGTGCGCTATTTACACCCCTAAGCTGTGACGCATATTGATATTGATATTTTTCATATCCTATATGATAAAACCTACTTTACTCTATCGTTGGGACACCCTGTACATAAAATTTCAAGTCATTTGAAAATGTATGCAAATTGTCCACTCATTTGCGATGTTTTTGCGAAATTATTTCGTGAGTATTATGGTTTTAAATAGACTTTTAGAGGTACTTACATCATAAATTGAAAAATGTAAACATCAAAATGACTTTACAAAAACATTTCTGGTCATGTTTTCGTCTGACCATTCAAACATGATGCACTCTATTGTAGTCACTGTCGTTTGAGTCACTGTACACCAAGTTACAGTGACTCTATACAAGACAGTGACGACAATAGAGTGCATCATTTTTGATTGGTCAATCGTGTTTTACAAAAACATGTGTTTGATAAAAACTTTTATGATTATAATTTACTCTTTATTATTTTGAGTAATACAATTTTTTAGATAAAATTGAAAATTACCATTCGCTTGCTTCAAATTCAATTCTATGACAAAGATGTCTTTTTTTTACACCGCACCATTGGACGTCTTCACATCAGCAATTCGCGACATACCATCTAGTCCAGTGTATAGATTTTCGACTCGTCCCAGTTTCCATCTCAAAGGTGGAGAGTTATCGTCTCGGACAAGTACAAGTGACCCAATACTTAGACTGGCAGAGGTAGTCTTCCACTTTGTACTGGTCTACATCTCTGACAAGAACTCTGCTCGTGTTCATCGTTTCCAAAAGTGCTGCTGGATTTGTTGAACAAGTTGGAACCGGGATAATCTGTTCATGTGCACTTCTATAAGGCTGGCATCAGGAAGCGACGTAAGCGATCGTCCGATAAGAAAATGAGGACAGAGTGCAGACAAGTCGTTAGGGTTTGAAGACAGAGTGATAAGGGACGTGAATTAAGAATACATTCGATTTCAGTTACGACTGTATAAACTTCTTCAAACGACAAATTTGCATTTGCTAAGACTCGCTTCAAATGGCCCTTGGCAGACTTTACCCCAGCCTCCCATATTCCACCCATGTGTGGAGAAAACGCGGGAATAAATCTCTAGTTGAATCCAGTATTGCATAGAGACTCCTGCAAGATGGTTTCATCCGACTGGAGAAATAATGCCAGTTCGTTAATCTCAGCGCTGGCTCCAACGAAGTTTGTTCCATTATCTGAGCAAACTTCCTTGGGTTTTCCGCGTCTTGACGAAAATCGTCAAAATGCCGCAATGAAAGCTTCCGTCGTCAAATTACCTACTAACCAACTCGATATTAATACACTCGGTTGTGAAACAAACAAACAAGGCAATATAAGATTTTATCGATTTGGCACCTCGACCTGAACGATCTTTCATGATTGGACCCGCATAATCTACGCCGGTAACGAGAAACGGCGGAGCGGGACACACTCTTTGCTTGGGAAGGACTCCCACAATGGGAAATCTGGTGACAGGTTTCACTCGGAAGCATCGTATGCAGCTATGGACAACCATTCTAGCAATGCTTCTTCCGTTTAAGGGCCAAAAGCATTCACGCACAGAATACAGTAGCTGCTGTGGACCAGCATGAAGTAAACGTTCGTGTTCAGACTTGAAGATAGGTTTGGTCAAGTGATGCTTGTTAGAAAGATGTGCTGGATGTTTTGTTTCGTATGGCAGGGATGATTGCTGAAGTCGTCCACCCACCCTCAATATATTGTTGGCATCAAGAAAGGGATTTAGTGATATGATTGTAGATTTGCAGGGTAAGGTAGAGTTTGATAACAAAGCGATATTTCCTGACTAAATGTCTCTCTCTGTGAAATCTTCACCAGTATATTTGTAGATCTTGACAGTTCCTCTGAAGATAGAGGTTGTAACATTCGGCCTTCTCTGGATACCATACAATTTCTCGCAAACCTCAGAAACCATGCTGTTATACGTCTAAGCCGATTAAAATTAGAAAAACTGGTTATAGGAATTGGGTCTAAAAATGAGCTGTTATAAAAGCGGTTTTCTCCTTGCGCATCTCAGGAATATCACCCTTATAAACAATAGAAGATCTTGGCCAGTCCGTTTCTGACGCAAGAAGCCAACTCGGACCAGTCCACCATCTTGTTAAGAAGGCAACTCAGACAGATTTACTCCTCGAGATAAATAGTCTGCAGGGTTATCAGCTGTTTGAACATGTTGCCAATTGCTTGAATCAATTTGTGTCTTGATTTGACCAACTCTATTTTGGACAAATGTTCGAAAAAGATTGGGCTCAGTCTTGATCCAAGAGAGGCAAATGCTGGAATCACTCCAAAAAAATCTTTTTGAGAAGTTAAACCTCATAGAAGATCTCACATATGAATACAAGTTGGCAAGCAATAGTGCGCGACACAGTTCCAACCTTGGTATTGTTAAAGATTTGAGAGGTGCAACTCCAGATTTGGCAGTTATAAGCGCTACGTTTACATTGCCCATGTTATCAACACTCCGTATACAAAGCCATGCACCATATGCATCGCAGAAGCCATGAATTTGTAGATCAATATAATTAGGTAATATGACAAGTCTTGGTAAACTGACATTATTGAGAGAGGATAATTGACTTTTCACCCTTCGCCATTTTTTGTCAATTTCTGATGGTAATGACTCATCCCACGATACTTTCAAAGTCCACAGCCTTTGCATCATGATTTTGCCTATAATGATGCTAGGACCTACTTATCCTAGAGGATCAAAAATCTGTGCTATGTCAGAGAGAATTGATCTTTTTGTTACTGTATTCGAAACTGTAGTAGATACGTTGTAGAAAAGTTCATCTAAGAAACAAGACCAATAATTGATACCAATAATTAATACCAAGGGATTTTTGCTTTATCACCCTCACCAATTTTGATTACCGCTAGAGGATTTAATTCTTGCAAATGATTCAACACAGATCTGCTATTAGAACCCCACTTTTGAAGATCAAAACATCCGGACTTTAGAATAAAAATAATTTCGTCGCATAACTAACCAGGGATCAGATGTTGTGCTATAAGTTACTGTATTTAACTGGAATTCTTGAACCTGGTCAGATGAATTGTTTCTCCATAGGATCTTCTGGGGCGATCGTTGAGATGGGTCTATAAGAATTTGACGAAACATTTTCACTATGTCTCCACATGTAACAAAAAGATGCTGTCTAAATCGGAGTACAATAGACAAAAGCTCATCCTGAATAACAGGTCCACTATATTGAAGATCATTGAATGAAATTTCCGAAGTAGATCGACTAGACCCATCAAAAACTGTAAGTTTTGTAGTCTGATTTTGTTCATTGAACACACCATGATGTGGCAGAAAATAAGAAATTTCAGGGCCATCACTTGTGCTTATAGGTGACATATGTCCAAGAGCAAGATATTCATCCATAAATGCTTTGTAAAGTCCCTGGAGTTTGAGATCCTTGGTTAGTCTACGTTCGACAGCATAAAGTCTCTTCAAAGCATTATGCCTGGATTCTCCAAGCGTTTCGAGCGATAACTTGAATGGCATTTGAACAATAAATCGACCGTTCACATCACTAGAAGTTGTTTGCATGAATATTTGCTCACAGCAATAGTTCTTCAATTTCCCAAAATGATTTTGATTGGTTTTGCAAGTCATTATTAGAAACATTCGAATTAGAACTGTGCTTACAAACAACCCGATTTGAAACAAAAGTGGGATTTGAACCTGATAACATCCACCCAGGGACAGTTTTTTCCATAGTAGGACAGTTTGGATCAAGAGAAATTTGACCAATGGATAACATTCTATAAAACAGTTCAGCACCCAATAACATGTCAATTTTGTCAGGCTTGTAAAACGTTGGATCTGCACTAGAGAATTTGGAATACAATTATTGATAGTAGGTAGAACTAGACAATCGATAGTTGTACTGAAAGAAGTTTGCAATGACTCCAATCTAACTTGACATCTACGAGTTACTTCTGATGAAACTTGATTTATCCCAACCACAGAAATGCTAGCATTGGAGGTATTCAGGGCTAGCATTGGAGGTATTCAGGGCCAGCTTTCCACATAATTCTTTTGTGATAAAATTTGACTGGGAGCCCGACTGCAAATATGAGAATTTCTATGACAATCAAAAACTCTGACCAAAGCTGTTGATAGTAGAACAAATGTATCTGAGACCTTTGCAGCACAGTTGATGGAATCCAAAGGTAGATTACATTCCACTCCACTGACATTGGAAAAACTTACAGGTTGTGCATCATTATTATCAGCTTGCTTCCGGCTCTCCGATGTTGATCTTTCTGGAGACTTTTCAAAATGCAGCAGAGTATTGTGTTTTCCTTTACCCTTCCTACAATGACTAGCAAAGCATCGTTTATAGGAATGATCTGTAGACAATTGATACAGAGCCTTTGTTGTTTGACAGCATTAATTCTTTCATTGATGGAGAGTTTCAAAAAGGTTGTACAACTTTGAATAAAATGATCAGAAGTCTTGCAAAAATTGCATTTTGCTATAGAAGAGCCAACTTGACCAGTATGATATGAGTGCAATGGAGCTTTTTCCTTATAGTATTTATGTGGTGATGAAGTGTCCTTGGTAAAATTCAGAGTCTCCAGGAAATCAGCCTTTGGTTGAAGAAACTGCTTGAATTCATCAAAACTGGGAGTGGTATTAGTTGAATCACTTATAACATCTGGAGAGGCAGATGACTTTCGAGAGAACTTGATTCTCTTCTGCTCCCACTCACGGATAGTAGATTGATCCAACTTCAGGGTTAAAATGTAAATTAAGAGAGTGTCGCAGGAATTGACTTATTTAAGCATACCAGATGTCTATTGACATTAGCAAGCAAAGCTCGAAGACCTGAAGCAGATTCTGTTTTCATTGCTGGTATGTCAAACATAGCTTTGACATGGTCAAGGAGCTCCAAGCAGAACTATAATTTGCGGCAGAAAAATCCAAATTTTGGATAATCATAAGAGCGTTACCTTGTAATGAAGAACGTAAGTAGTGGAATCTTTGGATATCATCCAAACTCTTATTCTCGTTTATCAAGGAGTTGAAAGTGTCTCTAAACTCTAACCAGTCATTGTAAGCCTTGTTTTGGTATTCACCAGAAAACAAAGGCAACTTGATTTCAGGAAACTTGACATTCGCATTCGGAGTATGATGATTGGAGCCAGATGAGCTTTTTGCACTACCCGGACTTTCTGATTTAGCTGCCTGATTCTTATTTGAATAGTATGTACATATTCAAAATCTGTTTCGACGAGTTAACCAAATCTAAAAACTGGTTTTCAAAACTTTCGCGTTTACAATGTTGATCTTTGAATTGATCTCCATCCAATTCCAATTCTAATTGAAATTGAATGTCATCAATTTCTTGCAACAGTCCCTCATGCCTGATTAAACGCGACTCAAGCTCTAATATGCGTTTGTTTTCAACAATTTATTGTGTAATATCTTGGATTTCATGAGAAACTGAGGCAAGAAGAGAGTCCAGAAATGATTTGAACACATTTTGCTTGTTTATCAATATTTCTCTTTGTTTACTTAAATCGGACATTCTTAACAGAAAGAAGGAAAATTAATGAAATAGAAAAGAGTATCGGAACGATCTCACTTGATATGTTGTTGATTTCCAGCTTTCCAATGTCCCCAATGACCCCAACTTTCGTATAGTGAGACACGTCACTTTCGATTATTGGACTTTCGATAAGTTTCTCCGATTGTTTATCCGGTATGAAGGACCAAAATGTTTAATAAAAACTTTTATGATTATAATTTACTCTTTATTATTTTTAGTAATACAATTTTTTAGATAAAATTGAAAATTAACGTTCGCTTGCTTTAAATTCAATTCTATGACAAATATGTCATTTTTTTACACCACAAGTCTCACGGTTGCACGTTCCGTTTAAGCTCCGGCGCCAACAACATGGTCGACAATATTTTTGCAGTCATTTTGACATTTACATTTTTCAATTTATGAAGTAAATACCCCTAAAAGTTCATTGAAAACCATGATAGTCACGTGATAATTTAGCAAAAACATGGCGGATGAGTTCAAATTGGAGACAATAGAGGGCATTATTATTAATTCGGCAATATAAATTGTATTGGGTCATGTTTTTGTAAAGTCATTTGACGTTTACATGTTGTCTCAACGAACATATTATTATTTAATGAAAAGAAGGGTGCCAACTTTTCTCATTTCCCTTTCTGTCCCTACGCCACGAAAATCCCCTTCTTTATATTATTTGGTCAAAGAAACTTCCCTTACATATTATTATTATTATACACGTCATAATTTTTCAAAACCAAGGTGGCTAAATACACTCCCCGACAATACATTCCGGACAAGAATAATTAGAGTCAAATTGATATTCCTATAACTTTTTTATTTGTTGTCCGATTCTGGTGAAATTTACACCTAAGTGTAGGCCCAATGTCTTGAGATATTACCCTTGACTTTGGTTTTGGAAAAATACTGATGGCTTGGTCATTATACAGGGAGGAGCAGAAGCTACTTTTTTACCCTCAAGTTTTCAACGCCCTGTGGAAAAATTGAGCGGCAAAATTTAGCTCCATTATATTCTGTTGTGAAATGCTATCTTTTCTCCACAAAATGTGTCATGTTTGGTCATGTCAATATCTATTTTTTTGGAGAAGATGCAGGTGTTTGAGAAAATGCTGCCGTTTTTCGATATATTATCAACAATTAATGAAAACATTTTTATAGACTTGCATGAACAAATGTTCTAAAATTAATAGCGCGTATTGTCACCTCGTATCCCTATGACTTCTGCCATGCGAATGGCATGCTCTTGATGCAGATCTGAATTGCCTCTTGAGAAATATTTGCTATTTTTCAAGAAAGGCTTCTCGCAAATCAGGCAGTTTCCAGATGTCTATTGCGAACATGTCTACCTAGCAATCCTATCATAACTATTCCATGTGTTCGATTTCCCATTTTCAATTAATATAAGATCTGTAGGGTCATGTAGTGATACCCCAGTCCATGATACTACCGCCTCCAAAGAAAGAGTGTTCGAGGTGGAAAATTTGCCCAATATCGAACATTGGGTAAATTTGGAATTTTAGAATATTTGTTCATGCAAGTCTATAAGAATGTTCTCAATCATTGTTGATGAAATATCGGAAAACTGCAGCATTTTCTTTAAAAATATGTATCTTTACTAAAAAAAGCAGATATTGACATGACCAAACAAACATTTTGTTGAGAAAAGATCGCACCTCACAACAGAATATAATGAGTTAAATTTTGGCGAAGATTTTTCCACAGGATGTTGAAAACTTGAGGGTAAAAGAGTAGCGTCTGTTCCTTTATGTACAGGGTGTCAGTCCGGGAACAAGCACGATCTATATATGGAAAACCATACGTAGGAAAATTTTGAAAATTTCGCAGTATAGAAAAGTCTGTGGGGGCACTCAAGCTAAAATATTTTCAAGATGGTGGCAACCGGAAGTCGGTGTTTGCTTATTTTAAAATAGAACACCCTATATTTTATAACATTTTTGGATTCTATGTTGTCAGGCATTAAAAATAAAGTTAAGTTTTCGAAAGGTTGTCCTTTCCAAAAATTTGTATTTTTGAAAATATTGCCAGTTTTAATAATATTTTTCGATGTTTCTATGGATTTCAAGTTCAGTTAACCTTAGTTGGGAAAACATAAAAATCACGCATCCATTATAAGAAAAAGTTAAATAACTTTTGAACGGTTAAAGCGAATTAGTAGTTATTGCACTGAGACATCCTTTATTAAAGTCCATTTAGTTCATTCCGATATGATCAACGGCCAAGACACAATCTAGCTTTCCCATATCAATGACTCAACCTGTATAATATCATGAAGAAAATAAATGAAATAACGAGCCCATACACCCAAGCGCGCAGGCATTGACGCCTATGAAGCATATGCAAGCGCGGGTTCTACAGTCCCCGACAATAAATTCCGGACAAGAATAGTTTTAGTAAAATTGATATCCCTATAACTTTTTTAATCTTTGTCTGATTTTGGTGAAATTTATACCAAAAGGTAGCCCTATGTCTCGAGATTTTACCCGTGATTTTGGTTTTTGGAAAATACTGATGGCTTACTGATTATACAGGGGGGAACAGAAGCAACTTTTTTACCCTTAATTTTTCAACACCCTGTGGAAAAAATTAGAGGCAAAATTTTGCTCCATTATATTCTGTTGTGAAGTGCGATCTTTTCTCAACAAAATGTTTTCATGCATGTCTATACAAATATTTTCGTTCATTGTTGATAAAATATCGAAAAACTGTACCATTTTCTTTAAACATCTGTATCTTCTCTAAAAAAACAGATAATGACATGACTAAAAAAACATTTTGTTAAGAAAAGATCGCACTTCACAACAGAATATGATGGAGCTGAATTTTGTCGCTCAATTTTTCCACAGGGTGTTGAAAAATTATGGGTAAAAAAGTAGCTTTTCTTCCTCCCTGTATATGACCAAGCCATCAGTATTTCTCCAAAATCAAAACCTTATCCCAAAACATAGGGCTACACATTGGTACACATTTCACCAAAATCGGACAACAAATAAAAAATGATCAAAAAACGGGTCCAAAAATCTCACAGATTCCAAAAAATTTTCTTTATTCACTCAAACGACATGTTTCGGGGTCAACATCTTACACCCCATCTTCAGGTTCGTAGTCAGTTTTGGAATTTCTTAGATATAAACAATACAGAACACTCAATAAAAAAATTAATAGACTCAAGGAGGATAAATTTAATAAGATAAGCCCTAATAACAGATCTAATGACCATGTTCATAATTTTCACAAACCCTTCATAAACTTTTCAACGGTTACTTTTAGTGAACAGGAATCTTCAACAATCGGTGAAGGCCTAAGCTACAATCCACGTACCACTACCAAAAATATGTTCCAGAATAACCTTGAAATTTTAGCAGTAGAGGCTGAGTCGATTATCCAATCTTTTGATATCGAAGATGGGGAAAAAAATGCTCTTAGAGATAATATAAAAACAGTTCTTAGAAAAGTAAGATTCACTAAACGTAACAACGTTGTGGATTTCCAAGCTGGTTCTTTCAATTTAAAACTCATTAAGGATATTAAAAGCAAACTAGTCTCAAATGATTTAATCGTTACAAGGGCTGATAAAGGGAATTGTGTAGTAATTCTGAATAAAACAGATTATGTTTCCAAGGTTGAAAAATTTATCTTTGATAATAAGTTTGAAAAATCCAAAACGAACATCAATACTTTTACCAACAAGGTCGAACAAATCATAAAATCTTCAGATCACCTTTTGAATGAATCTTTAATAAAAAAACTATTGCCTACTCAAATTATAAAACCTAGACTCTATGGATTGTTGAAGTTACATAAATCCTCGCATAAATCAGATAATTTTTTAGAAATTCCCATTAGACCTGTTGTTTCCTTTTGTGGTTCTCCAACATATGAGTTATCTAAATGGATAAATTTGAGACTTAAACAATTCTATAATAATAAATTTTCTTATAGCATAAAAAATAATTTAGATCTCATTGATAAACTTAAGATTGTAGAATTGACAGATGATGACATCCTAATTTCACTGGACGTTTCAAACTTATTCACCAATATTCCCAAAACTGAGGTTATGAAGCTGGTGGAAAGAGACCTTTTGGAGAGTTTAGAGTTTTCTGGATCGGAGATCGCGGAGGTATTGAGTTTGTTAAGGATCTGTCTGGACCAAAATTTCTTTGCGTTTGGAAATACCCTATATTGCCAAAAAGAAGGTCTTGCTATGGGTTCACCTTTATCGCCAATATTGGCAGATCTATTTATGTATAACTTTGAATTTAACAATATTTTGAACAATAATGAATTTGCCGACAAAATTAAATTTTATGCTAGATATGTGGATGATATTTTAATCGTATGGAATAATAAGGAAAAAAACTTGCATCAATTCTTTGACTTTTCCAATTATTTACAACACCCTTCTATAAAATTTACACTTGAAAAACAGAATGACGATAACCAACTCAATTTCTTAGATTTGACTTTGACGAAACTTAACAATAACATAGAATTTGGTATTTTTAGAAATCCTACCCATACGGGCATAGTGATAAACAATGACTCTTGTCACCCTTTTCAACATAAACTAGCAGCCTTTCACAGCTATTTGAATAGACTTTTAACTGTCCCATTAGAAGATAATGAATTTAATAAAGAATTGAACACATTTTTCCAGATTGCTGAACTTAATGGTTATTCTAAGAACCTCATTAATAAACTATTGAATAAAAAACAAAACAAACTTTCACAGAATCTAGTTTTTCCAGCACAATTAATTGACCACGATGGTCCAAAATCTTACAGATCTTTAACTTTTTCAATAATTTTTCTAACAAAGTCGCAAATATCTTAAAACCCATCACAAATATTTCTTTCAAATCGTCTAATTCACTTAGTAACTACTTGTTGAACAACAAAGACAAAATCGATCCTATGGAACGTTGTGGTGTTTACCAATTACACTGTGAAGACTGTGAAGCCGAATACATAGGCAGAACGTATAGAAGTTTTGGAATCAGACTGAAAGAACATTTAAGATGTTTAAAGATTGGCTCTACAGGTTTTTCTCATTTTTCATCTCACCTCCTAGACAGTAACCATAATTTCAATTTTAAAGACGATTTCAAAATATTACACTCTGCAAATAAGGGTAACCTGCTTAATAACTTGGAACTTCTGGAAATTCACAAATCTTTTAAAAATACTAAGTCACTTACTTTAAATGCTCAAATTAACTTGAATTATTCACCCATTTTTACCTCAAATACTCGGCACTGGAGGAAAGGCTGACTAATAACCCTAATCACACCGACAACATCAATGAATAAAAAACCCTCTCCAAAACTCAACCAGCTCAAAATCATTCCGTGGAACTGTAATAGTGTCAACAATAAAAAAACTGAACTGATATATTACCTACAAAGTGAAAAACCAGACATTGTACTACTTCAAGAAACTTTTCGGAAACCCCCTGTAATTTTCAACATTCCATGTTATATAACCATCAGAACAGATCGCACCCACAAACAAGGCGGGGGAACGGCAATACTGATTCGCAGTGGGCTGGGCTTCAAGCCACTGCCACAACCAAAGGGAGCAACAGCAATAGAGAGCACGAGCATATTACTGGATATCGGTCATTGCAAAATAAAAATATCATCAATTTATAAGCCACCAACTGTAAAAATCAATGAAGATTTCTTAGAGGAGATTCTCCCTTATGGATCAACAACAATAGCCATGGGGGATTGGAATGCTAAATCCAAATCATGGGGATGTAAAGCCGATAATCAACAAGGTGTCTGCAGGAATATTGTTTACAAAACCAAATCGACGTGCTAGTGCCAAACACACCGACCCACTTCTTCCATCACTCCATGACTGCTGACATTCTAGACATTGCCCTAACTCGAGAAATCACCTACAAGACAACAATAACCTGCAAAAGTGATTTATCGTCGGACCATGACCCGGTGCATCTCCTCTTGGATGATCTCATTCCAGAAAAAATACAAAAATATAAAAAGATGACTAATTTCACCAAGCTGGAAAAAAAACTAGCCTATTTGCCGACACAGTACGAACTTAACTCTATAGCAGACATCGATCTAGCCCTCTCAAAACTCATCGAGTCGGTCCATAATGCAGTTGACGCCTGTTCCAGCTCAGTCAAAACCAGCAATTACCACCACCACAAACTTTCTGAGGATATTCTCACCCTAATTGAAGAACGGAACTACCTGCGAAATAAAGTGAAGAAACACTCTTCCAAACCCTATTAACGCAGGCGAATAGGCTAACTAATATCATTAAAAAGGAAATGAACAATTATCGAAACGCAAACTTTCAAACGGAAATTGAGAAAATCGAACACGCCAGCTCACCATTTTGGAAGATTTATAAAAATTTTGCCAGCACCAAATCCAATAAAAATCCAACTCCAATCAAACACAACAATACTCTTGTCTACGACGAAGCGGAAAAAGCTGAAATTTTCCGCAAATCTCTCGAGAAACAGTTTACCATC
The DNA here is from genome assembly GCA_958502075.1 of Orchestes rusci. Lineage (NCBI taxonomy): Eukaryota > Metazoa > Arthropoda > Insecta > Coleoptera > Curculionidae > Orchestes > Orchestes rusci. The sequence continues at coordinate 35,037,865 of OY293305.1, forward strand.
CACAAGAACATTGGCGATCCCTACTTCGAATATGCTGTTAACAATCACCCGATAAACCAACCCAATGCTATGGAATATAATCACCCCTGCCCCATTGAAGAAGCGGAAATCTTCGACATCGCCGAACTAGACCAAATCATCATGGACTTGCGGATTGGCAAGGCCCCAGGGACTGACAAAATTAATAATAAATTAATCAAAAACTTCACACCCAACTTAAGAGAATTTCTTCTAAAACTATTTAATAAATGTATGGAACTTGGATATTTTCCACAAGCCTGGCGTGAAGCCATAATTGTACTCATCCCCAAAAAAGAAGCAGATTGTTCATCCACTTCAGGTTACCGCCCTATAGCGCTCCTCAACAGCATCGGCAAATTATTTGAACGATTAATCCATTCAAGAATTAAACTCCAATGTAATAAATTAAAAGTGATACCAGATCATCAATTCGGGTTCACTGATGGACTCAGCACCGAGCTCCTGGTAGCCAGGCTCGTAGAAGACTGCTCTAGAGGCCTACAACACAAACAACACACTGCAGTCATTGCACTAGACATTGAAAAGGCATTCGACCGAGTCTGGCACCAGGGGCTAATCCTAAAATTGGCAGAAGCTGGATTCTCCAAAAGAATAATTATGATCATCAAAAGTTTTCTTAACGAGCGTATTTTCCAAGTCAGAACAGGCAGAGGAGTTTCCAAAAAAGCCAACCAATGCGCTGGTGTACCGCAAGGGTCGGTCTTATCCCCGATATTATACAATATTTATGTGGCCCACACCCCCACCCAACATAACACCAAACTTTCTCTCTACGCAGATGACACTCTTCTTTACACATCAGGCAGCAGCATTGCAGCAATTCAGCTTCGATTACAAAAACACATTCACAGGATAGAAGAATTTTTCGAAACTTGGAAAAATAAGATAAATCCGAAAAAAACCCAAGCCACACTAATCTCCCGAAAAAACTCTGGCAGGAAACCAGCTCTAAAAATCAACGATTGCTCTCTTACATGGACAAAAAATATAAAATGTCTAGGCGTAACGATTAATGAAAAGCTAAATTGGAACGACCATATTAATACCAAAATCAAAGAAATTAACAAGATGCACGGAGCCCTGTACCCCCTCCTAGCTGCAAACATCCACTTAAAATTGGAAAATAAAATCCTCATTCCTCAACAAGTACTCAAGCCCAAACTAATCTACGCAGCCGGAGCTATCAGCTTTAACAAAAGCCAGACAACAAAAATGCAGAGAATCAAGTTCATCAGGCGCTGGGATCGCACCCCATGGTACATCAGGACGAGGGACGTCTTCACCCAACACCGAATTAAGCCACTGTATCACTCTATACTGGACGCCAAATTCAAGCTAAAAACAAAAATTGCAAGACACAAAAACTCAGTACTTCAAGAAATTCGTAAAATCAAAAAGCACTCGATTCTCGCCAAAAAGACCAAATTCAGAGGTATATGGTCTCATGCTATCGAATATTTTCACATAATCCCAAACATTGATTACATTCCACCACCTCCCCCTTTTCCTATACACTTCCAACAATTTGACAACCCGGCAACACAGGCATCTTCTGATGACTAATTTCCCCACTACTTTTCTAAAAATCACACTTCACTTCCCATTAGACGAGCTCGCTCGTGGTCAATATCAATATTCCCATTCATAACATTCCACCGGTATCATTCCGGCCTCCCCCCCCCCCCTATTCATCAATAACAAAGAGCCAGTGTACTTATAAAAAGAGATAAAGTGCCCCAAAGGCACTAGAACCCTAAAAAATTTAATATTCCCCACCTATTTTTACCTCAATTATTTAACCCTTCCCCTATCAATTGTTTCTCATGAGTTTACAAAACTGACACTCGCAAAACACTTTTCCAAGTCCACATTACTACATCTAGTTTCATGGAAGGTTGACACTCCACACTGTTAGTAGTTTAGGTTTAATGTAAGGTTAGGTTGCTCGCCAAAGTTGAGGTTATGATTTGTCACTTGTCACTAATCACGTTCATGATTCAGCACTTTCAGCAGTTTTCTGAAACCACTGATAGGGTATGGAGGTACCTACTTTGTAAAAATTGCAATTTCGTCCAACTTGTACCATTGTCCTCCCTGTTGTAACTGTTATTATCACGTTTAATGTTCAATGTCTAATTGTGTGACGATCTCCTCAACTTCAACGTGCCTTGTAACCTGATATTAAGTTAAAAAAATGTTTTGTGATCCAACAGTTTTTATATAAGTTATCTTCTACAGCCCATGTACCTACGAACCTGAAGATGGGGTGTAAGATGTTGACCCCTAAACATGTCGTTTGAGTGAATAAAGAAAATTTTTTGGAATCTGTGAGATTTTTGAACCCGTTTTTTTATCATTAATATGATGAACTCATATTGGTTATCAACTCATTCACAAATAAAAAAGTTATAGGGATATCAATTGGACTCAAATTATTCTTGTCCGGAATTTATTGTCGGGGAGTGTAATCGAAATACAGAAGTTTGAAAAAACTTTTCGGGAAAAGCTCTCCGGGATGTTGTAGGGGGATGTCCAAACATTTTTATAAGAATTTTGGCAACCTCTAAACTTTCTTTGACACACGTAGTTACGGAGTCAAAGAGACCAATTTTCGATTTTACATTTTTTTAGCAGAAGTGAGCGTCGTACAATAATATTGTATTAGTTTTTTGTTCAAAATTGGTCAAAGAATTTTTTGAGCCGAAAAATCCAAAGTCCAAAGGCACATAGTTAGAGGCAGGCAACCTGTTGATTATTTCAAAGTAAATATTTTTCAATAAGATCATGCAAAAAAAATCCACCGAAATAATTTTCCCAGGGTGCTGACTAGATTATAGTGGTGTCCCCATTATTTTTTTAGTCGCTAGTGTACCTTTGTGAGCAGTTTGTAGAAAATATAATATGAAATGGAAATGGAAGAAATAGTGCATTTTCTCATACTCCTACTCCTGAATTTGATGCCTGAAGAAAGCAGTTATAGCAACTTTGATTAGCTTTAAGGATTGTGGATTCATATTTCCAGTAAAAACACACAAAACAGTAATAAAAAATGGCTACCAGGTGCAGTGGATACACGGTGAAGTGGAAAATTTCCAACAGAGCAGTAGAGTGTCGATCTACGGAAAAGAGTTGGTCAGGGAAATTTGTTTTCGACTTTTAATTATTGGTCGAAAATCTGTGGCCAGCAACAGAACGGCTTTGAGAACGCGGCTTTTATCTTCTGATTGATCGAAGTATCTGCGTATTTTGTGTTTTTTTGGGAGTTAAAAGTGTTGTGTGACTACTGAGTTTTGTTTTGTGTATAGGGCCTATCTACTACAATTTCTAGAAAAATTTTGAATTGATAGCAACTTGACAATGTAGCCTTACCATTTCAGTTTGTCATTGGCTCCAGCAGAAAATGTGGAAGACTTCAAAACTTCGCCCATCTCTTCCCTACAGAAGCTGAAGTTGTTTATGGTCCACATGTAACTGAATTTGACTACTTTTACCTGAAATCAGAGGTATTAATTTATTAATTTAGGCAAAAACACAACACAAGGTGTACAATCAGGAGTAAATGTCAACATTTTAAGTAGTATTCGACATCCAAATTAAGCATGGAATCAATTAGAAAAACACAAAAGTGATCTAATAGTATATTATAATAATATACCGCAAGACTCAAGTAGCACTTTTAATCCCGAAGGAAAAGTTTTCCTGACGGATTAGAAGTACGTAAGTCTCAGGGCATATACAATATTTTTCGTGCTTCCGGAAATATAAAAAAATTACAGAGAAAAGTATAATGAGCCAATCATAATCATTCATGTTGCGATGGCGAAGGTTTTGTTTTGTGAGGACAAGTTACCATAGTAACCAGTGCGATGTATATCATTGCCAAGAGAGAGAAGAGGACTCGTAAAACAAACATTTACCGTAGAATAGGGATACTTTGACCTGTGCCAATATTCTTGAGAGTGAATACAGAAAATTCTCAGTAGACTTAGACTAAGACTTCATGGAGAAACGTCAAATCTCTCTCATAGTCTCTACTCCCTGAAATTCAAGAATAGGGGCACTGTGTGGTTACTTTGACACCTACGTTTTTCTCTGATCTTGTATGGGGTTGTTTTGCTCGCCGATAGCGTTAGACGCATGCTTTTTGAATAGTTTTGCAGTGAACCTAATAGTTTTTATTTTTGATCAACCAATGAACGTGTTAAAAACATTTTGATAAACGAATTGTAATGTTCATGAAAAATTGAAGAATCAAAGAGTAGTAACTACAATTCAATTATACCAGTTGATATAATGTATCTATTTGGACAATTAATTGTAAGGATATAATTATTTGTCCAGATTACTTGATATACCTAAGCCAAAATATAATTCAATAAATAAACGAAAACCGATGTAGTACGGTACCTGTCACTTGACCGCCAGAGTAAACATCTGGGCGGGTAGATAGATTGAATTCTACTACGCATGATGGACATTCCATAGCCCTACTGGAAAATGTCCGTGAATCAGACGCAGACACATATTTTCGCCCATGCCTCGCCACATTTGCTTCAGATGACGGAATCATTATGCTTATCCATTGGTTTTAGATCAGTGAGACCAGCCAACTATTCCATTTATAGAAAAACGTTAATATCTTTAGAACCGTTAAAGATAACACCCCCAACCCTTATATATTTGAAATTATGAAAAAAATCTCTATCGAACCAAGGGATAAAATACAGGGTGTCCCATTTAATAAAAAATAAGAGGCCTCAATCAATTGACTTCTGATGCTTAATTGTTTTTTCTGATAACAAATTCTGATAATTCAGAAAAAAAAACTACAACTTTGAAAAGGTAAAGAAAAGACAAATCTTTTGACTATAAATATACAGGGTGTTCCATTTAAAAAAATAAAGTTTAGTCCGATAACTTTTTGACCTGACCCTGTATACTAATTCCGAAGGCAGAATCGAGTTCTACGGAAAAAGTTATAAAAGAAACAGTTTTCACATTTTCCATAACTTATCTGATAGTTTAGATACGAGGGGTACCTTAAAATGCGACATTTTCAGTTCAGCCCTGTATCTTAAAAACTGAAAGGGCTATGAAAAATTTGTTAACGGCATCCTTTAGTTTCACGAAAAAGTAGCACACTGTCGCGAAAACCGCAACTTTCTATCTATAAGAATAACGGAGATTCCCCGCATAAGTACCCAAAATGGGACACCCTGTACATTGAACGCGAACCAGCGAGATCCACAAAATATACATGGTCCCTCGAGCCTCGAGCCGGATAGAAGAGCGAAGCTTGAAAGTCCAACCCGAACCCGCAAGGAGCGAAAGCAAGCCACAATTCTGTAAAATTTGGTACTGGAGTCACGATCAATGATCTAATAACTATAGATGAAACATAGCGAAATAAACATGAGGACAACATCGAACTGTTTATTTGAGTGCACTCGGGTGCAGAGTTTCTCCCACCACGTTGTTTGCCAAACTTACTCTATTAAAAGTATTACTACGCAGCAAAAAGATTAAAGCATTGTTTGGAATCATTTTTCAAACAATTTTAAGTATGAATTTGATCAAATACTTGATGGTTACTTTTTTGTTTAAATTGAAACATCTCTCCAAGATTTGTTTAAGTATTTAGGTTTTAGAAAAACCAGTATTTTCTTCTGAAAATTAAAAAAGCTGAAGTACGGCAACGCACCAAAATTGGGTCCGTCCCTATCGATCGGATTTTGTCTATACGTTTCATTCATATTTCGTCTCATTGGCGTCTCTTGTTTTTTGAGTGGGGTTTGGTGTTGATTTTGTGAATTTTTATTGTGTTATTATTCTGGTTTAGTTTGTAGTGCTCCAATATTAACTTATATGGTTCATTGAAATGACTCGCAAGTGTCAAGCTTGCAGTAAATAAGCATTTAAGAATTCTGTAAAATAGTTACGCTGGCAGCTTCGCGTGTAGTAGCCGAAGCACATTCCAGTGAGGTGCAAACGTATCCCCACTCAGTGTCCCGTTCAACTCCTCCTCACGTCTCTTCTATGTTCGATATTGGCCACAGAATTTTTCACAGTTTATGAATGAAATGTTTCACATATTGTTATTAGATCATTGGTCACGATACACATAACTGGTGCAACGAAAGGAGCAAGGTCGTGTATTTGAAATTGAAACCATCTGAACCATTTTTGCGCGTTTTTAACCAGTCTTCGTGACCTTTATTGACTATTCGACTAGTAAAAGTCCCATTGTTAATATCCAACTACCCAGCCCATAAATCTCCAAAATGCCTAAACCCAAAAAGCTGAGCAGCATTATTGCTAATACGGATGAAACTCAAGCTCATTCAAAGGAGCAGATAGATAAGTATAAAAAGCTCGTAGCTCATCGTGACGCTCTTTCAGATCAAGTTAGTCGATTTCAATCGTTTTTCAAGAATAAATGTTTCCCTTTGGACAGCAAACACTCAAATTTGACTTAAATGCCCGCCTAGCCAAATCGAAACAGTTCTCAGTTAATTTGAACAGATTCAAATGAAAATTGAACAAGTTTGGCTTGAAAATAATTTTGATGAATACAAAGATGAAGATGAAGAACGTTTAGCTTTTGAAGATTCATATTATCATTATGTGTCTAATGCCAAGTTGGTTTTCCGGTGCAGCAGTCATCAATAGGCGATTCGCTGAATTAGAGTTCAATAGCGAATCTGCCTCTTTTTCAATCAGGATCTCAATATGGTCCACGTCTTCCATCCATACCTATAAATAACCTATAAATTCAATGTGTCTTATGAAACTTATACCAATTTCAAGGCCACCTTTATATCTCTTATCGACAAATGCACACGAATAAACAATGTAGTTGAATTTTACTTTTTTGCAATCAACCTTACAAGGGGAAACAGCCCAAATCATTAGCTCTTTGGCGGCCACTGACAACAATTACAGAACAGCATGGTCTTCATTGCTGGAAAGGTATGAAAACCAAAAGGCCATCATTCACTTTCATGTGAAATGAGTTTTTGATTTGCCCGTTATAAAAAATGATTCTCATGTTCAGTTGAGAAAACTCTTGGCAAAATCATTCCAGAATCTCAATGAGCCTGTACATCAATGGTCTACGCTTACATTTACCTTTTAAACTCGAAGGTAGATTTCAAAACACGCATAGAATGGGAAACTTATTCCAGAAACATTGACAAACCTACAACACAAGATTTTGGTCGCAACGACTTTGGACTTTAAACTAAATAACAAAAGACAACAGTTTAAAATTGGGAAGCCTCTTGAACGCAAACCCTTGATTTCACAGATTTTAGTCCACCTTGCCCAATCTGCATAGATAACCATTTCATTTACTCTAGCAAGAAATTCCTAGATTTACCAGTATCAAGCAAATTTTTTTTTGAATCAAAAAGACCAACCTATGTACCAACAGCTTGCGACCAGGGCACCGAAATCCACACCTGCAGAAAATGTCGAGGTGAACATCACTCCCTTCTACATAAAAATTCAAACCATGCTTCGAGATTCAATATAAACCATCTCAACAGGTCTTCAAACCCATCCTACTCTAGGGATATGAAGCAATCACTCCCAGTCCAACAGAGGCCCAAATTCGCATTCCATGCATGACTCTAACTCTCAAATTTAATCATTCACGAAATGGCCGATTACCCAGCTGGATTCTCTTGCCCTAACCCCGACTTGCATCATGTGCCAAATCATGGCAGAATCTATGAATCCTCAATCCCAAACCTCTATAATGAAGCCATTCATTCACCAAATCCTAATATGAGTCAAAATACTCAAAATTTGCACTGTTCCAGCCAAAATTCAAACCGTTTTGTACTCTTGTCTACGGCATTCATATAATGTCTACGATAAAAATCGTAAACCTGTTTTATGCTAAGCTAGTCTGGATAATGGCAGTCAATCCAATTTCGTCAGTGAAAGGTTATTTAAAATCTTGGATTCGCCACACCAATCTATAAAAATGTCTGTTTCTGGTATAGGCCCAAATACCACCAACCTCAGTAAACGAACCCTACTCCATATAAAATCCTCCGTAAATAATTATTCTGTTAAAACACCCGCTTTGGTGATGAGCAAAATCACAGAGCTTACTCCCCAATTGCCCATTGATCTTTCTCTAATAAAAATTCCCAAATATTTCATTCTTGCTGACACAGACTTTTGCATTTCATCAGATATTGATATTCTGGGTCAACTGGGGAATGAGAGATAAGCTGTAAACTCGTATACACCTTTATTTTGGCATTCTAAAAGTTGTCTCAAAAAGTCGTTTTGGCGTCTTGAGATATCCAAGGTCAAAGGTCACAAAAATCAGTTTTTCTTCTATATCTCGCTTCCATTGTTTCAATCGTATTTGCATCTATTACAAAAATTGTGAAGCATAAAATTTTCAATGAATTTTGTTTAAACATTTTTTTTATACGGCCAACCGTCTTTTATATAGACTGCGGATAGCGCGCTGCGCAACCATGCAAGGTCAGCCGTAAGTCCTGGTGAATTTTGATCAACTGGATCAAGTATTTCAAGAAGAAAACTGCCCTCTACGAATATTTTATTGAAAAGGAATACGCATTTTGTTGGCAAGTCATCACATAACAACGCGCTTGGTGGCATTGATGTCAAAGATCGTGAGTTGTTTGGCGTTTACTGTATACCAATTCATCTAGACAAAAAGATAAAAAATTGACTTTCAGAGTTAGCTTATCTTCCACCAACAAATGCAGCTCATCCACATATAAGTGTACGTATATTACCATTAACAGATCCAAACTTTATTAGGGAATGATTGAGAACTCCAGCAATAGGGTTAGGTGACTCGAAATGAACTCCTGGAATCGATAACCACAATATTACCACAAGCATCAGGATGAATGATTAAACCCGCTATTTTGCAACTACAGGAATGAAGAATGGTTGTTGCTCGCGCGGCGGATGCAGGATATCGAGAATTCAATGTTCGGCAGCTTGTGATCAACAAAATAGACAATGGCTTTCCCCAATGTTTCATCGCATCAGAGCGATCTTGATGAAGAAAATATCTACATTAGACCCAGAATTCCTTGAAGATTAGGAGACAAATTTTTTTGACGACGATGGTGATGAAGAAAAATTAGGGCTATTGGTAAAAAACGATACAATTGAAATGTAGGTACTCTTTTGTTTCTACTTGGTAAATCATCAAAATATATTATATTCAGATATAATATAATGATAATGGACAATTTGCACATTTTTTGAAAATATGAAAAATATAAGGATTAGTAAGTACTGATCCCATTGATGTTTGAAAAATCAACCAACGACTTCTAATAATGTAGTAATCACCGATTAAAGAGCGCCAATCAACATCCACTACTTCACACAGTGTAGAAGATAGTGTAGATAGTGTAGTCACAGACTACACTATCTATCTCCGTCTGACGTATTGACTGTGATGACTCTCTCTCTCTCGGAAGAGTAATATGGCCCCACCCCTTTTGCGATCATGCAGTGAAATTCGCGTCTTCTTTTTCAATTATTTAGTATACTTTTGGGTATTTCGGAAAAATTTCTTTGCTGATGACTTTCAAATAATGTCTAGAATACGTATATAAAATTTCAAGGCATTTGAAAATGTATGCAAATTGTCCATTGGAGCATCACTTGACAAGAGGTATTATTGAACGGATAAAATATTCTCTAAATTGAAAAAATATCATTAAACATAGGACTTACGGCTGACCTTGCATTGCTATGTACGGTTGAGGAGCGCAGCGCGCTCTCCGCGGTCTATCTCAAAAAAGGTTGACCGTATAAAAAAAGTTTCAAACAAAGTTAATAGAGAATTTTATGCTTCACAATGTTTGTAATAGATGCAAATGAGATGGAAGCCATGGTTAGCGAGATATTGACGAAAAACTGATATTTTGACCTTTGACGTTGGATATTATCAAGACGCCGACACGAGATTTCATTAGACTTTCAAGACAACTTTTAGAACGCCAAAATCAAGGTGTATACGAGTTTACAGCTTATAAGCTCTCATTCTGCAGTGAAACCCTTATATGACTGGCTATCGGTGCAGGTTTGTTTCATAACCTCATTGGTTCTAGACAGATTAAAACGGGTAAAGGAAACCCTATTCTAGCCGAAACTCAACTCGGATAAATCATAGGCGGTCCAATATACTTGCCAATGTTTCTAATAAGAAAGGCTTTTGTCAATCATTTATCCGCAACAATGCACTTCAAAATACCCCAGAAAAATTCTGGTTGATTGAAGAAACTACGCAGCAAACCCTTTCTAGGGAAAAACCTCAATGCGAAAAACATATTCACACCATCATTCGTATTGACTCAACATGCAGATTCATAGTAGAGCTTCCAGTTAAACCCACCGTTTTTAAGCTGGGTGACTCTTTTCAACCTGCTTCGAACCGTTTTTTTCCTAGCGGAAATTTAGCAAAAGTCCCGAAATTAAAAATGCCTAGTGATTTCATTAATGAATATATCCTTCGACCACATGTCCAAAGTGGATCCTGACCAACCAATTGATTCCGAATATCCAATCCACTATCTTCCACATCAATGCATTGAGAAACTTGAGAGCACCACCACTCGATTGAGGGTAGTTTTTAATGATTCATGCAACTCAAGTATCTCTCAATGATGTCCTCAAGGTCGGATCCAATGTTCAAAATGACCTATTTTCCATAATTTTAAAATTTCGTTAACACAATTTTGTTCATGATGGTGATATTGCTAAAATGTACCGGCAAATTCAAGTGCATTCCAGCCAGCGCAATCTTCAGCGCATTATATGGCGCGACAAACCCGATGGAAAGGTTTGGCATTTCCAGCTCAATAATGGAGAGATATTGCCAATTGTAATACCGCATGCGTCGCGGTAATAACTCCGCGCTATCTTATTACGCCAGGCGTTAAAAATGTCAGACAGAATGTCAAATGTTTCCTGAACTGACAAAAAAGATAAAATCATTGTTATTGAAAATTATAGTAGTATCCCAGTAGTATCATGATTCATTAATGAAGCACTGGATGCAGTAATATTGGCTGGAGCTAACGAAAATGACATGGAATATCTTATTTTGCATAATATACTAAACTTGGACGAGAACATTTCAAGAAACAAAGTTTGCCGAATTTTCCATTAAACGTGTACCTATTATGTTTTGTTTAGATAAGGTTAGACTGCAAATCCTAGGAATATCAACAAATCTTGCCTGCACGTCTTTGTAAAACAAATAAAAAATGTTTGTTTCTGTTGTTTGGATTTTTTTTTAAATAAAATATTTTCCTTTCATTATAATTTCAAGACATTTTGTTGGTGCAACTGGTGAGGGTGTTTCAAGATGCTAAACCTGCTAAATATCATAATACAGTTGCAATACCCGCTATGTGACTAAAAAAATATATCAAAAACTCAATTTCTTTCAACATATAAGAATAAATTGAGTATAAACGCTAGAACCCAAATTATTGTTCGTTCTTTTAATTATGAAAAAAACATTTTTCTATTGTCCCTATTTGTAGATGTATTAAGTTTTCTTTGAAAATGGTTTACAATTACATTCTTCACCTCAATAAACACACAAAAACACGGCTTCTATTTGTCAGGTTGTATGGCATACGTACTCAAACATAGACCTGCGCAGTACAATTTTGTGCTTTATTTGAAATAACGCTCCACGCTACGTTACGTAAATAGGGAGTTTTTGAAGCTCTTATTTGACCCGTTATTAACGTTGCCGGTTATTCTGAGCTTGCGCAGATGTCTGGAAATAACCGAATCGGTTATTAACCGATAACGTGTTACGTTATCTACGGAGCCTTAACGTTCGCTTAATAACCGTCGGTTATTTTCTCATGTTGTCGTATTGATATACAGTATTATTTAATTATTACATAGAAATCGTGAAACATACAAAGTACAATTTAAATTTTTAAAAATGACTACAGTTACACTGGAATTGTAAGATTCTTGTCTTTTTTTATCCTATGTTTTACAGCTTGGCAACAGTGAAATTGATTTTGATGGAGGTCAGCTGTTTATCATTCCAGTCGGTGTTTTGCCCATGGTTTTGCCTGAGTTACAATTAATTTAGCTTCGAAGTGGAAGTGACAGATTTCCGCTTGTCAAACGGGAATTATGTACTACCGTCCACATTGAATTTGGCGTAAAAGTAACTTTGAACACGAATTCAATGTAGATGGTAGCATATTATTATGATTCCCGTTTGCCAAGCGGACGTGAAATAAGATGTAAACCTTACATTTGGTAGTTTGAATCTGGTCCAATTTGGACCAAAATATCTTCCATATTTCATAATTCGTGCTGCTCTGCTAGGAATTTGGCGAAAATATCACAAAATCAATACATCAAAAACCAAAAACACAACAAATCTGATGACATGGTGATGACACAACGTCAAACGTTAAATACGAGTTTCAAAATCTCTTTTTTGTCTCTCCGTTATCAATGTTTTGTTTTCTGCGCATGCTTAGTATAGCGGGATACGTTGATAAAATTGAAATTAATAAGGGGTTCAAAAACTCCCTTATAACTCCATGCGGTAACCTTATTACCGTGAATGATGTTGAGAAGTGAATCGCGCATCCAATTCACCTCAAAATGCCGCATGCTGTATTACCGCTTGACATTTTTTGATAAGCAATGGAGAGATATTGCTATCAAAAAATGTCAAGCGGTATTTTGTAGTAAATTGGATGCGCGAGTCCCTGCTTAACGTCATTTACGGTATGGAGAGATTTGAAAGAGAGGCAAAAGGTATGTAATTTCACAATTACTGAACAAAGGATAATAACATTTTAAACATGGCAGAAATGGCAGACATAGAGGGGTTGACGTGAGCTGTCGCCAATTGTTGTTTATTATACTATGCAATCTTATTGTTTTTAAATTATTTAAGCTAAGCTGAAATAATCAATTCCAAAAGGCAGCTTTGATGTTCACCACTGACATGTCTTTTTGACATTTTTGACAAAATGATCTGTTAGGTATATGCCTGAGTTACATTCAATTTCACTTCGAAGTGGAAATGTCAAACGGGATTCATATGTTCCCGTCCACATTGAATTTGTGTTCAAAGTCACGCTTGAAACGATAACGACAGAAATTACAAGTCAAATTTGGATTGGATTTGGAGGTTAGACAAACTGAAATTTTACGCCGTTTGTTATGATGTTGATTTTGATTTTGCTTATACAGGGTGTCCACTCTGAAGTGTCCCACCCCTGTAACATTTTTGTTTATTAACCGATTTTCATTTTTTTTTTTTGTTAGGTCTCGTCAAACACTTTTTGAACATTATACCAAATCAGTTCCAGGGACGTACTTTGAGTGATTATGGGGGTTCAAAGTGGGTCAAATTTCAGAAAATCGTATTAGGGGATTTTTTAAAAAAACTGACAACGGAATCTCAATCAGAATGACCAAAAACCTCCCTGATCCCAGAATGTGTTTTAAAGAAAAAATTGATGCCTAATACAGGGTGGGCGACTTCAGAGTGGACACACCGTATTATGAAGCTCATTTTCTTTTGCCGTTTATTAGATGGGAAAAGGCAATTTCATGTGTAGGTTTACTATTTTTTTGACAGCCAATTATTTATTTTATTTATTTATATTTGGTGAATTGAATGTGAATGGATAGAAAATGATCTGTCAATTTCTTAGCCGCCAATTCGAAAACAAATTCAGTGTAACCCTTACATTACTACGATAAAGTTAAGCATTTTACGAGGGTTGTTCGAAATATTGTTTGCGAATTCCAATGCTTTTCACTGTACAGTGTGGTCAATTTTCTTGTCCACATTTCAAGCCCGTCCACATCTGACCAAACGCACCGCACGAGCACTCTGCGCCACATTCTGATGTGTACGGGACGCGTGATTTCTAAACATCATGGACTTGTGAATGGGGTTAACGCTATTGGCCCAAGAAGGGGCACGTGTGCAACGTGTTTACTCGAACAGCTGTTAAGCTCCGGCGTATATTCAATATTCATCTATGGTATTTTGATTATTCTGGATTTTGTATACGGACTTAACAACTTTGGTATTGGTATTGGTATTTGTATACCAATAACAACTTCACCTATCTATATTTGCGTTTTGAGTTGAGTTCAGAAAATATCAAATCCTAATTTATCAATTTGTGTGATTTTATGTTGCAATTTTCGCCGGAGATTATTTGTGTGGTGTCATCTTTTAACAATACTAATATGTTTTGTGTGATTTTTAGTTTATAGCCCAGTAAAGTTGTCGTCGGCTTACATAGGGATCGGCTAAAAAAAAATTCCAAACAGAATGATATTTTCAGGGATGCTTGTGGACTGCATCCTGAGCATCCAACAAAAAATCTGACTCGAAGTCCTGGGTACGTTTTGTTTGCGCTGAAGAGGTGGTTTTCCAAGCATTTTTTAAAAGCAAAATGACCTGAGTAAAAGTTATAGAGGATCAAATACTAGACATTTTTGCCTCATAATTTTTTTTGACAGCTGTAACACTTGATGAATTACAGCGCAACAAATGACAAAATTTCACTGGCAACAGGGATGGTTTCGAAAACATTTTTCTAGGGAACATGAAAAAAGTTATGAAGAAAAGTTGTTCAGCCTTTGCTTCTCTGAAACTTTCATCCAGGATTTTCTTTGCAAAAAAATGTTTTTAAAACCACGCCTCAGCATATTTTTGTCATTTGATGCGCTGTAACTCGTTTGGTATTCGAGCTATCATGAAATTTTATGAGGCAAAGTGGTTGAGTTCTTGGTCCTCTATAACTTTTATTCAGGTCATTTTGCTTCAAAAAAATGTTTAGGAAACCACCTCTTCAGCGCAAAACGTACCAGGACTTCGAGTCAGATTTTTTGGTTGGATGCTCAGGAGGCATTCCACAAGCACTCCTGAAAATATCATTCTGTTTGGAATTATTTTTTCAAAAAACCAAAATCTCTACTGGACTGGGCTATGAGTATTTGGATAATATTGGATATATTGGTTTCTGTTATCATGACAACAATGAATATTTTTCTCATCAAGAATACCTAGTCGTATTTTTCATTGAAGCAAATAGGTATTTTTATAAAGAATTACTTTTTGCCGAAAAATGATATTTTTGGTACATTAGCTCTCTTGGGGTAGACCATCGCTGGACATACCTATTTTATTATAAGGCTGCGCCGAAAAAAAAGGGGAGAGCAACTCTCATTGAAATAAATTGCCTATGTTCAAATTTTTTATAACAGAATAAGAGTTGCAATAGTGTTTTTTTTGCGCAACTGTAAAAGCACAGAATATTATTAATTTAGTAGGTAAGATAAGGAAACAGGTATATTGAAATACCTTCTGGATACATTTCTGAACAAATATGTCATGCTTCAATTTCTGTTTCATTTAATAGACAAGCAATTTTTGTTGATTTTTTTTTCATCAGTTAGGTGTTGATACTATGAAAACAACGTATAGGTAGTAGGTACCCCCTGCAGAGCAGTTGGTGGTTGAACCTCGGTTGAACTTATGAGTTTTGTTTCTAGAAAAAATGTAATTTTTCTTAAAAGCTTCTGAACTAACCTACATAATATCCTTCCCATTTCAATCTTTTTTCTCCAATGTCGGATCGTTTATTCTAGTTTTTTATTGAGAGTTGAATTCAAATTTTGTATTGATCAAATTATGGAAAGCGGTCTCCATGGAACTGAACTAAAACCGACATAATATCTTTAAATTTTCAACACTGTACAGGGTTACTCTTTATATATTGACACCCCCCTTACCTTTTTTATTTGACGTTTCTGAAAAAACTGTCCCAAATAAAAGTTTAATGGTTTTGAGTGGATTTTTTGAAAAACTCTATTTCGCATATACAGGGTGCCTTGGAAAGTCTGGGCGTGGTCGAACTTTCTTTTATATTCTCCTAAAAATTCTAAAAATTTTCTATGTAGCATACCCTATACTGAAAATTGACGTATAAATAGATATTGACCTTTGAATGTTGCCTTTTTACAGTTTTTTTTTATAGACATTGGATACAAAAAAGCATACAAACATATAAAAACAATCTTATATTATTATTTCATCATACCAACCACAACACTATAACTAAATAAATTAATAGCTCGGATTTGACGCCGCTTGACTCTTTTTTGTGGGGTTTTCTGAAGAACATGGTCTTTGAAACACCGGTCGAAGATGTAGAAGAATTATTGAGACCATTCAAGAGACTTATCAGAATTATCCTCACTTTATTATCGCGCTATGTACTACAACAGTTAACATTTATTATCAATAGCATAAATAAAATCGTGCGAGATTATACGCAGTGCTTAGAAAAGGATGGTGGGCATATCGAGCAGTTATAGTGTTGTGTTTGGTATGATGAAATAATAATATAAGATTGTTTTTATATGTTTGTATGCTTTTTTTATATCCAATTTCTATAAAAAAAAATCTGCAAAAAGGCAACATTCAAAGGTCAATATCTTTTTATACGTCAATTTTAAGTATAGGGTATGCTACACAGAAAATATTTAAAATTTTTAGGAGAATATAAAAATCGAATAATTTATTTGAAATAAGAGAGTTGGACAACGCCCAGACTTTCTGAGGCACCCTGTATATGCGAAATAGAGTTTTTCAAAAAATCTACTCAAAACCATCAAACTTTTATCTAAGAAACTTTTTTCAGAAACGTCAAATAAAAAAGATAAGGGGGGTGTCAATATATAAAGAGAAACCCGTACCTATGTCAAAAATAAGCGGACCTACATTCTACATCAAGAATCTACACCTTTAAGGATCAGCATCTTATTCTAAAACACTCTGCTTATGATATATTTCGTCATTTTCGTAATACAAAATCAAGAATGGCTTTATTAAAATGTTTCCAGTATCAAATAACGCAGTTATTTTCCTAAGGCGGAGTCATGCCATGTTGCAGCCAATTGGCGGCCTCTCATTCACAAGTCCATGATGTTTAGAAATCACGCGTACGGGACATGTGGTGCGGCAACCGATCCGAACGTTGTCGGTCCATCAAAAGAATACCTTGTTCAATCTGGACGGGTTTTTGGTTCCGTCCGTCACCGTTCATTTCGCTACGAACGGTCCCGTACAAAATGATTTTTTCACATGAAACTTGTTTGCAATTGATTCATG
This sequence comes from Orchestes rusci, assembly GCA_958502075.1. Classification (NCBI taxonomy): domain Eukaryota; kingdom Metazoa; phylum Arthropoda; class Insecta; order Coleoptera; family Curculionidae; genus Orchestes; species Orchestes rusci. The sequence goes on from OY293305.1 coordinate 35,055,110, forward strand.
AGTTTGGATATAGGCCTATTTTGTGAATGTGAGACACGAAATGTATGTTAACAAGTTCAAGAAAAAGGATGCTTGGAGGAAAATTTTGGAAATATTTAACGGGGATTTTTAAATCGCCTGCCATCCCCTTAACTTATTTGGATGTCATGAAAGAAAACTTTCAACTGACATTCTCGATTTCTTCGTGGGTATAAATGTGAAGACCATTTAGTACGTTCCCGTTACTTGAAAGTGATTTATGAATAATTATTATAAAAGCAGCACTTGCTAGTCCTAGATTTTCCATTGTCATTCGGCGCCAAGTGCCCCGAACAAAGGCTCATGTGGTTATGTGCGGGAAATCAATAATTCGCCCGAATGAATGCTCATGTGGCGCAAAGTGCTCATGCGGTGCGTTTGCTCGGATGTGGACAGGGCTTCAAACATCTGTAAGTTCGTCATTTTTTATCTTATCGAAGAAAACCATGGATATGTTGTAGAGCTATCTGCCAAGTTTCTATTTTCATATCGGAACCAATGATTTAGGGGGATTTAAAACAGTTATTCACGTAACCTACTTGTTTTCAAATGGAAAGAGGGGTCGGGTGATAACTCATTTCAAAAGTCTCTTTATCCTTATTACACCCTGAGACTCCTGAAAGTTTGAGGTCGCTGGCTCGTTCCAATTTTTCAATTTTGGGTCAGTTTTTTTTTCGAAATGGCAGAACGTGCTCATGTATTGGGAATTAAAACTTTGTTAAACTTTATTCGAAACGAAAATTAGAAATATTTATGTGAATAGGCCATTTCGGAAAATAAACCCAAAAGTCAGCTGATTGTACCGTAAACAAACACTAAACTTCAATTATTGTCACTATTCTCCTTTACTTTCATTTTTTGAAATGCTAAGTGTACAATATGGTTTTGTTGAGATTCTGGTTCTGAAAAACTGTGAAATGAGTGATTATCTCGCGAAGCTAGAAACTGGAGGCACAGAAATTGTGATTAGATACAAAAAAAAATTGATATAATTAGTTATTTGGTGCTTGACACAAGACAATATACTGTACAGGGTGTCTTTTTAAGAATGGCAAGGTGCCAGATCTTAGAAACTAGGCATCCCAGAGACTTGCGTTAAAAAAATTACTGGGTAATATGGAATAGAGAAAATGCTAGAGATATATTAGAAGCTTCCAAGATAGCCACAAGATGGCGTAACGGTGCTATCAAAACAAATAAAAATGAGAACCGCTATGGACTCCTTGAGAGATTTCTTTCAAATTTGTTTTTTTGATTTTTTTTTCTAGCATGTCAATCAAGACAGGTATCAGCTGCCAAACCTTACAACGCAAGAATGCTCATAACTTTGAGACAATTCAACCGATTGGCGCGATCTTGGTCTCATTGGCCACGATTTTCAGATTTCAAATGATTCTGATCAGAAGAGACGATTTTATTCAATATAATATGCGGACGCCAAACATTTTTCAAATTTACTAGACATTTTCAAATACAAAGGCATAGTGGAAATAGTTCGTCTGGAATCGTGGAATTTTGTCGAAAATATAGACAAACAATTTTCAGTATACCTTTGCATTTGAAAATTTTAAGTTAATTCAAAAAATGTCCGTCGTCCTCATATTATACTGAATACAATCGTCTGTTTTGATTGGAATCATTTGTGAATCTCAAAATTGTGGAGGAGGAGAACCTCCTCTTCAAAATAAGACCAAGATCGCGTCAATCGGTTGGGTTGTTCCAAAGTTATGAGCATTCTTGCGTTGTAAGGTTTAACAGCTGATACCTGTCTTATTTGACATGCTAGAAAAAAATCAAAAAAACAATTTGGAAAAGGAAATTTGTCAATGAGTCCATAGCGGTTATCATTTATATTTGTTTCTATTTGAAAATCACGAAAAAACAGCAATTTTGTGTTTTGATAGCACCGTTACGCCATCTCGTGGCTATCTTGGGAACTTCTGATATATTTCCAGCATTTTCTCTATTCCATATTACCCAGTAATTTTTTTTCCGCAAGTCTCTGGGATGCCTAGTTTCTGAGATCTGACAAATTGCCATTCTTAAATAGACACCCTGTACACTGGGAAGATATGCATGCAGAAGATTTTCCTGCTCTGTCTCCTACATTGAACAAAGTACGATCAGTGGAAACCAAAAATGTACCAGCTAAAAAGCCCTCAAATGCTGATATAACGAGAAGCATTCCTCCAATAACAATCGATGGCAGGTGAGAAGACTGCTCAACAAAGATAATATACGCTTTGAAAGGGCGAAGGTTGTTGAGGTCGCAACAAAATGTTTTCCAAAGACGATTGACGACTTCAATAGGCTGATCAAACAACTAGATGAGGATAATAGGGAGTACTACACTTACACCATCCCACATGAAGTCAAACAGCAGGCTATCATCTGAGGCCTCTCCCACAACACTGATACAGATGAAATTAGGAATGAGCTTAACTCTATTGGGTTCAACGATGTGTGTGAAACAGCTGACCAGCTATATAACAAAGAAGCCACTGCCCAACTTTTTGGTCATCACGGCTAATGAAGACATCTTCAAGATCAAGCGTCTGTGCCAACTGGACATCAAGGTTGAACACAGAAGGGAATCCAAATTCCTAACACACATTGTTTTCGCTGCCAAAAGTTTGGATACACGCAACGCAATCACAGATTTGCCCACCAATTTGTCAAATGCGCAGAAGACCATCCATCTAACCAATGCAAACTCGAGAGAAATAACAAGACAAATGATGCTACCTCTGCCAACTGTGGTATGACTGGCCATCCAGCCAGCTATAGAGGATGCAAAGAACACCCGAGCAAAAAGTTCAAAAAGAAAACCAGAGATAGTGGACCAAAACGTAGCCTACCACCAAAGACAAAGTAATTGCCTGGCACTACCTTGGATGAACACCAAACAGTTAGCCGCTTTCTGGCAAAACTCCTCCCAGCACTTGAAACAGAGATTGTCAAACACATTGAGAGAACAAGCAAAAAAAGACGAAGGTTTAACAAGGCTGCAACATTGCCCGTAACCTTTCGCAGACATGAAGGACTTAGTTCCGTAGAGATGATGGGCTTTTATTGGGTATGGCTTCCATCCGGTTATGGTTTGCGAGAACGAAAATTGACGCTTCCGCCATGAGCATCTCGCGTTATGTTATTAGATTTTTGTGGTTTGAGGGAACAACCCCTAATGAAATTCATCGCCAGTTCACTCCTGAGACTAAAGAACTGTTAGAACAATGCCGGCATTCTGGTTCTCCAAGTATCCATAAATTCAAGCAAACGCCGTTAGTGATAAAGGTGATGGATTCGTCGTTCACCTTTCCTACCCCAGAATACCAAAGCGATCATCTTCCCCACCGACGGCATGTGCTTGAATTTCTTGACACTTGGAGAGCCAGATTGCCGGCATTGTTTTCAACCTTCAACCACCTATGGAGACAATTGGAAATTAAACCAATCAAAGAAGTTTATTGGTTTTCATTTGGGTTTTTCAACCCTGGGTATGGTCCTTCGAGGGAATTGGGATATAGTGCTGTCATCAACATGCAACTTTATTTTTTTTTTGGAGTTACAGTGACACATCAAAATTAGAGGTTAAAGGTTGGCAAAACAAAATTAAATGTCATGAAGTTTTCGCTACTTTAAATGAAAAGATGAAATAGTTGATTATTAACTTCACTTTGTCGATGAAAGTAGGGTTTTGATCATCAATTCCAAAATTATCATCACTGTCTATTCTCAAACGTCTTTTTCTATCAAAGCAAATACATTTTGAACTTGGCAAAATAAAACGAATCACAGTTCAATTTATGACTATAATTGTGATAAATAATGTTTGCCAACCTTTAACCTACAATTTTGATCCGTCACTGTGTTTGCATATGCAGGCGCCGTCAAGGAACGTCAGCGACCCGGAACGTCAACGTTTCTTCAAAAGAATATTTGACGGGACGGTGCGTTAGTTCCTGTATATTTATTTTCTAGAAAAGTGAATGCTGGAAAGCACGATACCGGCTCATTAAAGTGAAAATTTTGTGAGATGTTGAATTTGATCAAATTCTCGTTCATTTGCAATATAAAATCACGATGGATGACACTGACACAGTGTGTCAAAGTTACAGAACATATGGAACATGTCCCATAAGAAATACAGTGATTATCTGCACGAGTTCTAACTATGAGTGAAAATATGAATGAGGAAGTGATTCAATCAAAACAAGATTTAGACGCTAGTGTGCTTGTATCACTGGATATAAATTTATCGTGTCCAAGCCATTCTATGACGGTGTAGGTGAACGTTATCTGACCGTATAGTGTGAAAGAGCGACAAGTATCACGTGACTTTGCCGGTCTGTGACAGTACGGTGACGTTCCGTAAAATGTGAATCGACCTTTGATCTTTCTTTGAAAATGCTCTCCAAGAACGATACGGAAGGCGCGTTCGATTATATGCTCTAAACACTTCGAGTACGAAAACTTGTGCACTTGTGCAGTTCATATACCTTATCAAATAGTCACTATGCCGAAATTTGCCGTTTGTGAAGAAACAACAACGTATCTTTTATTCCAGTGTTCAAGTCAATTCTATGAATATATTTCAAAATGAAATAATTGAAACCAAAACATTATTGATTTTGACATATACATGGTTTTCCAATAAGAGATGTTATTATGAATAGCCCGCTATTTCGCTAGAAGTCACTTTTGAAGGTTTTGTGTTATGAGAGCGTCTGTAGTTGATCGAATCTTTATTTGAAAATCATGTCTGTGAGAAGTTCTGTTGTGCTTTTCGCGAGTGTAATATAAGAGGAGAACAAGGAATCAACTTATTTCCTTTTTTGTTCTGGACCCGGACTACAACTAAACGTAACATAGTATAACAACTATGGTAACGTCGTCCGATACGTCGGACGCTGCGCTATCGAGAGATGATTAATGTTTTTTCACGGTCGGAATTGGATGGTATTGACGTTAACTTTCAACAAGACAGTGGGGCTAACGCGGAAAAAAACCTAGTTTTTCGAGCATGTTAATTATTTTATTCTGTATTCGTTTTTTATAGTGAATGAACTGTAGAACCAAGATATGATAGGAATTAGTTGGACGATCATAAAATTATCAAACCTGCAAATAGTGTCCAATTTTTGATTACTCCGACATTTTTAGTAAATTTTTCTCATCTGCAGAGTTTCTAGAAACGGCCATATTAATTTCAGCTGCAAATATCTACAGGTATTCAAAATATTGGACTTGAACCTGATGCCATAATAAATATGTACTACGTCTTGACTCAAGTCAATCCTAAAAGATATTGGGATTGGATTTATTTTTCCAAGCCGCTTGAGCGCTCAATCTCCACCGTTTATATCGAGGATTAGAGGGTATTCAAGTGGGATTTACCAAGCCACTTGAGTTTCGATCCGCATCGAACCGTCGAAATAAACGTTGTAAAATAGTAAATATATCCTTAGCAACACTTGTTTTGAGTTGGCTTACATAATATTACGTATGTTGTAGTTTTTTTATTAGTAAGACATATTGTCACATAATTTGTACAGGATACGGTTGCATAAAAGCAAACATTATTATTAACTTTTTTTTTGCAAAGAGTAGAAATCAACCTATTAACCTACAAAAAAAAATAGTCTATTTAACTTTCCTTGCTTTTTTTTCCTTTTGTAGTCAAGTTTAACAAAAACTAAAGTGACTTTTTGCTAATGAATTAATGTATTTGGGACTATTTTTTCATTCCGCATCGACAGAAGGCAAAATCAATTTGCGATTTTTTGGTCAATAATTGACACATGCATATTTTGACATCTACTTTTTGCGCATGAGCAATCGTCGTAGCGCATCAAATATGTCAAATGCGTGAACGCCATCGAAACTATCCTACATACCAAATCTCATCGAATTTCACACATCCGTTTTTTCCCGTGTTTCAGCTCATGGCCCCCACTGTGCGGCGCTACGTGCCACACAAGCAACGAAACCATTGATCTTTTACGGGGAATGTTTCCGGACCGCGTTATCTCCCGTAGAGGTGGCCACCGAGATCTTGTTATTTAACACCTTGTGGCCACGTGAAAGTCAAGGTCTACGCCAACCACCAACAGCCCAGCGTCGCGTCGATTCAAGACGTCAAAGATGGAATTCGTGAGGCTATCGAGGAAATAGGGCAGCCACTTTGCGATTTGGTTATAGAGAATTTCATGAAAAGAATATGGTCCTGTAGGCGTGGTCGTGGAGGTCATATTGCTGATGTTCTTTTTCATTATCAACGGTAAATTGTCCTCTTTAGAGTTAAATAAACATCCGATCATTTATCTCAAAAAATGGCATTTCTCTTTGAATATCAAAATAACACCACTTATTGGAAAACCCTTTACCTATGAGCAATGGATCCAAACACTTACCTGTGTGTAACACCAATTCTCGGCTACAGGTGTATTAACTTCTGTTGGCGGCGGGCTCGGTACTCGACTCACCGCCATAGTACTTGTAGGGTGCAGGATGCTAGTAATCCGGGCAGTTCGCCCGGCCCAGGACAGCAAATATAACTTTTGGGGCAACCTATCTATGAATTGATAAAAATACATATTATTATGAGTAGTCCCGGAACAACTTTTTTAGTGATCTTATCGAATTGTATACAGGGTGTTACTTAATGGTATGTCATAATTTTAAGGGGGCGTTCCTGGATAAATTTTAAGTCGAAAAGGTCATATGAACTTGGGTCTTAAGATTCTTGGTTTTTAAGATACAGGGTGTTAAAGATCTATTTTATTTTCAGTTTTTAATACATTTTCCAAAGACGGTTTGAGATATTGAACCGAATTTTGCCACAGGATATTATGGTATAGTAACACACTTTTTAATTTTTTTTATTTTTATTTTATTTTATTTTATTTTTTAAAATTTTTTTTTAGACCCAAGTTTATATGACCTTTTCGACTTAAAATGTATCCAGAAACTCCCCCTTAAAATTTTGACATACAATTAAGTAACACCCTGTATATTTTACACACAAACTTGAACGTTTGCAATAATTATTGTTGTCTTCAACTTGAAGATCAATGTTGATGATTATTCAGAAGTAAAAATACTTTTCGATAGAAGATTTTTAAACCACTCCCATAAAAAAAAGGAAATACAAAACTTACGAGCTCAAGCTCACTCAAGATTTTATTAGAGGTCATAATATGTTGATTGCAATCAAAAACTAGATTGTACGAAACTATACTCAACGAAGGTATTCCAATGTCAAGTGATAACAGATATAATCAAAAAAACTAAAAAGGATATTGAATAATCAAACTCATTTTATTAGTCATCGTTGCCGCAGTAAAACCTCCTATGTGTCAATTTAGCTGAAAATTGTATATTAGTACCTACTGATTCGTTTTTCCAGCGCGCGTATGCTGATGAAACATCCTATCAGTTCCCGGTTTTTATAATCGTCTAATTCGTCGTTTTGTATACCTCCTATGTGTTGGTTTAAATTGTATTTTGTTTTGTTTTTCCCGTCCCCTATGAAATCTAGTTTATAGCACATAGGAGTTACTTTGGCGGCAACGACGATGTGTTAAGATCGACGTGAGCGACCACACATATAATACAATTAATAGAGGTTGAAAACCGGGGGGAGTAAGACAAAAATTCGGGTAGTTTTGGATTTTGGATATGTTATTTAAAATGGTTGTTTATTGAAGAATCCGAAGAGGCCACAAAAATTTTGGCTCCGCGGGCGCCGCCATTATGAAGAAACTACCATTTTTTGGCACTTTCCTCAGTTTATGGCCCATATCTCATTCCCTGTGCGTTTTTTGTCATTTGATGTGGTATAAAAAGTTGTAGAAGATAAAATTTACTACAAAATTTATATATAAAGTTTTTCTGTATGATCAATAATAACGTAGCTACGACGCGCTAAAAAATGACGACTTTATTGTATTTGGTAAAATTTCAAGTTTCTTTGAAATTCCCCCGACCTAATGTTTTCGAGTTGTTCTTTTAAATACTCCTGCAAGGTGCCGGAATATATACTTCTCCTTCATGCAATTAGTGGGTGTGATACAACGTCCAACTTATTTAGCTTCGGAAAAACAAAGTTTTGCCAGCTCTTCGAAAAATACCCACAATTGCTGGAAGTGGCTGAAGTATTTTGGAAGCCAAATGCAACTTCAAATGCGATCGCTGAAGCTGGAGAGAAGATTTTGGTAGCCCTCTATGGCGGGGATAACAATAGTATGACGATCAATATTCTCCGACACACTACATTTTTAAGGAACAACCCCAACCTCAATTTGGCCAAGCTTCTACCAACATCAGACGCGGCAAAATTCCACTCCTTCAGAGCGTATCACCAGGTAAAAATCACACATTATTGTCTGCATGTCTAGCTTATACTTTTGATTTTAGGTGATGGCGTGGATGGGAATCTACAAAAATCCCATAAATTGGGGATGGAAGAGAGGCGACAGGTCGCTGGTGCCCATCGGAACGCAAAAAGATGCCGCTCCTTCTAGCATCCTCCAAAAAATTTCTTGCAAATGCATTAGTGGGTGCTTGGGAGCATGTGGATGTCGAAAATCGGGCATCAAGTGATACATGAAAAAACATGAAATCTCACAAAATACAAAAATTTCGCAATTTTTTAGTTTGTCGTAGCTACGTTATTGTTGATCATACAGAAAAACTTTATAAATAAATTTTGTAGTAAATTTTATCTTCTACAACTTTTTATACGACATCAAATGACAAAAAACGCAGAGGGAATGAAATATGGGCCATAAACTGAGAAAAGTGCAAAAAAATGGTAGTTTCTTCATAATGGCGGCGCCCGCGGAGCCAAAATTTTTGTGGCCTCTTCGGATTCATCAATAAACAACCATTTTAAACAACATATTCAAAATTCAGAACTACACGATTTTTTGTCTTACTCTTTTCCCCTATTAATTGGATTAATATAAGAAATTAACGGATGGGCTCACCGGATCGGTCAGCCCTGACCACTGATCTAAACAAATGGATAAGCATAATGAATGTGTCACCCGAAGCAAATGTGGCGATGCATGGGCGAAAAAATGAGTTTCTGCGACGGATTCACAGACATATTCATTAAGACCAGGACATATATTATGTCCATGCGCAATTCATCAAACCGCGAGCTGATTATACATGCTGTCGAGATTACTAGTCTCGTATCATAAAACAACCGTGTTCGTTTGTACGTTATCAAGGGTTACGCAATACTGTTTTCCTTTTGCTTTATTGATGCTTTTCTTGTATGGATCTTTGTATCTCTTGATTTAACTATTCAAAAAAAAAGCGAAACTACAAATATCTCTTGGATGACTGCTGTCAATTGATTGAAATGATCCGACTTAGCCACAACGCCAACGAGCTTGAATTCAGAAACTGACAAAAATTTCTGGAAATACCATTACTATAGTAACTCACCATATTTATCGCCTGAATTCAATGTTCATTGGAATAGGAATAATAGGATACACACAAAATTCTTGATTTTTAGCATGACCTCATATGGATCACCATGTATATCATAATCATTATTACTTGTTTTTTCAAATGGAATAGACGACACTGGCTTTAAAAATTATTCGCGAACCTTACTGAAATATCTCTGTTCTCGTTGACGATATTGGACATTGAATATTACCCAAAAACATGCATGTATATAGGGTTCGCCATAGTAAGTGGCCTATTGGCCTATTAGAATATCTCGGGAAATAAAGCGATTGGGATTTTGAAAATTTGTATGGAGAGGTTTTCGGAGATGCTGTTTTCAAATAAAATAATAGTGAAGTTACGCGACTTCCGGTTGTACCGGAAGTATGTGTCAACTCGTTGTTTCTAATGGAACACCCTATATATTATCACATTTTTGGATTCTACGTAATATTCTAGACCCAATTTTTATAATTTTATCTTATTGAGCATTGAGAATAAAGGTGAGTTCAAAAAATATTGTCTAATTCAAAAAAAATATAAAAATAAGAATTTTTGGAATGGACAATCTTATACAAAGTCACCTTTACTTTCAATGCTTAATAGGATAAAATGATAAAAATTGGAGGTCTCCATTTGAAAAATTAGATTTATGGCAGTTTTCTTGATCTTATTCTTGATCTTATTTTTGAGCCACCCTGTAATAATAGTTAGCAAAATATTGTGAAAAATCTTTTAAAGTAGGTACCTTTCAACAAGAAATCCAATACAAATTAATAATAAAGGCTTTCTTATACGAAAAACTTACATTTAAATAGGAACCTACAAACGTAATTTTTGACAGAAAAACTCAAATATTTCAAAAACGCTTATAATTAGGTAAAGGACGACATAAATCAAATTTGCCTAGAATTTTACGTAGAATCCAAAAATGTGATAATATACAGGGTGTTACTTAATGGTATGTCATAATTTTAAGGGGAAGTTCCTGGATAAATTTTAAGTCGAAAAGGTCATATAAACTTGGGTCTTAAAATGCTTGGTTTTTATGATACACGGTGTTAAAGATTTATCTTATTTTCAGTTTTTAATACATTTTCCAAAGACGGTTTGAGATATTGAACTGAATTTTGCCACAAGATATTATGGTATAGGAACACACTTTTTTTTATTTTTATTTTATTTTATTTTTTTCATTGTATTTTATTTTTATTTATTTTCTTTTTAGACCCGAGTTTTTATGACCTTTTCGATTAAAAATGTATCCAGGAATTCCCCCTTAAAATTATGACATACCATTAAGTAACACCCTGTATAGGGTGTTCCATTTGAAACAAGCGAGTTGACACCTACTTCCGGTATAACCAGAAGTCGAGCAACGTCACTATTAATCATTTGAAAAGAGCATCTCCAAAAATCTCTCTCTACAAATTTTCAGAATTCCAATCGCTTTATTGCCCGAGAGGGCAGCAGTTTATTTTCATCGTGTAGAGTAGAACTCTGCCGGACTGTTTCCACTTTCATTGACATTGACATATCATAAAACTCTGGGGACACGTTTTTACCTAAAGCCAATTCTGCTAATAACTCTAATCTGTCGCTACGGTTAGACTGCGTACTTGGGTGGATTCTGTAACTTTCGCTACAGTGACGAAACGAAGCGAATCTATAACCAAAACGAATCGTAATTCAATTCCATAACTTGTTCGCTTCGCTTCGTTTCGTTATCGACTCCGCTTACGATAGATCATACACGAGCTATTTTCAAATTTGCAAATCGGCAAATGCCATTGTTTTTCCAAAAAAAAAGAAGAGGACTGAGATGAAATATAACCTAGATTAGGTGACTTTTGACATAAATTTGATTCAAAGTCATGATTCTATCTCGATGTTCAAAGAAAAATGTTGCCTAGGTACTCAAATTTTATCACACGCAGGAGTTGAACGCCAATCAGAATTTGTTTCGCACGTGAGGAAATTGTATTTTTACGAGAAAGAAGTGATCCTTTCAGTTCAAATGATCGATTACTTTGTACTCAATACAGACTTGTGTACTTTTCATATCAAGAACTTGAACCTAACATGAGCAGCTCAATAAGAAATCCATATCATATCCATATCAACAGAGGATAAATAGCACTATGGTTTTAACAATGAGATTTTTTTTTCTGTCGATTTTTGAAAAAAAAAACAGTATTCAAAATTACTGTTACTTCAGTCCATAATTCATTCATCAGAATCCCCCCACGTTCCATAACTTGTTCGTTTCGTTATCGACTTCGCCCTTCGCTCACAATCATCATACACGAGCTATTTCGAATACGAAATATAGGAATCTTGCAAATCGGCAAATGCCATTGTTTGTCCAAATGAAAAGAAGAGAACCGAAATGAAATATAACCCAGATCATGTGAATTTTGTCATAATTTTGTTTTAAATGTTCATTTCACATATTTATTTGTTCTTGAAGTAAAATGTTGCCTACCCAAATTTTATCACACGCAGAAGACTTGAACGACAATCCAAGTTTGTCTCGCACGTGAGCAAATTGTATTTTTACGAGAAAGAAGTGATCTTTTCAGTTCAAACGATCGATTCATTTCTATACAGGGTTAGGAGAAATTACCAGAACGGTCGATTATTTCACAAGATACATGAGTTAGAAAAAACTGTCTCATATAAAAGTTGTGGGACTTTCAAAAATCTACATATCTGTCATGATTTGGAATATACAGGGTCGGGCATAAAGTCATTGCAGATCTTAGAAGTTGCGTTTTTTCAAATGCAATCCCCTGTATAGTGATGAATATTTTGATTCTTCCTTCAATTTTGAGCAAAAATTGTGATACACATTTTGTTCCTAGATTAAACTTTTATCAAGATATCGCGATTTGAAAATGACATTTTTGAACTTTTGAAATGCTATAAAACTCAAACGGTTCAAGATAGAGAAAAATGTTATACACTGTTTCACCGTAACTTTTCAAGAACTATTCTGTTATTTGAAAAGAAGGTACTGTCAATTTTCATTTTTAAACATGTTCGCATTCTTTGGCAAGAATTGATTGAATGTCCTTGAAAAGCTCTTCAAAAGTTAAGACTTGAGAGTGCAAACCGTTTTTCTCTTTCTCAAACCGTTGGGGTTTTATAGCATGTCAAGAAGCAAAAATGTCATTTATAAAACGCGATAACTCGAAAACGGCTAGATTTAGGAGTATTATGTATAATACATTTTTTTCTTGAAATCGAAGAAAGAATTGAAATATTCATTAATATAAAGGGGGTTCCATTTAAAGAAATGCAACTTTAATCTGCCATAACCTTATGGCCGACCCTGTATATTCCAATTCATCACGGATATGTAGATTTATTAAAGCCTCACAACTTTTATATGAAACATTTTTTTTAACTCGTGTATCTTTTGAAATAATCGACCGTTCTCCTGGTACCTGGTAATTTCTCCTAACCCTGTATACTTTTTATATCAAGAACTTTAACCTCACATGAGCAGCTCAATAAGATACAAGTGTGGTGTATCAACAAAGAATAATAGCATTACGGTTTTAACAATGAGAAACCATTTTTTCTGACGATTTTTAAAAAAACCAAAAGTATTCAAAATTATTCCTGTTACTTCAGTCCATAATTTATCATATTTCTGTTTACCACTAACAGATGCGTAATTTCTTTAAATCTCTAGATGAGAATCTGCAATGTCTAAAAATGCTGTCCACTTTGAAACATGAGTCCTTCCTTTTCGATCCATCTTTTCATTTTTTCAAACTTTACACATAAATAAAACAAATACTTAGAAATAATACAGCTTAATACGCGATTGTGTAACGTGAAGTCAAACGATAATAGAGAGTTATTGAAAGTGAAATAAGGTCTAGTATCAATAATGGCATTATTTTGACAACTACGCATGCGCATTTGCCTCGTTTGATCGGCCTAGCGTTAATAACGTTTGTGCTCGACTTTATTACGGCACCAATAAAGTCGATCCGTATTAAGGTAATTTCGGCGTTATTTTGACGAGTTTGGCAGTTTGTTGTCATTTAACAATTGACAAATTTCAATTGTTTACGTTTAGTTTAGACGGAGTGGTTTTCAATTTTTATTTATAATAGGTTTTTGTTTTCCTGCATGTTTTCAATATGTGCCGTGGATATAAATCAAAATAAGTTTAATGAGTGAGCAAAAAATAAACTGGCTACGATTCTGTTACGAGGAGGATCTAGTGATGTTGTGCTCCTCCGTGAATTTATCAATATACCTACCTATGTAAACTCAATTATTCGAAACATTGATACTCCGAATCAATAGAGACACCTGACAAGCCATAAATTATGCAGGCCCCAATAACTGTTTCTTTACGGAAGCAGTAACGTCAAGCAGTATTAGAATAAGGTATTTGCACTAATAATGCTAGCACTATTTTCAAATTTCCAATAACTCTCTAATGATGTATAACAAACGCTATTCGTCGTAATGGGATTCTGTAACTGTTCGGAGACTCACGAAAACATACGAAGCCTTTACGGAAGCGATAGCGATGACGCGAAATTTTGAATGTCGTTATCACCGCCGACTGATTGGGATCTCGCGTATTAAGCTGTTTTTTTTCCTAAATATATGTTTAATTCATGTGTGGAATTTGAATAAAAAATTAAAATGGGTCGAAGAGGATGGGAAGGACTCATGTTTCAAAGTGGACATCATTATTTTTAGACTTGAAAAAAAGTATGCTTCTGTTAGTGGTAAAAAGAAATATTATGATGAATTATGGACTGAAGTAACAGTAATTTTGAATACTATGGTTTTTTTCAAAAATCAGAAAAAAATAATTTCTCATTGTTAAAACCATAATGTTGTTGATACACACCACACTTGGATTTCTTATTGAGCTGCTCATGTTAGGTTCAAGTTCTTGATATGAAAAGTACACAAGTCTTTATTGAGTAGAAATTTATCGATCATTATTCATTTGAACATAAATGATCACTTCTTTCTCGTTAAAATGAAATTTCCTCACGTGATAAAATTTGAGTAGGTGTTATGGGTCGAGATGACTTTACGGACAGTGGATTTTAGGAAAAACAAAAGCGTCACCTCCAAATATACGTCTAAATAAGTACATTAAAGAAAACAAAAATGCGGTAAACAAACAATTTGAGTCAAAAAATAAAATTTAACTCCCATGAAAATCAAGATTTTGATTGCAACGTTGCCGGATATTCATCTACCATATACAGTGTGTCCAGAATAAAATGATGTTTATGGCACTATATGGGGATATTGGAAACTTTAAAAGATACGACGTTGCGTAAATGGAAGAAAAGCAGCATATTTGTATGCCCAAAAATATTCCACCTTTGTTTTATTTTAAATCGATACCGTAATGTGGATACAGGGTGAAAAGGGAAAAGGCAAATTTTGAAGAAACCACACAATTTTGCTTATTATAAATGCTAGAACTTTCAAATTTTCAGGATATGGTTAAGAGGATACGACAATTCTAAAAACGACGTCAAAAAAATTTTAGGCCCACTATGTTGCGTCCAGCCAAAGTCAAGTCTGTTTTTTTTTATGAAAGTCATATTTTTGAAAATCATTTTCAATGCGGATTTTGAAAATGAAAAAATTCAATATGGCGCCCATAAGAAAAACAAAAGTTGACTTTGGCCGGAAGCAACATAGTGGGCCTACAATTTTTTCGACACAATTTTCAAAATCACCGTATCTTCTTACCCAGATCCAGAAATTTTCAATACCTCATCTTTTATAATACCCGAAATATTGTGCTATTTAAAAAATGGCCATTTTTCTTTTTCACCCTGTATCTCCATTACGGTATCGAATCAAAACAAACCAAAGTGAGATTATTCTTGGGCACGCAAATACGCAACTTTTCTTCCATTTAACCGATACTGTATCTCCTGTAGTTTCCGATATCCCCACGTACATCATTTTATTCTGGACACACTGTAGAGAGTGATGTCGCGTTAGTTTTACCAAACACAAACTAACCCATAATTGAATATCATCTTCTCTGGATAATCCGAAGAACCACTGGCAACGCTGTATCACCTTGACGAGCTACATCTAACAAACTGTCAAAAAAAACATGTCGTCGAACATAAATCCTGTACATACATAGATTTAGTCGATATTTTAGATTACAAATGTGTTCTTACAAATATTGGTGCTTTATTTCGATTGATCCTCACGTATAGAAGGTAAAATATTGTCAATAAGTTGAGTTCTTAGTGAATCTTTATGGAAAAATCGAAGAAAATACTGTCCCTAAAGTCATCTGTAGCCGGTGTTATAGACAGGGTGGTCTATTTTCAAGAAATCAAAATATTCAACAAATAAAACAAAGCACGTGTACCGTACAACAGGGCTCGCGATGAAGTGACGCCTTCATTTCTTCATCGTGACACTTGACAATCTTGACATCCTTCCTTGCTGTCAAAGATCGAAACGGCGGCATTCATCCATGGACCTGCGCTGTTTTATGTATGCAGGGCCGGAGTATTTACATCATTAATAAGGTTGGAGATAAAGGTTGATTTATAAACTTGCCGTCCACCGTTACGGTTGACGTTCGCCGGGGCCGCTAACGTTGCCGTCGCCCAATGCATTTATAAACTTTTATGCCGTCGATTGTCGTCGAAGATTTTCAAATTTTTTGTCTTCTTACTTTGAAGTTAATTTGTTTTAGTTCAGTGAGATTTGGTGACTGACTGGAGTATATTTTGGTACACATCTTAATTTCATGATATAAAAATATGAATTATGGGAACAAAAACCTATTGAGCCATTTTCCTATGGTTTTAGCTACGAACGGCGGACGGCAAAAGATGGAGATGAACGATCTCTAGCGGTGCGCCAACGACGAACGGCATGATATAAATGTATGCAGGCGCGTCCATATGTCTATCTCGAACGACAAACGTCAGCGTCAGTGGTAACGGCGAACGGCAAATTAATAAATCCCACTTAACAGTAGGCAACATTTTACTTTAAAAACAAATTTAATAAATATGTATCAAGGAATGAATAGGCCATTTCAGAACATAACCTTAAGGTCAGCTGATTGTACCGTAATCAAACATTAACCTCTAATTGTCACTTTTTTCCTTCACTTTCTGAGACATTTTTCGAAATGCCAAGGGTGCAATATGGTTTTGTTGAGATTCTGATCCTAAAAAGCTGTAAAATGATCGATTATCTCGCGAAGTTAGAAGCGGGAAGCCCAGAAATTGTGATCTAACACAAGACACAAGCACCAAATTTCGATTGTAAACAACGTAGACCCTTTTAGTTTAAGTGATTCAGACCAACAACGTCGAATATAAATAGTCCAGTAGTAACGCCTATTCAAAAACCATTGAAGTGTTTGTAATCATGATAAACAGATGAGCCCTGGGGGGGAACGTCATGTTGTGTTTATCTGGTCTAGGGAACAGAGGCGTATCAACTTTTTTTTATCGACATCATGATATCTATTTGTAATTCCACTTTTTCATGGAAAACAATTTATTTCGGTATAGTTATTGTGCTTTCGTCAATCACTTTACCGGACATACGGTATAAATATAAAAAAAGCAGATAGAATTTATTAAATGCCATTGCCTCTCCTCACTTGCAGTTCTTTTCATCTTTGTTGTTCCTGTTACCTAAGTTTAAAATAGACCAAATGCAAAAAATTCAAAACAGAGCCATGAGAATTGTACTAAAGTGTGATAGATATACTCCGATTAGACTAATGCTTGATGTTTTGGATTAAATGTTAACCAGAAAACCTGCCAGAAAATTATTCTCAACTTATACGTATTCTTGTTCAAAATTAGGATGAAATTGGCACCATCGTATATTTGTGAAAAGGTCAAGTACTTTGGGGATGTACATGATCATAATACAAGACACAAGAGTGATTTTATACTGAACACCAAATGTAATACTAGTCAAATGTTAAATTCCATCTTATACAAGGGCCTGCAAGAATTTAACAATCTGCCACCAAAGATCAAAGACTGTGATAACTTGAATGTATTCAAAAGACTGCTCAGGAAACATGTATTGTTAACATTTTAACTGTGGTGTTGTACTGTTAATATTTTTACCTTTGTATGTTATTTTAAACATTTTTACTTATACACTACTTAGATTATTGAAATTTTATAAATGCTCATAATTATTGTATTCCGTTACAACATTTTTATACACTGTAATTTTATAGCTGCTGCTAAATAAAGATATATTATTATTATTATTAATGCATTGGATCGGATTCTCTTCTGAAGTGACCTTACTTAAAATACAGTTTAGGTACCTACCATCTTTGAATTCTGTAATTTTAATGCTGGCTCTCTGGCAGCTTTTCAATTATTTAATTGAATATAAAGTTAAATAGAACTTCGGAAAGTACAAACAACTATACCTATTTTTGGTTTTGAAAAGTTGAACTGCATTGATGAAATGAAAAAGCAAAAATGTTGATGGATGTAGGTCTGTCTAAACACAGCTTTAAAATATCGCAAACATTCTTTTTCACAAGGTAAAACATCATTATTGATTATATGCATATTGAAAAACTCTCATTTGAAGTGATTTTTTTTTTAAACATTTAAAATGAAAAAAAAATCACTTTATAGAATTTAGGTAACTTTTCTAAATATGCTTAAATTTGAACTAAGTTATGCGAAATTGATTTGTTTTTTAATAATACATGAAACTGTTTAGGGTGAACATAAAAGAAACTTTTTTTTTGGGAAATGATTAGATGTTTGAAAAAATATATATTTTTTTTCTAACGAGGCCATGATTTGGTATTTAGGCATAAGTTTTAATTCTAAACAACTTTTCTTTATAAACTCTTGCTGAATTTTTTGAAATAAGGGTAATTTACTCTTGTACAATTTTCATATTTTTTGGCCTACCCTGTATGCTGTTTGACTTGCAACCATCCTGAGTGCACCTAGAATGATTATCAAACATGCACAAACTTTCGGCAATATTTGTATTTTGGTTGTGCAGTTGATGGAAAAAGAACCCATATGTTGCACACTTAAGTGACCACACTGTATATCAGACAGTGACGACAATGGAGGTCTAAATTTCTATTGACTAGCGACGGATCCGCCATGTTGCAGCTAGCCATTGTTTTTATTTGTCATGTGTGAGTCGTTCGTGTTTTGTGAATGTTTTTGTATCAAATTTTATAACTCGCCGATCAAAACATCGATTTCAATGCCTTATAATAAAAAAGAAGTGCAAAAAAACTGAAAAAAGTACAGTGACTTTATAGAAAAAAGCATGCCCGAGCTGGGATTCGAACCCAAGACATTCTGCACGTTAAGCAAACATCAGACCGCTGAGACAACGGAGCCGGAAACATACAAAATTCTTAGTACAGCCGCACGTACGTCTTAATCTGTACTGCGAAACCCAGTGTGAAAATGGTTGCACCATAGGGGCCGCCATCATTGAAATGAATACGACCTGGAAAGGCCCTGACACGATACAGAAGTAAGGCAAATTAGATTGATGAATAACAGCGCGGGTTGCATAACTAAGTGGGGTGCACTAGTGGAGCATAGCAAACACACCTATTATGATCAAAACAGAATCCGCCATTTAATAATATTCATTCGACACAAGGAAATAGTGATCCAATTACGTTAATAAAGAGAAACAAAAGATGACAACTGATGAGAGGGGATTTCGGATCAGTGTTTCCGAAAGTGCCCTTTGACAGAAGATGAGACAGAAAACAGAGAAAGGAACTCCCCTAACATCTCTTTCTGTCGCACTTGCCTCGAATTTACAGTAATTTGGCACTTGACGAGTCCCTTCCAGGTACGATAGTATGAATTAAATATAAATCAAAATGATCACAGGAATTATTGCGAAAACTTTTGCAACCAGTTATTGCTTATTCGAGATGAAAGAATAAACCACCTAGTTATGCAACTCACGCTGTTATTCATCAATCTAATTTGCCTCACATCAGTATCGTGTCAGCAATTGACGAGTCCCTTCCAGGTACGATAGTATGCATTTCAATGGCCGCCATATTGGACTCGACGTTGTCCAAAAAGTGTGTCTTAGCTTGATTCAGCTGTTTCCACTTCGAAGTGGAAGTGACAGATTTCCGCTTGCCAAACGGGAATCTTATGCAACCAATCACATTGGATTTGGCGTAAGCGTGACTGAACACAAATTCAATGTAGATGGTTGCATAAGCATAGCCAAGCGTTCGTTTTTTCGTTGTGTCATTTGAACGTGAGTATTATTATACGTAATTATTGGATAATTATTATGGTTTTGCGAATTTTATGAGAATTAGGATTGCCTATTCTCGAGTCGAGTGTTTTTAGTGAAATGTTTTTTTTGGTGTTATTTTTGTATTGTCAAAGATCCGATCCCTCAATCAAAATCTATTAAATGTATCTAATTTATGCGTAGGTACTGCCATTTTGCTAGAAACCATTTGAAAAAAGATAGGAAGGTAGGTATTGGATAATTTGTCTTGAATAAAATAAGAATAGAAATTTCACTCCACATTGTTTCGTATAATTTTCGAGGTAATTTGAACTCATCCATGCACTTTAGCATGGCAAAAATACATTTAATGTTACAACATTGGAGACTTGATGGAAATGAATGTAACAAGGGTTCGTTTGTACTTACAATGATTTTGGATACAAATATGTGAGTTTACATCAATAATATGTTACAGTTTATTCTCTTTAGAGGTGTTTTTTGTGTGTATATAGTCACTGTAATTTTCTGAATGCATGTGATTGAAGCATAATAGGTATATTAATATTCAATGGAATGTAATACTATTTTATTCAGATATTTCTTATGGATTCTAAGTAAATTAAATCCTATACATTCAGGATACAAAGTAAAGTTCACACTTTTACGTCGCTTTTTGTTTTACAGTGACCAATACAAGACCTTGTATGCAACATGGCGCCTGAAACCTGAGATTGGAGTATTTCCGGCCCCGGTGGCTCAGTTGTTCGATCTTAGCCTGGCGTGCGGAAAAACCTGGGCTCAAATTCCAGTTCGGGCATGCTTTTTTTTATAAAGTCCTGTACTTTTTTTACTGTTTTTCTGTGTCAGCAGAAAAATAATTTGTAGACCACCGCGATAAAGTGATTTTTCCAGGCTTGAAGAAGTGTCCGGCCTTGCTAAAGCTCGCCCGTACATTTCTTCTTTCAGCCTGGAAAAATGTCACTTCACCGCCTAGGACTACAATATACTATTGCTTGCATCGTGCTATACCCCATTTTGAAAGTGTGTTTAGATACTGTTGACAGAACGTGTGTGATTTTGTGAGTTTGAAGCCATTTTTTTGCAACAAGTTGTTTAATCCTTTCCCGAATCTTCCTTTGAAAAAGGGCCCTTTTAAGCCCAGTGATTGTTGCCTGTGTATTATTAATAACTATGATGTATTTTTGAAGTCGAAAAAACTTACTCATTCCAGTTGCATTAGGTAGTTGAAGTTGTCAAGTAACATTTTTTTTTCAATTGTCAAATAAAATTATCAATACATAGTAATTATTTTGAAAGGGCCCCCACATTTTTCTTTGGCCCGGGGCCCCCACAACCCTTAATCCGGCACTGTTAGCCACCCAGGCCACCCTTCCTTGATATGGGTAATTGTGATGTTAATAACCAGGACATAATTTATTGAAACAGTAATCTTGTCCTTGGATATACAGGAATGTAAACACGTAGCACTATTATTCTAAACTAACGCTTATCCAACAAGGTTTACTTTTCAAAGGTTACCAAGGTAAAGTATTCACCTGATTGAAGAATATATCCTATATTTCCGTCCCAAACTATTTGAAATACATAATACGAATTGAATGGGTAAAATTTGATGAATTGAAATACAGTAGAAATGATACGACAATATAAACTTTAAAAGGTGCGAACACAGATTTTGGAAAGCTCACAAACTTTTGATAGGAAAACCATAAATTCTGTCCAAAAGAAGTAACCTTCATGAATGAAATCATGGAGAGTACCTTCTACTTACCTAGTGTTGCATAAGGAAAATTTTGGCCCTGTTATATCTAGTCCTGTTATTCACCAAACTAGTGGCTAACTGAAAACAAACTACACAAACACATGGTTCCATACGACAGAAAAGTTTTAATATTAGATGTATTTCAAGAAAAAGAAAATAATGAGGAATAGAATGTTTTCATTTCTCTTGACCAATGATGGATGACACTGATGACAGTACAATTGACAAAAGACGAACGACTTGACATTAGACCAGAGATATAGAGGTACGAGAATGAGCATTGATTAATAGCCTAGTTTATACCGACAACTTGGTCCGCGGACCAAGTACCAAATTCGGACTATATCCGAACCAAATATTTGGTTCGAATGGTGTAAACAGTTGTGGACTAACCTGGTCCGCTCTTGGTTCGGTACTCGCCAGCAAGTGTACCGAACTAAATTTGGTTCGATCTGGATCAAAATTTTGAGGTTATATTGATTGTTATTATTGTGAATTGTGTTGGTTCTGAGTTTCTAAGGCAATCTGAGCGTACTTACTCATGTTTTTTTTGGTTACGAATTGTGTTGATGAATAATTTCGACTTGTTTTTGACATTTGACGAATTGCGGGCGTACATATTTAGTTCACGCGTTGCAAGACGGTGTAAACGGGCGAAAAGCAATCATTGGTCCTACCGTACTATCCCCACCCACTTGGTCCTATCGGACCGAACTAAACGAGTTATCAGCCTAGTTTACATCGAATCAAATATTTGGTTCGAATGGTGTAAACAGTTGCGGACTAAGCTGGTCCGCTCTTGGTTCGGTACTCGCCAGCAAGTGTACCAAACTAAATTTGGTTCGATCTGGATCAAAATTTTGAGGTTATGTTGATTGTTATTATTGTGAATTGTGTTGGTTCTGAGTTTCTAAGGCAATCTGAGCGTACTTACTCATGTTTTTTTTGGTTACGAATTGTGTTGATGAATAATTTTGACTTGTTTTTGACATTTGACGAATTGCGGGCGTACAGATTTAGTTCACGCGTTGCAAGACCGTGAAAACGGGCGAGAAGCAATCATTGGTCCTACCGTACTATCCCCACCCACTTGGTCCTATCGGACCGAACTAAACGAGTTATCGATGTAAACTAGGCTGATGTAAACTAGGCTATTGAAAATCATAATTTCTGTGCTGTGTTTGGGTATTATGAGGATTAAGTTTTTATTAGTTTGGGTTAGGCATGATATACTTTAAAAAATATGCAGCTGTTCGTCGGTTAGCACTTGGTTATCATTTCAATTATTATTGTAAATCATAATTTATGTTTTACCTGATTTTTTTGGGTATTTCGCCACACCCTATCAAAAAACAATCAAACTAGTGGTAATATACCGGATCTTCTATATTACCTGAAAAAAATTCTATCAGTAAACAATAAAACCTAACAATATCAAACGTTTCAAAAGCGAATCTGCTTTCGTCGTCAGTGGAACCTAAAAAAGAAACAATTAATTCAAATTCAAAAATTATTCTACGTTTTTTCAGGATTTCGCAGTTAAAAATTGTGTTTTTTTGTGTTTTTGGCACAAAATGTCACTTTTACTGACATTGAAATGTTTGGTGTTGATTGTTTAACTTTATATATGTTCAGTATTTATAATTCATTTTTTTGGGCTATGTTCAATTTCTTAATAAAGGTAACCATGTATTACTTAGATTTACAGAGCAAGTTGCTACACATTCGTTAGAATTTAACATTATATATGCACTTTCTTTAAGTTTACGTTTTTTAGAACATGGTTCTTTTGTTAAGATTTTTGAATTATCCCAATTTATTCTATGATTATTATCAAATGCGTGTTGACAAATTCCCGATCTATGAAATTCCCTTTTTTTCGTGTATGATTTATGTTCTTCAATTCTCTTTTTTAAGGGTCGTGAGGTCTCTCCAATATAAAATTTATTACATTCACAAGGAATTTTATAAATTACATTTTTAGTGGACTCATTAATATTATCAGGTCGAGTATTTGTTAAATTAGAGCGAAGTGTGTTATTAATTAGTTTTGAAAATGGTCCGTATATTATATGTTTGACCTAAACGTTTCAGTTTATGAGAAATTCCAGGTATGTATGGAATAATTAAATTAGTTATAGGTATATTCTTATCTCCTTGTCTAGGTTGTTCAAAACTATCAAAACACTTTTTAATAAAATTTACGGGATAATTATTTTTTGACAAAACATCTCTAATGAAATCTTTTTCGGATTCAAAATCGTCATTATCACAAATTATTTTTGCTCGATCATATAAACTTTTCACCACACCCTTTTTAATATTCAATGGATGATTGGAATTGAAATTGAGATATCTATTTGTGTGGGTTGGTTTTCTATAAATTTTGGTTTTGAAATTTCGAAGATCTTTTTTAATTAGTATATCTAAAAAGGGAATTTCATTATTTTGTTCTTTTTCAATTGTAAATTTAATCGTGGGTTCTTTATCATTAATGTGAATTAAAAAATCATCAAGTTTTTGTTCATCATACTCATATATAGAAAAAATATCATCTACATATCTCCACCAAATCATTGGTTCGTATCTATATGTTTCTACATGAATTGTTTCAAAATGTTCCATAAAAATATTGCTTAAAAGTGGAGATAAAGGAGAACCCATTGCCATTCCAAAGTCTTGTTGATAATGTGCTGTGTTTGGGTATTATGAGGATTAAGTTTTGATTAGTTTGGGTTATGCATGATATACTTTAAAAAATATGCAGCGGTTCGTCGGTTAGCACTTGGTTATCATTTCAATTATTATTGTAAATCATAATTTATGTGTTTTGTATGGGTAACGGGCTTGAATCCTCATAATACCCAAACACAGCACATAAATTATGATTTACAATAATAATTGAAATGATAACCAAGTGCTAACCGACGAACCGCTGCATATTTTTTAAAGTATATCATTCCATAATATAATAATATGTATTCGATTATCTCGCGCGCAACATACACCGCCGTTGAAGTTCGACACTCGGGCACTCTCGGCACTTATGGATCCGTGGCGAACCAAAATTTACACATTTCCATCTTTCACATTAATTTGGCAACGTTGATGCTTCGATGTCGTAGGCACGTACGTCGTAGAGTATGTAGAGGTAGTTAGATTTGTCTTGTCAGTGTCACGTCACGGTTTATTTAATATTTATATTTTGTTAATGGCGAGGTTCATGGATTGTGTGATTGGTTTGTTTGCGGTTTATGTTTTGTTTTATGTTACGTTTTGAGTTTGGTTCATAGGTACCCACTCGGATTCATATTTTAATTGCATTATAATGCCGGTCTATTGCTCCGTGTGTGGAAATCATAATGTTCGAACAAATAACCGTTATTCACCAAACACAGATAACACTATCTAACTGTCGAATTTAAAACACTTCTTAAAATATCAGGTGTGATGCTCTCGAACGCTTCAACAACAATTCTCCAAAGCTGATCCTCAAATTCAAAAACACGGCTGTAAACATGATTTTTGCAATACCCCCAGAGAAAAAAATCGAGCGGAGTTAAGTCCGGCGAACGAGGGGGCCACGGAAATCAGTCGTGTTTGCGCTATTCAAGTCTCATGAAAATAACATTACGTTGATCTGGATTCCACCGTATTAGTCCAGAAGGCAGTGAATTTTTTTTTCGACTTATTTTCCCAGTCGCGGTACCTATTTGAATGAGTCTGTTTTTTTAGTGCCAAAAAACAAGAATTTTTGAGTCTGGCTTAAATTTCTGGATGAATTGAATACGAATTTGAACTTAAATAGCGCAAAATCGGCTGAACCAAATACCAACTTACCTAATTATACAGGGTGTACCAGAAAGAATGGAACATAATAGTGTAGCGGCAGTACCCACTACAAGATATACTTTTTTAATTTTCAAACTACTCCACTATCTAACCCTCAGGACGAAATATTAACAGCGGCAACGTCGCCAACCCCTTGCCTTCGACGCACGCCGCAAGGAGGCCTGACCAGACCCGACGCGACGGTAGACGAAGTCAGTCGATCCGTCGATCCTAGAGCCTCGAGCACCGCGCCACATTCTCTGCCATTTTTCCAAGCCGTCGTGCAGACAGTCGCGCCATTATCGATTTCTTTGTTCATTCATATTGTACTTTGTTCAACCCGTTAAATAGACATTCAGTCACCTGACCTGAGTAGATTTTTATTATTAATCACTACCTCATGCCCCCTCAAACTGGTGACCCCGACGTGATGTGTAATAAATTTGGGCAAAAGTAGTGATTCTCAGCGTCAGCGTGTGTGCATTCAGCGCGTTCCGAGTAGTGACGTATAGTGAATTCAACCAAAAAGACACGTGTTACATACCTTTTTTTGTCGTTCTTGGAGCAGTGTGTAGTGTAGTGTAGGTAAAGCGGGACGATGTTTAACGGCGACGATGACCACGCCGACCTAGTGCGCGAACGCGATCGTCTTTTGGCGGAAGGGGAGCAGTTGCAGCAACAAAATGAGGCACTTACGCGTGTCTTCCCTCAAGCTCAAGCACAATTCGCAACCCCAAGTATCCATCGTGTTGGTGTTCGACTACCCCCCTTCGTACCGAACGACCCGGAACTGTGGTTCAGCATGGTGGAACGCAGCTTTGATGCCGCCAAAATCATTCCACAAAATTCGGCTACGTTCTCGGCGTTTTAGACCCAAAGTACGCCACGGAAGTGATAGACATAATTGTGACTCCGCCGGAGACAAACGCATATCAAACGTTAAAAAGTGAACTTATAAAACGACTTAGTGCCACGCAGGATCAAAACACCAAACGCCTGCTGGAACGCGAAGAAATTGGGGACCGAAAACCGTCGCAATTTCTCCGCCATCTACGTAATTTGGGTGGTAACGCAGTGTCGGAGAGCGTGATTCGCACTCTGTGAATGAGCCGGCTACCAACTGAAACTCAGGCAATCCTTGCCACGCAAAAGGGGGCTACCCTTGACACCGTGGCCGATTTAGCAGATGCCATCGCCGATGCACGCCCACACGGACCTCCTCAAGTGGCTGAGACGACAATGCAGTCTCAAGAGGCGATGTTGCACTTGAAATTCGCGCAGCTGGCTGTCAGCCTACGTCAAGACATCTTATCAGCCATCCACCAGGAGATCGCGGCGATCAGTCCTGCTCCCTCGTCTCGCGATCGTGGCGTCAGTCACGACCGATCGCGCGAACGTTCGCGTAACCGTATGCGTTCAGCCTCGCGAGAGCAAACGCCTGCGAGATCTGGTCTCTGCTGGTATCACTGGCGGTTCGGGGCCGATGCAAAGAAGTGTGAACCGCCCTGTTCGAAGTCGGAAAACTATCGGGGCAGTCGCTAGAGGCGGCCAGCGACCCTTGCCCGACTCCAATGACGAGACGATTATTTGTTATCGACAGCCACTCAAAAACACGCTTTCTCATCGACACTGGGGCGGATCTATGCGTGTATCCCAAGACAATGGTTCCTGGACCGCGCAAGCCAACCACGTACTTACCGACAAATTGACCAACGTCGAAACGTTGGGTCACGCCATGGACACACATATCAGCACCATCAAAGCAGCTCCCCTACCGAAGTGCAAATATCACGATCTCCTTGCGCAATTCACGGACATCACGAGACCTGACGGACGAGTGTTGAAGCCGAAACACGCTACCAGGCACCACATCATAACCACACCAGGACCACCGGTGTTCAATCGACCTCGGCGACTCGCTCCAGACCGGCTGGCTATAGCTAAGCGTGAATTTGCTACTATGGTGCAACTGGGCATAGTCCGACCTTCGGAGAGCTGTTGGGCATCACCGCTGCATATCGTTCCAAAGGAGGGCAACGCAATACGTCTGACTGGGGACTACCGCGCGTTAAACGCTCGGACTATACCGGATCGCTACCCCATTCGGCACATCCAGGATTTTGCTCAGTCTCTTTGGGGCAAAACGATTTTTTCAGTGCTAGATCTTGTTCGGGCCTATAATCAAATACCGATGAACCCGGAGGACGTCGCAAAAACGGCAATCACCACTCCTTTCGGCCTCTTCGAGTACCTTTACATGGCTTTTGGGCTACGCAATGCTGGCCAGACATTCCAGCAATTTATCGATGAGGTACTTCAGGGGCTGGATTTCTGCTATGCCTACATTGACGACATCTTGGTGGCTTCGTCGTCCGAGAAGGAACATCACGAGCATTTGCGGATCCTGTTTGAGCGACTTCGGAAGTATGGTGTCGTCATCAACCCAGCCAAATGTGTCTTCGGGGCAACAGAGGTATCCTTCCTGGGCTACTCGGTGTCGGGGAGTGGCACGCGACCATTACCACATCGTGTCCAGGCCATTTATGACTATCCGATACCAACCAACGCTGAACAGCTTCGCCGCTTCTTGGGTACTGTTAATTTTTACAGAAGATTCATCCCCAGAGCCGCAGAATCCCAGGTACCGCTCCACGACCTACTCCATGGTAACATTAAGGGCAAGGCGCCGCTGCAGTGGACACCAACGGCACAGCAGGCTTTCATAGCCTGTAAAGAGACCCTTTCTACTGCCGCTTTGCTTACTCATCCCAAACCTGACGCGACACTGGCATTAATATGCGACGCATCGGACACGGGTGTTAGAGCGACGTTGCAACGAGACGACTGGCAGCCTCTTGCATTTTTTTCAAAAAAATTGAGCCCCGCAGAGACAAAATATAGTGCGTTCGATCGTGAGCTACTAGCTATTTATCTGTCCATCAAGCATTTCAGGCACATGGTGGAAGCTAGACAGTTCACGATTTATACTGATCATAAACCTATCACCTTTGCATTCAAATTACAGAAGGCCGATAAGAGTACACCACGACAAGCCCGACACCTGGACTTTATCAGCCAGTTCTCCACGGACATCCAACATATATCCGGCAAGGACAACGTTGCGGCCGATGCTCTGTCAAGAGTGGAGGAAGTTGCCACGCCATTGGACTACCCAGCACTGGCCAAGGCGCAAGAGAACGACGACGAACTCAAGGAAATCATACAACAGCCGTCTGGACTGCAATTCGAGCGAGTACCCCTGCCTGGTGCGGACCTTAGCATCCTTTGTGACGTCTCAACATCCATCGCCCGACCGTTATTACCAAGGTCATTCAGACGAGCAGCGTTCAACACCATCCACCAACTCTCGCACCCTGGCATCAAGACCACGGTTAAACTGGTAACCGAGCGGTATGTATGGCCATTCGTGAAAAAGGACTGTCGTGAATGGGCTCGCGCATGCGACCCTTGTCAGCGCGCCAAAGTGACTCGGCATGTGGCTTCAGCAGTGGGAGAATTCAATAATCCAGCAGCGAGATTTGAACACGTCCACATCGATATTATCATAATGCCATCGTCTGAAGGGTGCAGGTATTGTTTTACGTGTGTTGACAGGTTCTCAAGATGGCCAGAAGCCTTTCCGCTAGAAGATCAAGAAGCATCGACGGTGGCTCGAGCATTTTACGAGGGCTGGATTTGCAGATTCGGTGTCCCTCTACGAGTAACAACCGACCAGGGCCGACAATTTGAATCGAAACTATTCAAAGAGCTGAATCATCTGGC
This sequence comes from Orchestes rusci, assembly GCA_958502075.1. Classification (NCBI taxonomy): domain Eukaryota; kingdom Metazoa; phylum Arthropoda; class Insecta; order Coleoptera; family Curculionidae; genus Orchestes; species Orchestes rusci. The sequence continues at coordinate 35,084,268 of OY293305.1, forward strand.
AGGCTCAACGCACCTCAGGACTACTGCATATCATCCAGCAGCCAACGGCATGGTCGAACGCCTCCATCGGCAATTAAAAGCAGCCATCAAGTGACACGAAAGTCAACAGTGGACTCGAATATTGCCAACAGTACTTTTGGGTATCCGAGCAGCCTGGAAAGATGACATCCAAGCCTCCGCAGCAGAACTAGTCTATGGTACACCAGTGAGACTACCGGGCGAGTTTCTGGTGGCACGTACTAGCTCCTACACGACCAACACCACCGACTTCATCAGAGAACTGCGAAATCACTTCGACGATTGCGACCAGTCAACGGCTCCAAGCATGGATATCGCAAAGAATTCGTGTTCAAAGACCTGGCCACCACCAATCAAGTGTATTTGCGGCATGATGCGTCGAGAAGCCCATTGCAAATGATGTATCACGGCCCATATCCAGTTTTGCGACGGTGTCCCAAGACATTTGCTATCAGCGTCAACGGCAAAGAGATTACAGTCTCAATAGACCGACTGAAACCTGCCTATACCATCTCTGACGACCTCACGGACCGAAGCGAGCCCCTTGAACAGCCTGAGTGTCCACCGTGGAATTCAACAGACGAAGAACCTGAAGACAGCAGCAACCCACTATCCAGTCTGCTTACTCAATCGCCAGCATCGAGGAGCGTCACACGTCATGGGAGATGTGTTCGATTCCCCGAGTACCTGCACGCCTACATCCCCTAATTCACTGGTAGGGGGGTACTGTAGCGGCAGTACCCACTACAAGATATACTTTTTTAATTTTCAAACTACTCCACTATCTAACCCTCAGGACGAAATATTAACAGCGGCAACGTCGCCAACCTCTTGCCTTCGACGCACGCCGCAAGGAGGCCTGCCTGCCTGACCCCTGACCAGAGGGACCGCCTCAAACTGTCGAATGTTCATCCTGTCGAATGTCCATTCTGTCGAATGTCCATCCTGTCGACTGTCGACGAACGGTCGTTCGTTTGGGTTCGGAAGTTTCGACAATATGCTCTGGGGTATATTGTCGAATGGGGATTTTGTCGAATGGAGAATGGAGGGGACAAGTCGAATGCCCGGTGATATGTAAATGGATGGATGGAGTAGATCACACGAATATTTTGTTTTGTGGCATTGGATTTGTGGATTATTTTCCATGTTGTGATTCTTTTTAAACGTGCAAATAAAGCGACGTGCAATACTAGGTATATAATTTTGTATTGGTTCCATCACCTAGGAAAAAAATATATACCTGATGATCCCAAGTTACAGAAAACTTTGTAGGTATATACGTACTAGGCGATTTTGCTTTTTATGTAAATTAAATTGCAAATTTAGGTATAATATCGTCCCCCTTAACACGAATGTGCATATCTGGCAAAAAATAAAACAAAATATCTAGGTATATATTTATTTCAGAGTCCTCTAGTCCCGAGTGTTTCAGTTCGTGTTTTCCATGATTGAAAACTCACGAAAAGTGAGCAGGACTGAGCAATTACTGCAATCAATCTCAGAAAGACCTTTCCAATTTCACGTGTTAATTTATTTAGGTACCATAAAACGTGATAATTTTAAGATATCATAATAAGACATATCATATAAAATGGTAATAAGCAGTGTGTTTTCCATGCAGTCTGTAGATTAGGCTTTGGTGTACTCATATCAATCAGATATGCTCTGTAGTTTCGTGGCGCATCCATGATTTACAAGATTTTTTTGGGTATTTCGCCACACCCTATCAAATAACAATCAAACTAGTGTTTATAAACCAGACCTTCTATATTACCTGAAAAAAAATCTATTAGTGAATAATAAAACCTATCAATATCGAACGTTTCGGAAACAAATCTGCTTCCGTCGTCAGTGAAACCTAAAAAAAGAATAATTAATTCAAATTCAAGTTCGTTTTTGTGTGATTTTTCAGTATAGGTAATGGTTTTTTTTGTGTTTATGACACAAATTTGTCAGTAAAAGTGACATTTTGTGTCATCAACACAAAAAAACAATTTTACTGAAAAATCACACAAAAACGAACTTGAGTTTGAATTTTATTATTCTTTTTTTTAGGTTACACTGACGACGGAAGCAGATTCGTTTCCGAAACGTTTGATATTGATAGGTTTTATTATTTATTAATAGAATTTTGTCAGGTAATATAGAAGATCGGGTTTATAAACACTACAGTGACTCGATAGTTTATCGAGTCACTGTAATAAACACTAGTTTGATTGTTATTTGATGTGTGGCGAAATACCCAAAAAAATCTTGTAAATGATATCAATCAATCAAATTAAAAAAAAAACACTTCTGTTTGTTGCAAAATTTTTACTGGGATGTTTTGAGAGTGATTTGATGTAATTTTCAAAAAATTGCTAATCTGACTACTGAGCTTCGAACATCGTCCACCACCACCGTCGTGTACCAAAACGCCACTAAATTGCATTGAAAGTCTTTAGGGTGGATTGCTCAATAACATTTCTTAGGCTTCATCATATTATAATTGCAACTGAGAGCACAAGAGAATTTACTACTTTCGGGAAAAATAACTAGGGTTATGATGCCCAATGGGAATGAAAATGGTGGGGGGGTGACTGATTATGAGGGATGGATGTTTCTTGCCCTCAGGGGCAAGGAACATTCATTTTATGCGCGTCTATCTATTTTAAAAATATGTTGAGAGGTCTCGTCACATGATGAGAATCGCATAAAAATTGGTTCTTATTATGCAATACAAAAACTACGAATCTCAGGGCGAAGCAGCAAAAAATTCAAAAATTGATTGATAATTTGTTTGGATTTTGTCTTTTCAGGTACAAAACTGTTTTGACATAGTTGAAATGAAACAAAAATTTACGACATGAAAATTTTAAACGGAAAGGTTGGTACAGAACCGTAATAAATGCTAGAATAAATGTCTAGAGTTACATCCATGTGAGTAGTGCCCTCCTTATACCGGTTTCGTCCCGAAATTGGACTCATCAGTAAGGCAGCTGGCACCACTCACATCGATGCAACTCTAGCCACTACCCTATTCTGGGTAAATGTGCAGTGGTTGTTTTTAGACAACCACTGCCATCTATTGGCTCGCAAGTCTGCGAACGCAAATAGATGTGAAGTATGTTCGAGCTGTACCTCTCGATCATGGAATAAAGAGACATTGTTTTACGGTTATCCGATGTTAAACGGAAAGGTTGGTACAGAACCGTAATAAATGTCTAGAGTTACATCCATGTGAGTAGTGCCCTCCTTATACCGGTTTCGTCCCGAAATTGGACTCATCAGTAAGGCAGCTGGCACCACTCACATCGATGCAACTCTAGCCACTACCCTATTCTGGGTAAATGTGCAGTGGTTGTTTTTAGACAACCACTGCCATCTATTGGCTCGCAAGTCTGCGAACGCAAATAGATGTGAAGTATGTTCGAGCTGTACCTCTCGATCATGGAATAAAGAGACATTGTTTTACGGTTATCCGATGTTAAACGGAAAGGTTGGTACAGAACCGTAATAAATGTCTAGAGTTACATCCATGTGAGTAGTGCCCTCCTTATACCGGTTTCGTCCCGAAATTGGACTCATTCAGTAAGGCAGCTGGCACCACTCACATCGATGCAACTCTAGCCACTACCCTATTCTGGGTAAATGTGCAGTGGTTGTTTTTAGACAACCACTGCCATCCATTGGCTCGCAAGTCTGCTAACGCAAATAGATGTGAAGTATGTTCGAGCTGTACCTCTCGATCATGGAATAAAGAGACATTGTTTCACGTGTAGCGTTCGTTTCATCCTAAAGTTGTCCAAGGTATGATTTCTTCTTGTTTAGGCGGATGCGACCTTTCAATATCTTGGTCCATCTACGTATCGACTAGGATAGTACTCAATGTTTCTGTCGCGGCATAATTGCTGCCAATAGACGTAAAATTCCGTCAATGTTTGGGTGTTGGTGTTATCAATTTTGGTACGGTTGGGTACATTGTGTCACTTTTGGAGGTGGATTGTCGGTTGTCACAAAGAAGTGAGTCTTCTCCCGTGTGTGAAGGCAGACACACACGTATTTTTTTTTTGAAACCAAAAATGTTTTAATTCTCTTGGCGGTATTGTGAAATTGTGCTGGAGAAAGGAGTTTAACTGAGTGTATCTCACTCCCCATACTTCACAGAATGTATTATTTCTGAGGATGCCTCAGATGAAAACGGATTTGTGAAACCTAGCAAGGTGAGCATGCATTCCCGGTTTTTTTGCCATTCTTTTATTTCCCACTTCTCTTCTGGCAATTTTTCAATCTCATCCATTGTTTCAGGGTTTTTTTTCTTAGCACGTAATTTAAACCGAATGAATGTGTTGATTTGAGTGTCATAATTCTACAACCTATCCTGTCTACTGTTGATGTTTGGCGACGTGAATCACGTGGATGATCCGCAACGTTATCAATCCCGGTCCCCTTTTTGGTTATGGCTCGAGATCTGGAAGTACTGTTGAGTGACGAGTCTGGGGTTAGCTCGTGACGTATCCCAGCCGCATTCCAAGAAAAAAGATCAGGAGCCAGGAGTCTGGAACAATTAACAGGCCAGTCGTTTAAATTATCTTTATCCAATCCATTTCGCCAACTTCAATGAGATTACCATTTCAATAATTTTTCTTTTTAACTAATTAAACATTAAATGTCAACTACATCGAATGCTGCCTAATATCTAATATTTTTATATCAACATTGTCACCCATAAAAACATTATCTTTGCGTAGAAAGATCTCAGATTTACATATTTTTATTGGTTAATTATTCTAAATTATTTCTACACTGCGCGGTACGATTTAACTATTTTTGTTCAATCACTCTGCCACTATATCTGTGAAACATAGCGCAATCCCCAAATCGTTCGAACGTATTTGCCCCTGCGACTTGATCCATTTTATCCGTAACTTTATCATTGATATTTCGCTTCGTACCAACCAGTAATTTTTTGCCAACCAACTCTATTTATAAATTGAGATTTCATTCAAATTCTACCATTTTAACTCCTTGATTTTGGAGAATTAGTAAAATATCATATATCAAATTTCATGTTAAAGCATCATTTATTTGAGTGAATAAAGTAATGTTATTTGTGGACTATAAAGGTGTTCTTTTTTTGATGAGTCTGGTTAACGGAAACAAATTCCTATAATCAAACAGGTTTCTTAGTTTTGCCTAATAAAAAAACTGAGTGGCGCCTAATCGGGATTTTATAAGCAAGTATTAACTATCTAACAGTAAATTGATCAGCTGGCCATTATCCACGAACTCCAAGCCTACCGACACAGAGCTGCCGAATGCAAAAATAGTACGTGATAATAATTGATTATTTAACGCGCTACACACGGTTATCCGATGTTAAACGGATTATTCACCTAATATCGTCATTACTGACGTTTTTATAAGCATATTATGTTGCAATCAAGTTGAAAATAGGTCATGATTATATATTATTATAAAGATATATCAGAAACATCATATACAATAACGTTTTGAAAACTAATGTCATCTGCTATACAGACTAATCGTTTTTCTGATGTCATGAGTTTAACGTCATTTCCCAAATGGAAGTTTTTGGGCATGACATTAGATTGACATCATTTTAAGTTATTTGGCTATGTGGGAAGTGTCAAAAATAACCCACTAGTGTGTTATAATCCATAACTCACAAATCACTATTGATTTATGGATTATAACTATGGAGGACTCTCCCCATCAGGCGATAGAAAAGGATAGACTTATGCGAAAAATATACAGAACAACGGGATCTTCTATCTCATCCTGACATCAAGCGTGTAGAATTGCTTTCCATATAGTTATTATTAGATATATGTATTAGTAGTCCTATGTCGATTCGTCTCCTAGTTATAGTCCTCCATAATTATAACTCAGTGGTCCCCAATGTAGACAAACCTCACGTGATCAGACAAAGGAAACGAATGAAAGGTCACGTGGGATAAACCATAACATGTGCTAAAGGCTCAATCGTTTCTCTATGTCTTATCACGTGTAGTTAGTTTTACTTTTGGTGACTTTTGGTTGTGATAGAGTGTAGTCATTCCGACACTGCCACTAAAAACAATGAGGTCACTTAACACAGAACCGCCCTCCAACGACTATACACACTCTACCTTTTCCTTTATGTAAATTACTCATTCAGGGTGTGAAAAAATACTGTACAAAACTCCGGAGACTAATGAAAGTAATAAAACCCCCCTTTATTAAAAAAAAATTAAAATCAAATATTTGTAGGACATACTTATGTTTATAAGAACCTATCTTCTTACTTTTATCAATACTATACAAAAATATCAATCCCGGAGTTTTCTACACTATTTTTTACACACCTTGTATAGAAAGATTAAAAGGAACCACCCTTTTTATCAAAATACCTATTTTGAAATCACCTCATTTTTGAACCTGTATTTGCAACCCTATCCGGTATCTTCATCTTATGTATTTCAAAATAAACTCATTGAATTACTTGGATTCCTTTAATATGATACACCCATCATCAGTCACAACTCTAATTTTTTTCAGACATGTTGAAAATATACATCGTCGTAATCATGCTTTGATCATCCACAAAGCAATAAGAGGAAACGTGTAAAAAAAACAAAGTATTATAACGATTTTGTTATGTGCTGGAGCAATCAGAAATAATTTAATTGTGTTTTATTTCTCTTTATAATCTATTTTATAATCATTATTATCCACGGCTAGCTATTTAGCATACCCTACTACTAACAGCCGAACGTGTTTGATAACAACGGCTTGGCAACAGAGCTCGCATTTACGCTCCCGCCAGCATGCAATCTCCCAGCGTCCAACAGCTGTTGTTTTGACGCTCGAGCTCTCCCCCACCACGCTAACGGAACATGTCGTCTTTTTCCGAAGTCGACAATTTGAATCGTGGTCACACGTCCGCTCCCAGACGATCGTACTCCGATCGTACACGATCTTTTCGACAGGATGAACATTCGACAGAATGCAGCCATCTCTGACCAGACCCGACGCCCGACGCGACGGTAGACGAAGTCAGTCGATCCTAGAGCCTCGAGCACCGCGCTACGTTCTCTGCCATTTTTCCAAGCCGTCGTGCAGACAGTCGCGCCATTATCGATTTCTTTGTTCATTCATATTGTACTTTGTTCAACCCGTTAAATAGACATTCAGTCACCTGAACTTAGTAGATTTTTATTATTAATCACTACCTCATGCCCCCACAATGGCAACAGTAGATTCTTCACACACAAATATTGTGATCGCCCCGAACTTGTCTACCTCAAAAGAGGATTTAACAGAGATACGCAGCGTGTCAAAGTTGAATTTCAATTTTTGATTTACTTACTTGAATAACTTTCGAAATAATCAAGTTGCCTATATTGATGAAATTTGGTACCTATATGGGGGTTTGACATGCAAAATTCAAATCTGAGCACGGAATTGCTCTTACTTGTAGGGGGCGGCATTTACACACCTTTTCACTCATTCAAATAGTCAGAACTTTTTTTTACGCACTCAAACATTTTTTCAAAATTGAAAAGTTGGTTTTTACATCACTCGTTACATCATATCTACATAAAAAGAGGCATTCTTTATAGAAGTGGCTAGGAGTTACCTTTTTCAAGATATTTGACCTGCAACTAGGTAATCCATGCAATGTGGTTTCAAATGAAAATTTTCGAAATTTTGAATTAAGTTAACATAAGGGGCTTTGAAAACGGCGTTATCATGGTAATATTTTCATAATTGAAGTACCTACTCATTTTACTTAAGACTTCTCAAAACAAGTAGAACTTTTAACGAAGAATGACATTTGGTCGAAAAACTAAATTGTCAGTGAATTTATCCTCTTGGGCCCTGTATCCGTGGACATGTGAAGGACTTTTTAGAATTGTCTCATCATAATAATTACATTCTGAAAAAATTCTAATGATAATGCCAGTCGATAGAGTTTTGTTTACAATCGTGGATTGTGGTGGAAATGCGTAATTGTCCCGACACTGTTTTATCCCGACAGTAAGATTCCCGACAGTGAAATGTCCCGACAGTAATTCTTCCCGACAGTAAAGTATCCCGACAGTAATTGATCCCGACAGTTATTTTCCCGACACTAGTTTTTCCCGACAAGATATGGAACGCAGCTGAAAATAAAATATTGACAGCCGCGTTGCCGCTTGTGACTCTTTCTTCGTATTCTATCGTATGAGAAATTGAAATCGTGATTCTCATTAAAAAAAGAAAATGGGCCAAAAGGCAGACATCAGAATATATTTTGTAATTTTTATATATTTGATATAATTAGTTAAAAAAGGTCGCACAAGGGTGTAGGGACAGTAAGGGAACCATATACTTATGAATACAATATACCGCGGGCAGCTTGTCGGGACTCCCGCGAGGATGTTGAAACAGACATATACTTTTACACATAAGTCTGTCCTTGGTTAGGAGATTGAATTATGCGCAGAATCGATTTTCGAGAATTATTGTGATTCGCCGGCTGAAACATGGCGGAAACAGTGCTGCATGCTTAATATCAGGTGTTGTATCGACGTATTTTTAAATTTTTCGCGGGATTCCGAAAAAAAATGACGTGAATTCACATGTGGGGTGGGTGATAAATATTATGAGCACGAGTGGAAAATATGTTCATGAATTCATCCTATCTGATCCAGGATTTTGTGTTTAGGTGTGAGATTGCATAAGATTTAACATTTTTGTGCAACAAAATCCCTACAAAATATTATTTATTATTGATTCAAAAACGATTTGAATTAGTTTCGTGATTTGTTCTCGATTATACATTGAAATATTATAGTTACTACTTAATAGTTTTTGAAGCAATATAGGTATCACCAGAGATTGGTAAGGTTTTACTTTATAAACTTTGAGTACCTAGGTAGGTATAATGTTTTTGTCATTATTATCGCTCATATTTATAACAGTTCGAGGTATTTGCGGTAGATATCTTAAATCAAGTGAGATTAATTCAGAGGTAGGTGGATAGACGATAGAGAGTAGACCGATATCGGCGTTCTTCTAGTTTTATAACAGAAGGAGTAATACACGGAGATTTGGAAAATCAAACAGCTCTTTCTTGGTTTCCACCATATTTGTATTCATAAGTATGTTTTTCACTAATGAAATAAGGGTAAAATCCATCAACCAAGCTTTTAGAATATGCCATAATATACATAAATAAAACAAAAGCTCCCATAAGCGGGCAGTCACGGTTCCAGCTTTTTTGTTCGCTTATGAGAAGTGCCCGCTTAAGAGAAAATTTCATCGAATGTTCATATTATACTTATAAATAAAAGTATATACAAATGTGTTAAAACATAGATTTAAAATTGGTTCCAAGAAATTTGACCGTTTAAGGGAGATAATCGCTTATTAGAGCTGCCCGTCAAGGACTTTATTATAAAATCAAAAGAAAATAGTAATTTTCTGTGCGGTAGTGCAATCACACAGTTCATAGGTCTTACTAAACTTTCTACTTACTTCTCAGAGACACTTCGACAAACTGTTCCAGACCTTTCCAGTTTTCAAGTTTGAATTTAGTGAAATATCCATATAATATGTACCATTTTATAATATAGTCTTATTATAAAATGTATGTACTTATATGGAAATATCTATAGGTACAATTTTTGATGTATAACTGGTAGTGATCGACCGATATGACTTCTTTAGCCGATACCGATAATGTCCTGGCCGATACCGATATATATCGGCATATCGGCCTCTTGGTCATTATTATAGCACTCATTATTATTATTAATATTTATTGTGGACAAAACATGTTTTATATCTTTAATTTAAATATTTCAAATTTGTAAACTCAAATCATTTGTCGCGCAACGCAAGATGAAAACCTTAAAATAGAACTTTGACACCGTTAGTGTTTTAAAAAAAAAACGTGTTTTTTATCAAAAAAAAAACGGGTCAATTTGGAAAAAATAATTTTTAATTTCTGTTTGCTGTTTTGTTAGTTATCCATTAACAACTCATTTACGTAATTTGCAATGATTCTTTGTTAAAAAATGGTTGAATATAAGGTCTGAGGACCATAGTGAGTTTTTCAAAATATGAATCTGAACAAAATTAGGTTTATTGATTTAGTTTCTGAAATAATATTTGGGTTTGATTTTTTTCAAGTTCTTTTATGTGTTGTTGTATTTGATGAAGGAAAAAAGTCGTTTTTTTTTGGCAGTGGGAAAAAAACGTATTTTGTCGGAAGGAAAACAACGGAATTTCTTTCACTAGGCAGTAGGCATCGCTGTAATACACGGTAATTTTCAGTATTGTGGGGATTCAATGAAATTATTCTTAATTTAAACTGTTTTTGTCGTAAATGATTCCTCTGTTTGAATAAAAATGTTTTAAAGCTTGCTTAAACATACAAACAAACAGGTGTTATTGGCGTCCCCTAAAAGTAAGAGCAATTCCGTGCTCAGATATGAATTTTGCATGTCAAACAGCCCTCATATACCAAATTTCATCAATATAATTTGATTATTTCGAAAGTTAGTCAAATAAATCAAGAATTAAAATTCAACTTTGACACCCTGTATCTCTGTTGATATCAACTCTCGGGATAGACAAGTTCGGGACGATCGCAATAGTTTTGTAAGAGGAATCTGCTGTAACCGGCGTAATGGCGTCTTTTCAACGTTCCCGTTCAATTCAGCCGGCTCTAGCTCCTTGTCCGTCTCCGTCGTGACAATTTGAAACCGAGCCAATAGGAAATGGTATTTCGCGCATGGGTAGTACATCGAAATCCTAACCAAGGATTGCCTTATGGGATTCTTCTGTATTCTCCTTCTCACTTCTTCGCGGGAAATCCCTCTCATTTGCCTCATGGGACGCACGCGGTATATTGTATTTATAAGTATATGAAGGGAACTTATTCCGAATAAAGGCCGGCAACTCAATATACACTGGACTGTCATATTTTTATTTTCGTCTAAAGCATCAGAAAAAAGGAGTAAATCGGATCCCGGAAGAATAACCGCTGTTGCCAGTTCACCAATTCACTCTAATGATGGTTACTTTTACTTTTGTTGTGTTCTCGGTTTTTGACGAGCGATTTGGAAGGTTGGGTTGGTTATGATTGTGGATCGTTGATTTTAATCGTTTTTATTTTCGTATAAGTTGTGCTTTGTCCGTGATGGACAGCAAAGACCTATCTGTCGAGACATAATGTAAGATAAATAATCGGTTGATTTTCTATTTTAAGGGTTATTGGTATTACCATTAGCCTAGTTTACACCGACAACCGACAACTGGGTCCGCGGACCAAGTACTAAATTCGAACTATATCAGAACCAAATATTTGGTTCGAATGGTGTAAACACCTGCGGACTAAGCTGGTCCGCTCTTGGTTCGGTATTCGCCAGCAGGTGTACCGAACTAAATTTGATCCGGATTTGGTGCGATCTCAATCAAAATTATGAGGTTATGTTGTCTGTTGATGTGTTGTGATTTTGTTGGTTCTATTTCTAAGGCAATCTTAGCGTACTTACGTTGTGTTGATAAATAGTTTCGACTTGTTTTTGACTTTTGACGAATTGCGCGCGTACTCTATTTAGTTCGCGCGTTGCAAGACGGTATATACGGGCGAGAGCGAGAAGCAAGCATCGGTCCTACCGTACTATCCCCACCCACTTGGTCCTATCGGACCGAACTAAACGAGTTATCGGTGTAAACTAGGCTATTGTATAAAAATACAATGGTATTACCTGTGTTCTGAAATCAATAAAAGGTTCCAGTTTGGAATGGTCGGTTCCAGTGTTTTTGTCGTATTCATCGGCTATTCTGTTCTGTTCTTATAACACAAAACATAGAAGCCATGGAAACGAGATATAGATCAGCAATTCCTTTGCCATCCTGTGCAGTCCGCTACGGACCATGCATAGAAGCGCAGATAGCCATTATTCCTATCAATACATCGCTCGAAAATTAAGCATCCAATAGAAATATGCTTATGAAACTATTGAATACCTATCTGATGCAAATATAGGAGTATTTGACGTCCTCATGCCTCATTGTTGATACAATCGACAATCGACTCAAAACATCTCCGCCATTGCCATTGCATGAAGTGTTGGTCATCTTCTTGGACGCATTACTTTCAATATTAGAATTGCACTATTTTCATGAATCCGAAAAAGGAAAGATGGAAATAAAACAGCATTCGACGACTGCCATGCAGAAGCGACAAATATCCAAATCCAAAAATCTTTGACATGATTTGATGCCACGTCCTTAAATTCTGGCTTCACAAATCCGACTCGATAATGGACCAAATGCATTTGTGTGCATTAATTACACACATATGATTTTTTCGGATTGTTTATTGAATTATTTTATAATATTTAAATAAGGAATTGTGAAGAGACGCAATGCTTGATGTGACTTTTCTAATCGACACAGTCAAAAACTGACACTTTCGAAACTGACACTTTCTTCCCAGGTGCAAACAAGTTGAATACCTGAACAATGGTAGAGTTTTTTCTATGGAGGACTGTAACTGGGAGAGTAATCGAAATGCATAAAAGTGGTCCCGGTTTCAGATCTTAATTCAGCTTCAATTGTTACCCCTAGATGGTGAAGAGTCGTTAGCGATTTCATGTCAAACAAAAATGTTACGTAGGTAACATAATAATTGAAACAACGTTACGAATACCAACGAATATCAAAATGCAATAATTTTTATTGGCTAGGTTGCATCATAACTCTCACTATTTGATGATAATAGGCACCTATGAATATATTTCTTGTTATACATTATTCTGAAATTTTTAGAATTTTCATATTTTTTTCGTTTAATTGCATTAATTGATAGAGTAACTGAGTGACGTCATATCCTTCATTGACAACAGTCATCATTGAACAAACCATGGGCTTGAAACACGATGCTGCGACGATTCAGTCTCAATTTTTTCCCTATAGGGAATGCATTGCATGTGGAATGTGAAGTGGAAATTTGGAAAGAATGAATGAAAATGTGATAAAAGTATCTTGAAAAATTATTGACAAGCAATAAACGTTACCATGACAATGAATAAATAAAAGCGCTACTAGCAACATCGCCCTCAAATGAAGTAAGCAAAAAGAGGGACAGATTTTCAGGGATATTCGTATGTCGATTCGTCTCCTAGTTATAGTCCTCCATAGTTTTTTCCAACGACCTAATAGCAAGATCAACAAAACATGACGTTCCCCTAACGTTCCCCCCCGCGGCTCTATCTGTTTATCATGCTTACAAACAATTCATGGTTTTTGAATCGGCGTTACTAGTCTATTTTTATATTCGATGTCGTTGGTTTTTTCCGCACCTTTCAGAGACACCCCCATGCACTTATGCAACTATAAACAGCAACAGAACGCAGAACGCAGCGCCGTTGTGAACCGCGTCGCGAACAGGCAACATCATGTCGCCGGCTTTCCACCGGTTATCACATTGAAGAAATTGGGTGGTATGTTTACTCAATTTTTTTCAAATAACCCATACACTTTATAAACAGTGGTGAATTTCTGATGCCAAACATTGCAATTACAGATACCTAGAGTAAAAGGAAGGCGGGAAATACGAAATATCCGGAGGTGCCTCGTGTCCGAACCTGCCCTCTTTTGAAGGGGGCAAAGTTGAATAACATACAGAGTTTGAGATATGAGAGTTGGTATTGGCCACGATTTCGTGACTCGCCCTAAAGTATAAAAAGTGATCCCGATCATTGATAATTATCTTATTTATTCCATTTGGCTGATACACACTGTATATTGAACGGTTTAAAATTTATAGAAACGCACTTTAATTGTTTGTATATTTTATGAAGCTTTAGAAATTTCTAGCACCTACACAGCTTCAGTGTTTCCTTGTGGATCGGTTTTCAATATAAGATGTGCATATATCATTTTTAGATTTATTATTCCAAAGAACAATGATGATAATTAGACCATCCAGCTTTTCAAATGCTTCACGGGTCAACTTATCCTTTGATCGCCTTCTATGGAGCATGGAGCAACTTTGATTATGATCAAGTTCCTATTTTTTTTTATCATGCAGGAATATGGTGAACTTTGGGGGTCAAAAAGTGTAAATACTACAAAGAAAAAGTTGTCGAAGAAGCTATAAAAATGGTGGAAGACATTTTTTTTTGTTGAGCCTCTAACAGAAAACATGGTTCCTGTATCTGTAATTTTTCATACCTACTTTTGTAAAAAAGTACATATTTTATTGAAATAAAAACGTTACTATTCAACTTCTAGTTGTTTTTTTTACACAAACATGTTATTATTCAAGTTAATTATCAAAACATTTATTTTTACGGTGATTATTGCATATACGGTTTTTACTTATTTCTTGATTCCTATATTTAAAATTTCTTTTATGGCAAACGCCAAACAACTTTGAACCCACGTCATCGATGGCACCAAGCGCGTGGAGATGTGATTTATACATTGAACTCGATACTTCAATGCGCTAGATGCAACGACGTCGAAATTAGGTCGTTGGCTAGATGCATGTCAAGCATAGATAAAAAATATATATTCTTCAAATGTCAAGTGTCAAAATTTAATACGAGTCGGATGATTCGAATGATTCTCAAATACTCGGATTCAACGAGTATTTTAATTTAATTCGAATCAATCCTCCCATGACTAACTTGAACCTTCAACAACTACTGTAGAATTTTACAAAGTCGCACGTTGTTGCACTCGCTTGTGCTTTTGGTTTTTGTTGTTAATTCATTTATTGAAGTTGTATCTTCAAAACAATGTTCCTTCAAAACAATCTCTCAAATACACCAATGATGTGTGAAAACAGATTTATGATTGGTTTGTTATTGAATTTTGCATGTCAAACCCCCATATACCAAATTTCATCAATATAACTTGATTATTTCGAGTTATTCAAATGAATCAAAAATTAAAATTCAACTTTGACACGCTGTATCTTTGTTTAATCATCTTTTAGGATAGACAAGTTCGGGGTGATCGCAATATTTTTGTGTGAAGAATCTGCTGTTGCCATATGTTCCATTCTTTCTGGGACACCCTGTATAATATATGTTGGTATTTTTGGTCATCAGATTTTGCTCTATTTAAGTTCAAATTCACATTCGATTCGTCCAGAAAGTTGAGCCAGACTCAAAAATTCTAGTTTTTTGTCACTAAAAGAACATTCATTCAAATACAGCGACAGCGTCCGCCAGAATGACATAAAATTTATTTTTTTCCTGTTATTTGAGTTTCATACTATTCAATACACTACATTTTCGACACATGTAATGCCGATGTGACCCAATTGAAAAAAACAAAAATGAAGGTGACAAAATGAAATGCAATCAAGGCAAAACATGTGTACGAAAAAGTAGGTAAAAAACCATTTTTTAATGAATATAGTTTTTATTGAATGAGAAGCGATATGAAATTTTTATTTAAACTAATTGAAAAAGAATAATATAATAATATAGATAATATATTATAACATAATATTATACTGGTATCTATAAGGTATACATTATGCAACACGAGGGTTAGCATTTTTAAAATATTTCTTGTAACAACCGGTCCAAGTCTAGAAAGCGAAAAAAGAATCAATCAAAATGTGAGATAATTGAGAGAATTATTGCACATTTAAGTGAAACGAAAAAATGTGAAAATGAATAAAAATAAAACGATTAAAAAGAATCATTAGAATTAGATGAAACAAAAAAACAAAGGAATTAATACATTTTTATGAAACAAAATACCTGATAATCCAAGGAGATTGAGTAGAAAATCAAATCCCCCGTTAGTACCTAAAAAGCATAACCTGTGTGACTGCTATATAATAGAATTCGAGCTAATTTTTTTACATGGGGCGTTCTTCTTATAGCTTTTTCCGTTCAAGTGTGGAGTTTAGAGTTGGGGTTTTTCCTCGAATTTTCGTTATAGCCTATTGAAGATTCACTTAGTACATTAAATTGACTACATATCTACACTTTTTTTTTCTCACTTTATGCGTTTCCTCTCCATCTTTTCATGCATCTCGTATGCATGTATATTCACTAGATCCAATTTGTTTTTTTTTGTATTTCACAAGAGAAGTCAATTTTGCCCTTGGATATCTGATTTATCCTTTTTGACCACAAGAACAAATAGCATCTTACAATCAGTCTCCTCAAGACCTTCACTTGATGGGTATGCTACGGGCAGTTGAGCAATTCGAAAAGTAGTGTCATTTTCGAACTCAAAACAGAGTCTATGATCTTCAAAACTTTAAGCCTTGTGCATACTTTGGGGATCAAATTGAAAATTCTGGACATTGCTTCACTGACATTTTCGATAAAAGATGTTCCAGGAACTGTCAGTTTACAATTTTTTTATTGGCGTGCCTCAATAAATTCTGTGTAATCATTATTCTCCCTATGTAAAACTTTTGTCGACAAGACTCACACTTGATCTTCTTCAAAAACCTTTTAGCGATGAATCCAGTAATATAAGTTCTCACAATAATTGATGATTTCGAAGCATCCAGTTGCGTAATATCCGGAAAACTTTTTTCTGTCAAAAAAGTTCTCAAATGGTCGAGAGCTCCGTCACTTTTGTCACTCTCGCAATTTGACCCCGGAGAATGGCTGGACATGAAATTATTGATCAACAAAGCCTTGAAACTGGTGGCGAAATGAGCTGCAGTTGGTTATGTTTGGCGCACGCCATAGATCCTGATGCTCTCAAAAAAATTTTCCAGGGCGTCCTGCTGGAAAGGCCGTGTCATGACATATTTAATCTTTTTGTCTTTTAATAGTTTTGAACTGAAATGAATCAATCCCCTCAGCGTAAAAATAAAATTTTTCAACGTTGGAACGGGTACAAATGAGTTCTTTTTCGGACAAAAATACTTCATCGTTTCAAGTATTCTTATGCATTCGGTCCAGAAATCTATACGCATTGATGAAGACTTCATAGCAGCTTTGGGAGGCTTGCCTGGAGAAGAATTTCTTTGACTAGAATTGATGCTGTCGAACAGATCATCAAAGAAAAGGACCGCCTCAGCAGTGTCTAAAGCTTTCTCATCCAGCCTGATATCTGGTTTTTCTGAAAATCACCTTTTATTTAGATAATTTCAAGTATAATAACTTACTCCATTTTAATATTCGCTTCATGAGACAACTCACTCGCCTGCTGAATACCTGGGTGCAGAGCTTCACCTTCATTTTATCAATTTTGCTCCTGATTATATGACTGTCGGTTAAAAAACTGCAGATCTGGTCTTCGTCTTCGGCATCCAACATATAAAATTGCTCCAGATGTTCCCATTAAGCTATTCTCTGAACACCATTTTTAATGAAGTGCAGATCCTTATTTAGCAGATTATTGCGAATACCCTTTATAAGATGAGGTCCATCAAATAGTGGGACTACCTCCTTGGAATTGATGAGAAAACCAAAATTTATGTTTTCCACATTTCTTCTTAGGAATTCCTCATTGGTATCCTCAATGAGACTATTGATGGCGGCTTGATTCTAACTTGCTTGGTCACAGACCGTCGCTACAACATTCAGTCCCACATCCTGACACTTCTCTTTAACCTGTAAAAAAAATAACAATAATACCACTAACATTTAAATTATTATTGGAAATCAACCGGAATGAAAATAACCACATAAAATTACTTTTTTTATGAGGTTCTTCAAATCTAAAGTATTGACAGAGCCATTACTGAATGTATAGCATAACGGCTGCTTCCATTGCTTATACACTCCTTTCACCATGAAGACAGTAGCGTGATTTGCCAGCAGGGGCTTTCTATTTTTCGGGCCGATGTCTTGAAATCCACAGATGTAGTCCTGTCTTTGATCATAAGAAATTCCGAGATCAATCAAAATTTATATCATCAAAAATGAGTGTGCAAGTATGCATGTTCGGTCTCTCAGATCTAGACTTGCCACCTGTTCGGTCAACGACTTAAATAGAGGCGTATCAACACCTGTTGGCAAATGAACCTTATTCAGAAGTTCCAGGAGAGTTTTTTTGCTTGGTAGACTGAAAATTTTTGAGAGCAGCCTTTAGCCTCTCCCAGATGCCTTGAGGATGCTTAAAGAAATCACTTTTTCGTCAAGTGTGCATCGTCTTGCTCTCGGTTTCTGTTTTTGTGTCCTTATTTGCAACATTATAAATTTATATGTTGGTTCATTCACATTTTCCATGACCGACTGAAAATGTGTTGAAACATTCTCTGCTGCGTTGAGTCTCTCCTGGAAACTCTTCATAGTGTTCGTCATGTGCGCCAACTTCCTCGATGTTTTTATCACCATTTGATAAAGATGTCTCTCCTTTGGTGTTAGCATCTTTTGGCGGGTAACATCAATCTCCTTCAAAAGTCTACGCTCTGTGAAGCAATAGTGAATAGTTAATATTTTATTCGACATTGAAATAAACTCACTCTTTGGTGTTCTACACACTGTTCCAGAAGTTGAAGGAATATTTTGTGTCATGGATTGTTCAAACTCACCGCTCTCATCTAGGACACAAATGCTCACATCTTCGTGGTCTAGAATAGCAAGAATAAGTTAAATATAGTAATGTTTGGAAGTCATTCAATAATACTCAATCAGTTTGAACAGAATAATTTGAAAATCAAACTGAGTTTACCATAAGATCTTGGGAAAACAGAATAAATGGTTTCCAAAAAATGTGAAATCAAAAAACTTACTATTTGATGATTCATGAACAGTTCCAGAAGATGAGGGGATAACTTGGGGCACCAATCCTTCAATTTCGCTGTTCTCATCCTCTACACACACGTTTTTATCATCGATGTGTAGATTCATATCTGCGTAATCTATATTTTTAAAAAAATGTTCCTTACTTCCATACATCCAAAAAGCATTGTTTGGAAGTCCTACTCAGTTAATTCTTACCATCATTATCTGAAAAGTTCCCAAGCAGCCTCAATAGGGCCCCACACACGGAGCGACATTTTGAGCGACTTGGTATGCAGCGGACAGTGTCTGTCTGATTTTGCATACTTCGACCGCCCGTTAGTGCGGAACGACGGACCCGGTCGTTGAAATACGTCGTCGGTGAAAGACCTTGTCACAACCATAGACGTATATACGTCTATGGTCACAAAACCCCACAGTCAAATTTTCATTAACAACTAACGTAAAGACCAAGCCGTTACGCTCGTTATTTGATCGAGATTCAAATTTTGTTCATGTGGGGCTCTATTAAGGGGTTGTGTCCGTGCAAGAACATATCGTTTGATAAATCGCGGACCAGGTATGTCCGTGTGTGAACACGACACATCAGATCGCTCACAGACCAAGTCGTCGGATATGGTATGGCAGACCTGGTCGGCCGACCCGGTCGGCCAAGCTCGACCGACCTCGTCGCTCCGTGTGTGGGGCCCTAATGATGGAACTGAATTCTTTTGCAGTGATTTTCTTCCCCGACCCCGCGTGTCTACATATGCACTCTTTTCAAAGTGTAACCTGCAAACTCTCCGAAAGTTATATAGTGAATCGGGATGCAAAGTGCGTAGATCTGGATTTCGTAAAATATTCAACCATATCTGACAGCGTGCAGGATCTTTGGGAAAACGATGCTTTGTAAAAGAGCCAAAGCAACCAGGAACGCAACATTTCTTCTTTGGATCGACACTCGAGGAATCCATGTCTATATTGAAATCCAAATCCTTGTAGATCTAATAAATCTTGATATTCTCAATTGTTCAGTATGTCTCATCCAGTTGGAACCATATGGAAAATTTTATTATAAATTCATTAATTTTTTTAAAAAAAGCATGCAATAAACTCGATTTTTATGTGAAACTTCCTGTTGTCACTCCGATTTTTGATAACTTTACAATCACCACATGATACTATCCAAATTAATGTTGATTTCATCTTGTAACCCCGACGCGATAATCCCACAGTATTTGAGCGCTTTTCGGAAAAGAGAGCTCTCTACTATACGAAAATACAAAATACATGTTTCTTCTATAGCTCAGGAAATACTCCAAATAATGGACAGTGGACTGTATATTGATAATTAATTTTTTTTATTTTAACTTTAGGTACAATTTTTAAGAGAGCAGTCTTTTTTCAATGTTCATCAAAACGACAGTCACTATGTTATTATTCATTTGTTCGATTTGATTTTGTATCGAATCATGATACTACGACAAACAGATAAGCGCACGCGCATCTTGTCGGGTGACCTATGTGAGGTTATGTTGTGAAGCTTCTGTCAGTTTGCAATGTTAATATTGTTGTTCTGATATTTGTGTGATATAATATCTTATTATTTCGTGAATTTCGCATAATTTGATGATGGTGTACTGTGCCGTGATGTTCTGCAGAAGCAGCAATAAGAAAAATAAAGAAAACCGTACGTGTAAATACCATTTCTTTCGGTGTCCAACATCCAAGTATATTCGCAAGATATGGATACAGAAGTGTTATCAAAAGGACAAAGACTGCATTATTTATAGAAAATTATTTTTCCGACATAATTATAGGTACTCTTATAAAAAAAACTTGTGAGCACTATGTGCGCATCGCATATCCTGTATATCTGAAGAGAAACCCGCTAACCTTGAGTAGCAAGATCAAATTAGAATAAAAATAACACATACAACCACAAAGACCACATGGAACCACATAAAATAACAAAAAAATCTCTCATAACCACAAAAACCACATCGAATCATGTAGAAAAACAAAAAACCACAAAGAACCAGTAAAAACCGCAATGGAACCAGAAAAACCACATGGAACCACAAAAAAAACATACAGAACCACATAGAAACACAAAGAACCAGAAAATCTACATGGAACCACATAGAATAACAAAAAATCTCTCAAAACCTTAAAGAACCAAATTGAACCAAAAAATAACCACATGCATGGAGCCACATAAAATCACAAAGAACCCCATAGATTCTCAAAGAAACACATAAAACCACAAAAGAAGGAAGAAAAGAACATAGAATCACAAAAAACCACACAAAACCACAAAGAACCAAGTGTGTCGCGACCATGAAATTCCACTCCCACCGCACTTGAAAAAGTTTCACCTCAAAAATGCTTTCTAACGTCGAAAACCAACTGAGAAAAATGTTTTTTCAATGTAACGGCAAAATTGAAAATATTATGATCTTTTTTTTAATACTATTTAACCATTCTGGTGGGATTTGCGTAGATTATATTATCAATTTTGGATAGATAGATAACCAACTAAATACATATTATTCATTTTGGGGTAAATAACCAACTATAATCATCAGAATTCAACAAAATCGCAATATAAGCCATGCTTTCCAATGCTATTTTATCCAATTGGGTCACCGGATAGCTTGATGCGCAGTTCAGTTCGAAACTCGTTCGGCTAGTGAGCATATCTTGTTTGTCGTAGTATCATGGTATCGAATCACCGGTGCATTTGACATTGATGTTCCTGTTGCCAAATGTAAAAATAAATACAAATATTTATACAATTAAAAAGAACAATACTATTCAACACTCGACATACACCCGCCTTGAAAGAATTGCTTTCAAAAGAAAACTGGCGTAGTTTTAACACAAAAATGTCACTGGTTGAGATAGAATAATAGAGAATAATTACAAATAGTTCAGTCAATTGGTAAAGCACACAGTCTATTTGTTGATCGTCGAACTTCACCACAAAGAGTCCTGACATCTACCACTCTAATGATACCATCACTGCCTGGATACAATTTGCTGACTCTGCCTACTTTCCATAATAGTGTTGTCATCCCGAATCAGTACTAAAGTACCAACTTTTAGTACGTTGTTGAAATTTTGCTTCCACTTGGTTCTGACTTAAAGTTCGCATAGATATTCTTTTTTCCAACGTTGCCAAAAATTCTGCACAATATTTTGTAGACGTTGAAACTTGTCCATCCTGTTTTCAGGAACATCAGAAATATCTGGATACGGAATTGCTGTCAATGCCTTGCCAATCAGGAAGTGTCCAGGTGTAAGTGCGTTTAAATCGTTGGGATCGTGGGAAATAGGAGATATTGGCCGCGAATTTAAAATACTTCCAATTTGGATTATTACTGTATTGAATTCTTCGATATTTAAATTCGCATTGCCGACGATTCGCTTGGAATGGAACTTAGCACTTTTGATTCCCGCCTCCCAGATACCACCAAAACTTGGAGATCGTGCTGGGATAAACTGCCATTTTATCATGTCATTTGAAAAAGTTTTGGCGATTTCTTCTTGATTTTTAATTAGAAATTGAAATAACTCTTTCAATTCACGGTCAGTGCCAACAAAAGTTGTCGCATTATCTGACCAAATACTTGTCGGTTTGCCTCGCCTGCCGACAAATCTGTTTAAAGATGCCAGAAACGCCTTTGTTGTTAGTTCAGTAACCATTTCGAAGTGAACAGCTTTGGTACATGCATAGACAAATGAATAAACACATATAAACTTTGATTTGTCTTGCGCCGCGTGTCAATCGATCTTTTATTAAAAATGGTCCAGCATAATCAACTCCCACATTCGTGAAAACTAATGTTTCATTGATTCTTACGTTTGGCAAATTTCCCATTAAGTAACCAGAATGAGAAGGATTACATTTGAAACACCTAACGCAGCCTCTAATTACCTTTTTGCAAGCATTTCTACCCGCTACCGGCCAAAAACGTTCTCTAACTGAGGCAAGTAAATGTTGTGCCCCACAATGCATGAGTCGTTTATGTTCTTGTAATAAAATAAGCTCGGTCAACTTGTGCGAAGCTGGTAAAATTATTAGATATTTTTTGTCAAAAGAATATTCTGAGTGTTTGAGCCTACCTCCAACACGAATTAAATCATTATGCATAAAAGGATTCAAATTCAGAATCTTACTCCTTTTACTTAGAGGTACTTTCTTTAACAACTCTGAATATTCGTAAGAAAAACTTTCTTTTTGTACCTGCTTAATAAGAAAATAAAGAGCCTTTTCGAGTTCTAATGGTGTTAGTACTCCGTATTGTTTATTCTGAGATTTGCAGTTATTAAAAAATCTAAAAATGTAGGCTAAGACTCGAATTATTTTACTAAACTCAGAGAATCGATTTAATAATTTTTCAATTAAAAGTACATTCTCATTGTCGATGAGAATATGAGATAAAACTATTTTCTGTTCAGGTACTTCCATATCAATTTTGATTCTTTGAATATTCCATTCTGAATTATTTTGTTTAAACCAGTCAGGTCCATTCCACCAAAGGTTGGAACTTTGAGTTATTTTTGGACTTGCTCCTCGCGACAACAAATCAGAAGGATTGTCGTAACCTCTAATATGGTGCCACTCATTGATTTCGGTTAAAGATTGAATTTCACCAACCCGGTTGGCAACAAAAGTTTTCCATTTACTCGGCTCACCCTGTATCCAATTCAAGGTAACCATGGAGTCAGTCCAAAAATACTTGGAATCAAAATTGATTGCAAGTGCATCCTGAACCTTTTTTGCTAAATTTGCTAAAGTGACTGCACTGCATAGTTCTAATCTTGGTAAACTGACTTGCTTAATCGGTGCTACGCGTGATTTTGCGCACAAAAGATTGGAAATAAATTTATTTTCCGCTATTTGACAGCGAACATAAAAACATCCGCCAGGGGCTCTTTCGCTAGAGTCGCAAAATCCATGCAGTTCAATACTTACATACATAGAAATCATAGCTTGACGTGGTATTTTAAAATTATTAATTTGAGTCAATTCGTTTTGAAATCTGATCCAATCAGTTTTCAAATTTTCAAGAAGCTCGTCATCCCATGAAATCTGTAACTTCCACAGTTCTTGTATAAATAACTTTGCCACTATAATAATCGGTTGCAATAAACCTAAGGGATCATAGATTTGGCAGATTACTGACAAAACTAATCTTTTCGTTATTGGTCTCCGTGTACTAGATTTTGTTACTGAATATTGAATCAAATCTTGATTTGAATTCCAATGTATGCCCAAAGTCTTATTTGATTCACCTTCATTAATTTTTAATAAACCAACTGCTAAATCATTGTCGACTTGAAACTTATTTAAAATTTTAAAATCATTACATAACGACTTTCGCAAAGGAAAACCATAATCATTCAGAATTTCTGTCACTTCTCTTTGAATTTCTAAAATTTCTTCTTCATCATCTGTATCCAATTCAAGGTAACCATGGAGTCAGTCCAAAAATACTTGGAATCAAAATTGATTGCAAGTGCATCCTGAACCTTTTTTGCTAAATTTGCTAAAGTGACTGCACTGCATAGTTCTAATCTTGGTAAACTGACTTGCTTAATCGGTGCTACGCGTGATTTTGCGCACAAAAGATTGGAAATAAATTTATTTTCCGCTATTTGACAGCGAACATAAAAACATCCGCCATAGGCTCTTTCGCTAGAGTCGCAAAATCCATGCAGTTCAATACTTACATACATAGAAATCATAGCTTGACGTGGTATTTTAAAATTATTAATTTGAGTCAATTCGTTTTGAAATCTGATCCAATCAGTTTTCAAATTTTCAGGAAGCTCGTCATCCCATGAAATCTGTAACTTCCACAGTTCTTGTATAAATAACTTTGCTACTATAATAATCGGTTGCAATAAACCTAAGGGATCATAGATTTGGCAGATTACTGACAAAACTAATCTTTTCGTTATTGGTCTCCGTGTACTAGATTTTGTTACTGAATATTGAATCAAATCTTGATTTGAATTCCAATTTATGCCCAAAGTCTTATTTGATTCACCTTCATTAATTTTTAATAAACCAACTGCTAAATCATTGTCGACTTGAAACTTATTTAAAATTTTAAAATCATTACATAACCACTTTCGCAAAGGAAAACCATAATCATTCAGAATTTCTGTCACTTCTCTTTGAATTTCAAAAATTTCTTCTTCATCATCAGCGCCCGTTAATAGATCATCTACGAGAAAATCGTTTTTAATGATACTACTAACCTTTGGAAATCGTTGTTCATTTTCATCCGCCATTTGTATTAAACAGCGTATGGCTAGAAATGGTGCTACTGCGAACCCATAAACTACGCGATTTATTTGAAAACATTTTAATTCTTCCGACGAATTATTTCTCCAAAATAATTTTTGGTATTCGCAATCCGCTTTCTTGACTTTAATTTGTCGATACATCTTGGTGATGTCCGCAGAAATAACATATCGATACCGCCGGAATCTCAATAATATTGAAAATATGTCATTTTGAAGTATAGGGCCAGTGAATTGAACATCATTCAAACTTAATCAGGAATCTGTTTTCTGAGAAGCATTAAACACTACCCGGCATTTTGTGGTTAAACTATTCTCTTTTAAAACTGCATGATGCGGTAAATAGAAACTCCTTGAAGGTTTCTTTAGGCTCGGAATCTTGAATCTCCGTCATATGCCCCATGCTTTCAAATTCATTCATGAATTTTGTATATTCGCCTTTCAAAGCTGCGTTTTTCTCTAATCTACGCTCGAGCGAATAAAATCTGCTGAGAGCTATATCACGTGATTTTCCCAAGTTCTCTATTGATTTTTTGAATGGTATGCTGACCGACCATCAGTATCTCGCGTGGTAGTATTCAAGAAATAATTCTCGCACTGCTGCTCTTCCCGGGAAAAATTATTCTTGGGATTGACCTCCTCGATCTCCCAGAACTTACCAATTTTTTCCTCTAATGATCCTTTTTCCACACTACTTAAGCATGACACGGATAAAGGTACATTTTCATTTTTGCGCTTTTGAAAGCACATATTTCCACCTAGAATCCATCCTAAACGTGAATTTTGTAGAATCGGCATATTTGGACCAAGTAGCTTTTGTTCCGGAAGAAGTATTGAATAAAATACTGGTACACTAAGTAAAATGTCAATGTTACTTGAAATGTTGAATTCCGGGTCTGCCAGGCATAAATTATGGTTGAATGGTATTAAATTTATATCAAATGACTTTATTGGGAGCTTCTCAGTTATGTATTGCATGACAAGGAAATTCAAATCCATGCTATAATCTCCGAACCGCGACATAATCGTAATATCAACCTGACCATCAATCTTTGTCATAGCTTGACCTACGCCCTTGACAATGTGATTAATTTTTCTAGGTTTCAAATTTATTTTTTTGCATAAATCTTTAGTCATGAAATTACTCATTGAACCTCCGTCCAAAAGAGCACGACAATGTTCGATTCTGTTACCTATTTTAATTTTTACTATAGCTGTACTCAGTAAAACTTGAGACACATCCGTGGAAGCATTCGAAACCATTACATCTTCCGACGTAGAAGGTTCCGTTTGACTTTGAACGTGGATTATTTCTTCTTCAGCTTCGTCTATCGTCATCGGATCATCCACACAGCTGTGGTTGTTACTGCTTCCACCGTCTCCTGCGAGCGATTTTCCCGCGGAAATTATGTCGGCTGTTTTATTTACATTCTGTGGCACGTAATTATTTATATGCAAGAAAGTATGATGTGGCTTGTGACAAATAGTACATCTTTTTTGTTTACATTGCCAGGTAAAATGATTTTTATGCAAACAATTAAGACACAATTTAATCTTTTTTGCCTCGGCAACTCTTTGTTCCGAAGATAATTTTATGAATGACTGACAAGTATAAATTGCGTGATTTCCATTACAAAAATAGCAACTCAATTTTATACCTGATGATGATACTAACTCTTGATTCGTACTGGTATAACTTCGGCTGCTGTTTGACTTGAACCTTACCTTTTCAGTTCTATCTTTACTCTCCTGAATCTTTTCTAATAATTCACACCTGGCCTTTAAAAACGTATTCATGTCTACCATACTTGGCAATCCTGTTTTTTCCGTTTGCACCTGAGCTTGATGAGCTTTAAACATTTCACACTCTTTGCGGGTACTTGAATCAAATTTATTTGACATCAAATAAATAATTAATCTATCCCAATGCTCAGTGCATTCGCCTAAGGTCTTAAGTGCTCGCAGATGTTTCGTAAAACTGTCATAAAGATTTCTCAGATCGGAGTAATTTTCTTTTATTAAATTTGGATATTCAAACAGCGATTTCAAATGATTATGAATCATTAAATTTTTATTTTCGTACCGTTCAACAAGTAGCTGACACGCATCGTGGTAATTATCGGCCGAAATTTCTATTTGTTCTAAGAGCTGATTAGCATCTTTATTTAATGCATTTTTTAGATGTATGAACTTCTCAATATCAGATAATTGCGGATTGTCATGTACCAAAGCTTTGAATGCGTCCCTGAATTAAAACCAGCTAGTGTAGTTAGCATCGAAGGTAGGAACGGTAATTGGAGGTGTTTATGATGAACACAACATAGGTTCATTCATAAAGCAGCTTCAATAGCTTCTATGGATTTTCTTTTATGTTGATAACTTGAATGGACTGTATATTGAAACCCAACTTGATTTTACAAATATATTGTTGAAATACAATTGGGATCAGCTAACGATAGATACTTCAACATATAAACTCTAGGGTTATAATAGCAACATAGCTATGCAAAGTATGAGATTATTCGTGCTAGTTTTTGATAGTCTTTTTGTGACTTTTTATGCATTTTTTAATGAATGACTTTTTGTCAAAACTTGACAACACACCTGGCAAAGCTATGTTACGTAAATCACATTTTCTTATAATTTAAATTTGAACATAACTCCCACCTTGGAGATTTTTGACAAAAACTCCAAATAATTGAAATGTAACAACTCTTAATCTAGGTCACATATTACAAATCATTGACAGTTTCTGGCAACGGACACAATTTTGTAATAGACCTAAAGTAAATTCCATCTTGCGTTTTCATTTTAGCACAACGGACTTTGCCATCAGTAGACTGAGGCAATTCAACTATTCTACCAAGTGCCCATTTCAATGGTGGTAAATTGTCCTCTTTGATTAAAACTACTTGATTAAGTTTCAAATTTTCAGATGGCGCTAGCCATTTAGGTCTTTTTTGTAGTCGGTTCAAATATTCCTGACTCCATCGTTTCCAGAACAGTTGTCGGAGTTTCACAATTTGTTGATAAATGTTTAATCTGTTATTTGGAACATCACAAACAGATTTATCTGGATAAGCTGATAAATTATCACCAATTAAAAAATGACCAGGAGTCAACGGACTCAAGTCTGTGGGATCGTGCGATAATATTGTCAAAGGTCTTGAATTCATAATTGCTTCAACAGAAGCCAAAGCTGTACTTAACTCTTCAAACGTCAAGGCAGTGTCTCCAATAGATTTAATAATATGATGTTTCGCACTTTTGACCGCTGCCTCCCAGAGGCCTCCCCAGTGAGGTGAATGCGGCGGAATAAATTTCCACTGAATCTCATTGCTTGAAAGATAAGTTTCAATTGACTCAACGTTACTTTGATTTTTGAAAAATGCATACAGTTCTCTCAGCTGATTACTTGAACCCAAAAAGTTTGAAGCATTATCAGAATAAATAACCGCAGGGTTTCCTCGTCTTGCAATGAAACGCTTTAATGTCAAAAGAAAATTATCAGTTGATAATGATGAGACTAGTTCAATGTGAACACATTTTACCGCCATGCAGACCAATATAGCGATATAAGCCTTGATTTTGGGTGCTCGTCTTAAGTTTGAAGATTTTAGCAAAACAGGACCCGCGTAATCCACACCTACCTTCAAGAATGGTCTGGAAATGGAGACTCTGTCTTTTGGCAAATCTGCCATGATTTGCTCTGCCGACTTTGCTTTAAATCTGAAGCAGGGCATACAATTGTGAATTATACTTTTCATGGTACGGAGACCATCAAGAGGCCAAAATCTGAGGTGTAACTTCGTCAATACAGTTTGTGGACCAGCATGGTAAAGCTTCAAATGTTCTCTTTTCAAAAACAATTTGACAACATGACATTTGGAAGAAAGAAGTATTGGATGTTTCTGAGAAAATGGTAGATCAGAATTAGTTAATCTTCCTCCAACTCGTATTATTCCGCTATGATCAATAAATGGTTTCAAAGACTGTAACTTCTTGTTTGGCAGAACCTTATTTTTTCTGAGTAAATCGATTTCACGACAAAAATGATGGTTTTGAAGAATCTGAATGATAACATGTAACGCTTCATCTAATTCATGGACTTTGAGCGTTCCAGACTTTCTGTCTTTTATTTCACTTCGTAAATTATAGTGAAATCTCAAGCAATATGCAATAACTCTTTGCAACTTTGTGAAATCAGAAAATCTGTCAAATATTTTTATCATATCATTCTGCTTTACTATTGCTGAAAAACTCAATACTTTTTCTTTTTTCCGTTCAGGCATATCCGTTAGATTAGATGTAAAATTAAAGGAATTCAAATTCAAATCACAATCTTGTAAATGTTCTGGGCCATTCCACCACAATTTAGATTTGACTAGTTCTTCAGAAGTAAGACCCCTGGACAGGTGATCAGATGGGTTCATTTTGGATGGAATGTACCTCCAGCAACAATCAGAAGTTTTTTCTTGAATCTTGGCTACTCGATTCGACACAAAAATATTCAAATCACTTGGATGAGATTGAATCCATGCTAAACAAATTTGCGAATCTGTCCACAAATTGACACTTTCAATGTTGAAAACATTTTTATAAATATCACATAACCTGTAAATCAACTCACTTAACAATAAACAACCACAAAGTTCCAATCTCGGTAAACTCACTGTTCGAATTGGACTTACACGAGACTTGGCACAGATTAAATGACTTGAGATAGAATTATTTTGATATATCACTCTCAGATACACACAACAACCGTAAGCCATCAAGCTTGCATCAGAATAACCATGCATTTCAATTCTCTCAAATTCTGATTTGTTGATAAGACATCTCGGAATTTTCAATTCTGACAGTTTATAAAGACCTTCAGAAAAACTAAGCCACATGTTTTTCAAGTTTTCATCCAACAGGTCATCCCAATTCAATTTCTTACACCAAAGCTTTTGCATAAAAATCTTTGCATTCACTACAATCGGACCAACCAGTCCAAGTGGGTCAAATATTTGGGAGATGACACTCAGAACACTTCTTTTCGTGACAGGGCCATTGATACACAATATATCTCTAGGTGAAGAAATCGAGAAACTGTCTGATTTGGGATTCCAGAAAACTCCAAGAATTTTATTAGAATTGCCTTCTGAAGTGATGTTAAATTTTTCTAGCTCTTCTTCCAGTAAGATATTTTTATTGAATTCTTCAGAGTTCGAACACCATTTATGAAGCTTAAACCCTCCTTGTTCAAGAAGCTGGATCAACTCAATTTTTAGTTTTATAATTTGATCGGAACACTGTGTACCACATAATATGTCATCCATGTACGTTTGTGATTTTATAGCATTTGCAGCAAGTGGATACTCTTTTTCGAATTTGTTAGACAACTCAAGAAGACATCTTAAGGAGACAACATAAGGAGCTCCATAACTGACAGTCAATAATTCTATACATTTCAAATCCTCTGCTGGATTTTTTCGCCACAAAATATTTTGTAGAAAAGTTTGATTGGGGTTGATCATTATCTGACGATACATTTTCGTTATTTCACCAACAACAGCATACAAATAACTACGAAATCGACACAAAATATCAAACAGTTCTGGCTGAACAACCATTCCTTTCAAACATATGTCATTCAATGAATAATTCGAAGTTGTTTTCATTGAGGCGTCAAAAACTACTCTTAAACGTGTACTAGTTTTGTCGTTTCTGATCACACAATGATGTGGAATGAAATACTTGTGATCGTTTTCCTGATTTTTTAGATCAAGTGGAACATACCTAGCATGACCTAAGCTCACATATTCATCAATGAATTCAGAATACTGCTCAAACAAGTCACTATTCTGATGAAGTTTTTTCTCTAACGATAAGAAGCGCCTTTTTGCCAACGAAAAAGATTCGCCCAATTTTATATGCTAATTTTCTGTCTTAAGAGGAATATCAACCTGAAATCGACCAGTATCTAGAAGTTTTGTTGTAGCCTTGAAAACATTTTCAGAAAGTTCATCCTCCGTTGATAAAATCTGGTCATTAGGTACCTCTTCTAAGCTCCAAAATTTTTGCATCAACTCATCAATATGTAGAGTATTGGAGAACAGGGAAATTCTGGAATCCCGATCTTCATTATGCATGAAAAAATTTGAAGCAAATATGGATGGTAGTTGACCACCTAAGATCCAACCAAGACAAGTATTTTGCAATACAGGAAGATTATCTCCAAGTTTTATCAAGCCAGGCAACAAAATTGAGAATGCAAAATCTGCTCCCAACAGAAGATCAACTTGACCTGGAATATAAAAGCTCTTATCTGCCAGAACGACACTCACTGGAATGTCCAACTTGGAAAAATCTATGGGACACTGAGGAAGTTTTGACGAAATCTTATTGATAACTGAACAAATGACCTTGAATTTCTTGTTTTTGTCAACATTTGACACCATTTCAATTTCCACAGATTCATTACACTGCATGCTTCCAGACACACCAGAAATCAACATATTCTGCTTGTGTATAGGATAATTAAATTTTTTAGCTAACCGATGAGTAATTAACGACACTTGAGAACCTGAATCGATCACAGCTCTGGCCTGAATAAAAACACCATCATTACTAAGCAAGCTAACATTAGCTGTAGCCAATAAAACGTGAGATTTTTGATCAATAAAATTGCAAGTCTTTGATGTGCTCTCATAAGTTGGTTCATCATGGGATTGATTTGGAAAAACTGATTCTGATTTGGAGTTTTGTGACCCAGAACTTACATATTCTTGATTTGGTTTGGTTTTTGGAAAACTTGTTTTGTTTGTATTTCTGTTGTCTGAGAAATGCAACAATGAATTGTGAGGTTCACCGCATATGGGACAATTTTTCCAATCACACTGCTTTTGTGAATGGTTCGAGAAGCACTTGAAACATAAATGGTTTGTAAAAACAAATTGCTTTCTCTGAAGCACTGACAATGCCTTGAATTTTATACATTTATATAAATTATGATTGTTCATTTTACAATAATTGCAAAACATCTTTTTCTCAACAAAATGTAAAGACCTTTTTAGTGTATCTGGAGAAGATAGATTCTCTGCTGCTTGACAACGAGTTTCAAGAAATTTTAGAAAACCGTCCAACTTTGGCAAATTTGTAGGACCTCTCTCAACTTCATATGCACGTCTTGTGCTGACATCTAACTTTTGAGAGAGTGAATAAATTAGAATGAGATCCCATTGATCTATAGGAACTCCTAAGTTTTTTAGGCACTCGGTATTAAGCTTGATATTTGTGATAAATTGTCTCAAACAAGAACTTTTACTGACAGATGGAATTTCCAAAAGGTTTTTCACATGTGAATATATCGTAGACAATTTGTTTTCATATCGAGTCTTCAAAATGTCTAATGCAACTTTCAAGTTGCTATCAATAAATTGCAAACCATCAATAAGTTTGAGCGGTTCACCGGTAAGGCTAGTTTTCAAATGAATTAATTTCTGAGCGTCAGATAGCTCTGAATCGTTCAAAACAATTGCGCTGAAATATCATAAAAACTCGCAAATTGTTCTGGCTTACCAGTGAACTTTTCAATTTTTATCTCAGGTAAATTTGATTTCGATTTGACAGTTATAGTTGCTGTTGGAATTGAAACCTGACGAGGCTTATTTTCATCAATCAAAATTTGCAATTTTGACTTACAAGTAACATATCTTTCTTCAATATCTTCACGAAACTGAATTTTAGTCTCATCAGTTTCCAAATCCTCAATAATATCTTGAGCTTTACAATATTTTTCATAAGCTTTTTCCAAAATATCAAGCCTGTTTGTATAGTCGAAGGTAATACCACGAGTGCTTAAAAATTACCGATAAATTTTCACGAATGCGTGTTTTCTCAAAATTTCACGAGACCGAAGGTCGAGTGAAATTTGTAGAGAAAACACGCCTGAGCGAAAATTTATCCGGTTAATTTTAAAGCACGAATGGTATTTAGAAGAATATTTCACGAATTCTAGAATATAACTTCACTAAATTTGCGTTGCCATGGCGATTGCCTTGACAACGTGGTTATATGTGTCGAAAAATTGTCGTTGCCATATCGATTGCTCTGACAACGTGTTTATTTGTGTTGCCATGACAGAGTGGTATTTTCGATTTGGTGTTATCGCTGTAAGCCTCCGAAAATTCAACTGCTCTTATGTGATTTTTTGTACATGAGTGGAATATTCAATATAATGCAATACGACATTCACATTTGTATTTAAAAAGGACTCAGTTTTGCTTTGTTTTGAATTTCTCAAATCTATGTTTGCTTGTTTCAGCTTTTTCGCAACTTCTGCCATTTCTTACTTCAAAAAAATAATACTTGTCAACCAGGAATACAAATGTCAGTTACTCAGTCTGTGTTGCAATAAAAATGAAAAGATCTGACCTTGTGTTAGGATAGCCGTCCAATTTATCAATTCCTTTATTTCACACTTTTATTTTATCACACCAGTCTATCAATTTTAGTTTTTCTAACCACCCTTAGCAACCTGGGTTGATGATAACTCCCGTTACCAGTGTTACCACCATCTGTCAATCTCATATTCTGTCATGTCCTCTGTCACTCTGGATTAGATATCATGCTATCTTATGGACGGCCAGTTTCAGTCTTCAGTCCTTGTGGCTAGACGTTGCCAAGCTTACAATCGTAACAGTCGTCCATCCTGACGTGGACCTGGTCCCCAGGTTTCATAGCGTCCTGGTGGGCCTTGCTTCAAGTATACTCAGTCTGCATGCCGTCGTTGGAACTGCTCACAGCTATAGATCATATATAGCATCACCCTACAGATTACATATGGCATAATCTTATACACATCATATTATATGAC
Source organism: Orchestes rusci (assembly GCA_958502075.1). Classification (NCBI taxonomy): domain Eukaryota; kingdom Metazoa; phylum Arthropoda; class Insecta; order Coleoptera; family Curculionidae; genus Orchestes; species Orchestes rusci. The sequence goes on from OY293305.1 coordinate 35,118,165, forward strand.
ATGACTTTATAGATCACATATGGCATAATCTTTCTGATAGATCACATATGGCGTGTCCTCATAGATTATATTTGGCGTAATCTCACTGATAGATCACATATGGCGTGTTCTTATAGATTATATTTGGCATAATCTCACTGTTAAATCACATATGGCGTGTTATTATAGATTACATCTGGCATGAACTTATAGATTACATCTGGCATAATCTCACTGTTTAATCACATATGGCATGAACTTATAGATTACATCTGGCATAATCTCACTGTTAAATCACATATGACGTGTTCTTATAGATTACATCTGGCATAATCTCACTGTTAAATCACATATGGCGTGTTCTTATAGATTACATCTGGCATAATCTCACTGTTAAATCACATATGGCATGAACTTCTGATTACATCTGGCATAATCTCACTGTTAAATCACATATGGCATGAACTTATAGATTACATCTGGCATAATCTCACTGTTAAATCACATATGGCGTGATCTTATAGATTACATATATGGTATAATCTCACTGATAGATCATACATATGGCGTGTTCTTATAGATTACATTTGGCATAATCCGACTGTTAGATCACATATGACATGAACTTATAGATTACATATGGCATAATTTTACTCAGATATCATGTATTACATAACTTTATATATTACATAATGACATAATCCTACTCATATAATATTATTATCATGTATGGCATGACCATAGATAACATAACCCTAATTATTGTCCCCATATGGCATATCCAGTGGTAGTATCAAATTTGTTCTTCGTCATCTAGTAATGGTTGATCATCCTCTTCATCCATTACTATCCAGGGTCTTAGATTTTCTTCAGCTATTGTTGTTAACAGCCGTCTTTTATTCCTCATATCACTAACCAGGTATCTGTCGTTTGGTAACACTTTTTCAATTTTGAACGGCCCTTTGAATACCGGTTCCAGCTTCTTGCTCTTTCCTGTGGCGGTTGCATCAGTTTTACGCACCATTACTAGTTGACCTATCTTGTAAGGCTGGGGCTTCCTGCGGACTTTATCAAATTTTTCCTTCGAGCGCCACTGTGACCTGGTAATCTTCTCAGCAGCTTGTTCTCGTAATTCTTCCAAATTCGCCCTGGGTAGTTCTTCTTTTATCTCTGATAAAATGTATGCATCAGACCAATGCCTTGGGTTTATACCCATGAGTAGCTTGTAGGGGGTTTCTCCTGTTGTATCATTTACTGCAGTGTTAACGGAAAATTGTATCGTTTTGATATGCGTGTCCCAGTGTGTTTCATCAGTATCATCAACAGTCAAGCACTTCAATGCTTCTAGAATCGTCCGGTTATATCGTTCGCACTGTCCATTTGCCCGTGGTGTGGCAACTGCATTTAGGACATGTTTAATTCCGTTTTTTATACAAAAATCTTTCATTGTTTTTGATGTGAATGCTGATCCTCTATCAGACACAATTCTTGTCGGTGTTCCAAAGATATACATGAAGTTTTGAAGTGACTTGATTACATGTCTAACTTCTGTTGACTTCACCGGTTCCAAGAAAATAAACTTGGTGAATCCATCAACAAGCACAAAAAGGTAACAATTCTTTTTGGTTGACTGAACGAAGGGTCCAAGATGATCTACGTGGATTGTGTTGAAGGGAATAGGCACTTTCGGTATGGGATGTAGAAATCCGGGCTTCGCTCCGCTCTTATTTTTCATATAGGTACAGTTTAGGCAACTGGCTACATATTTTTTTACAAATCTATTCATTTTAGAGAACCAATAATTCGCTTGAATTCTTTTTAAAGTTTTATTAAAACCATGATGGCCACAATCATCATGATTGAGTTTACATATTTGCCATCTCACTGATCTTGGGACTACCCATTTGGAGCCATCCATCAATTTTCTGTATAGTGCTTCATTTTTGAGGACAAAATTATCAAAATAATTTTTATTCTCTTTTGTTTTGTCACCATGTAATATATCAATGATTAGAGAAATTTCATCATCCTGGGTTTGTACAGCTCGTATCCATTCACCTTCAGTTATATTAACGGTAGTACTTATGGAAATGGAGTTTCTGCTCAGACAATCGACATGTTGCATTCTACATCCTGGCCTGTAGCGAACTTCGAAGGAATAATCTTGAATTTCTAACCACCACCGAGCAATTCGTGGGATCAGATCTCGTTTAGAAGTGGTAGTTCGTAAAGCAGCACAATCAGTTTATACAACAAAGTTCATTCCTAGTTAGTACGGCCGGAAATGACGTAATGAAAACACAACGGCCATTGTTTCTAATTCATACGAGTGGTACTTACTCTGTTCGTATGTGCATTGTTTGCTAAAATATGCTACATGATGTAAGCCAGTATCGTGGCGTTGGAAAAGAATACCCGCTACTCCAATGGTGCTGGCGTCCGTGTGCAATTCAGTCTCATGTTTTGAATTGAATATCTTCAGTAGAGGTCTTTTGCATAAAATGTTTTTAATCTTCTCAACAGCGCTGTCCTGATCTGGTGTCCATATCCATGTTACATTCTTTTGAAGTAATCTTGTTAGTGGTCTAGTGATTCCTGCATAGTTATTTATAAATTTTCGAAAATACCCACTTAGTCCCAAAAACTGTCTCAACTGTTTAATATTTTGTGGTGATTTTAGGGTTAACAAAGCTGTAATTTTATCTTGATCTGGGCGAACTCCTTCCTGAGATATTTCTCTGCCAAGGTATTTCAATTTATTCAAAAGAAATTTACATTTGGGTAGTTGTAAAGTGAGGTTATATTCTCTAAATAACTCCAACACCCTACATAGTTTATCTAAAGCTTCATCAACAGATTTGGCCGGAATTATCACATCATCCAGATAAGCAAAAGCAGTGTTTTCATCTAATTTCTTCAGCAGCTTACACATCATCCTCTGAAAAACCGACGGGGCGTTGCAAAGGCCAAACGGCTTTCGTAGATATTCCCATTTTCCATTTGGAGTGATGAAGGCAGTTTTATCAATCGAATCCTCTGCCATGGGGATCTGGTAATAACCCGAATATAAGTCAAGGGCGATGAACCATCCATAACCTCCCAGTTTGTCAAGTTGATCTTCAATCAAAGGCAATGGGAACTTTTCCTTAACCGTGACACTATTGAGTCTTCGAAAATCCACACAAAGTCGGTACTCGTTATTGGGTTTTGGAACTAACACAACAGGGCTCGCATATGCAGATTCAGACTCTCGAATAACATTGTGTTGAAGAAGTTCATCTATTAGAATCTGTAATTGACGTTTCCTATCCTCAGACAAACGATACGGATTATAAGAAAATGGAGTGGGATCCGATAGTTTTATTTTCATTTCAGTACCTTGTACCTTTCCCATATTTTCAAAATTTGTAGAGATTCGATCACTAAATTTTTCTAGAACTGCCAGTATCTTCGATCGATGATTTATGTCACACGATATCATTCCAGCTAAACCCTGAGTCGAAGATTTCATCAACATAAGGCTGTATTTCTCAGAAACACCATAGAATTTGATCTCCGTCCCTTCTTTTATCAAAGTAACATGAGGTTGTTGAATGAAAGAGTTTCCCAAAACGACATCAACTGGACAAAGATGATCTGGAGCTACCAATACATCAATATAAGCCGCCACTCCATCAACAATAACTTCACAATTCGGTACTGTCTTTTGAATTGATACAATGTCACCAGAAAATGATTTAAGTAAATATAAATCCCCACTTAAAACCGGACATTTCAGTCTATTTACGACAGATTCCCGCACTACTGTACATTCACTGCCAGTATCCACCATACTCAATAATTCAGTATTATTTAGGAAAAGTTTTTTGTAAAATAAGTTTGTACTATGTTGTAATAAATTTACACTTTTCTTAAAGTAACAGTTACTTGTTACATGATTTGTTTTTTTACAAACTGCACACTTATTTTTACTTGAACTTGTAGACGCCTGATTTCTCTGAATGTTTGTGGAAATTGGATTAAAACGCTTTTGTGGGCAGCTTATACTTTTGTGGCCCGGCTTATTACATTTAAAACAGATTATTTTTAAATTATTATTTGACGCTTGAGCACTCTGTGAACCAGAATTCGTTGTGATGTTAACTTTCGTTCGACTTGTATTGATCTGATAATTATTGTCCCATGTTCCCAAGAAAGTTTGGAGTTCATCAAGGGCCGCATAATTATGTGAAGATGCTAATTGTTGAATATTTCGATCATTAATGCCGGAAATAATGATGTTTACTTTATCTTTTTCGGGTATTTCCCAAGAAAGTTTGTTTAACTTGAACACTTTATTTTTAAAATAGTCTGTGTATTTAGAAGCCATGGAACTTGTGTAATTCGCCGCATCAGAAAATAATGTCCCGATTGTATTAGGGTCTATGTCAAAATTCAGTTTCAAATTGTGTTTAAACTCACTCCAGTTTTTGTAAGTAAGATCTGTGTTGAGCAACCATTCGCGTGCGCGTCCCGATAAATTTTCAATTGCGTATTTGGTAGTTGTTATATCGTCCCATCTCATAAAATATGCTCGCTGATCTATCAAGCGTAACCACTTATTAACTGAAATGTTCTTGCCTGCATCATATTTGGGAACATCCTGCCATGTATACTGAGGAGTTAAGTTACTTACAGTTGATGATGAGAGCCTATTAACCTGTTCCTGGAGTTGTTTTAATTGTTGCTCAACCGTCAAAGGAGGCGTCAAGCTTCGGTTGCTTTCCACAGAGATTGTCTCTGATGTATGTGTCCCAGCCATGTTGAACCTCCAAAGCAAAACTCAGTTTCCGCCATGAACAGAATCGAGAGCTTTCCACAACACCCAATGGCCACGTAATGAATATCCCACTTCTGACCTGTTAGGATAGCCGTCCAATTTATCAATTCCTTTATTTCACACTTTTATTTTATCACACCAGTCTATCAATTTTAGTTTTTCTAACCACCCTTAGCAACCTGGGTTGATGATAACTCCCGTTACCAGTGTTACCACCATCTGTCAATCTCATATTCTGTCATGTCCTCTGTCACTCTGGATTAGATATCATGCTATCTTATGGACGGCCAGTTTCAGTCTTCAGTCCTTGTGGCTAGACGTTGCCAAGCTTACAATCGTAACACTTGGAATCCACAATTTCCTTCAGCTTCACTAATCTTGTTACTCCAACTCTGGAACACTGGAATGTCTCAGCTTTTTCTCAGGACACAAGATTAGTTGTCAATTCGATGACAGCTACGCAGCTTATCACTCACAGCATCCAGCAGTAGATGATCGATACGGCTCTGGTTTCTTTAATGGACACAATTTCCACTTTTTCCAGTACCAACGGACTCACCTCTCTCTTCTCTCAGCTTTTTGTTTTCAATACGAATATTGCAATACGCCTCGTAGGACCAAAATGTTTATGATGAACACAACATAGGTTCATTCATAAAGCAGCTTCAATAGCTTCTATGGATTTTCTTTCATGTTGATAACTTGAATGGACTGTATATTGAAACCCAACTTGATTTTACAAATATATTGTTGAAATACAATTGGGATCAGCTAACGATAGATACTTCAACATATAAACTCTAGGGTTATAATAGCAACATAGCTATGCAAAGTATGAGATTATTCGTGCTAGTTTTTGATAGTCTTTTTGTGACTTTTTATGAATTTTTTAATGAATGACTTTTTGTCAAAACTTGACAACACACCTGGCAAAGCTATGTTACGTAAATCACATTTTCTTATAATTTAAATTTGAACAGGAGGTAATTTCACTTTATTTTGAAATCCTGTGATGAAATGAACATCCTCCCTCGATGCGACCACCTCTAGCGATGTTAACGCTGTTCTGTGAAATCTCATCAGATTTTCTGGCATCTTCAACGCTTTGTGTCAATGATTTTATGAACCCTATTAATTCGAAATATGAATCCTCGAAATCGTCTTCCTGCGCCTCGCCCGCTGGAAGAGTCTGGGAAGGTTCTAAATTGAATATCTGACCCAGGCCCGGATTGGGCTGTCGGGCAATCGGGCAAAGCCCGAAGGGCCTCCGCCCGGATGGGCCGATGGGCCTGCTCGTACAAACATTATAAATATAGAAATGTTTGACTGGTATACGAGAAACACAACGAAAATATCGACAACATTTTACATAACTCCAGTTTATGCAATATTGTCTAGTTTAAAGTTGAATTTACTAGAAGTCTACAGTTATTCTGCAAAAGCTCTTTCTATTTTATCTATGGCTCTCAAAATGTTTGAGTACCGTGGCCGAGCAATGGACAGCCCAATTCGTGACATCACAGATATGGAAGGAGCTTATTCTGACTCCAAAAATTTCGTTTTGCATGTTCAAATCCTATAAGAAAATTTTTGTCGAGCGTTTAAGTTTTTTATATAAGACTTTTAGCAGTGATATGTGGTTGGCAGAGAGTGTTATCTACTGGAATCATGTGAATTTTTGACAAGGTAAGATTTTAGTGTATGAATAATGCTTGAAATCATTTTTGGTTTCATTCTGCTCAATAATCAATCAATTATACCCTGAAATCCACTAACCTTGTTGAACATTTTTATGATTCGAGTAAATAACACTCTCTTCCAACCAAATATTACTGCTAGAAGTCTTATTTGCTTGTAACAAATTCAAAAACACTCAACAAAAATTTCCTTTTGGAATTTTACCATTTATGTGTACTGGTTTGTTTGTAGTTGATATAAGCTCCACCCAGTTTGTATCGTCAGACTTAGCCTGTCTATATCACCAAAATCCCAGAAAACCCAGTTTTCTCTATTAACTTTACAATTTCGTTCTGGTTGTCAAGTAGAACTCCAAAATTCAATAATATACAGGAGGTTGAGTGTTCCATTTCAACTTCACAGATTGCTGCAACATCCTGGTAAAAAATAGCAAATTTGCAGCCTTCAAAATATAAATTTATGAAAAATCAACAGAACAACTTTCTAAAATGTATATAGTGCCCCTCATAATGTTCGCTACATATGAGAAAGCTTTTAAAATTTTATTCTTGCGGATGATTTTTGCTTGACGAAATATCGTCTCGGCGTTTCTGAACATGGGGTCAAATACAGCTTGTTCAATGCTTTTCTGCGGCCACCGCACAGTACTTGACGTTTGGCAGTATGTCGTAGATTGATCGCTCAACATGTGACATTTGTCAAATTGATCCGAAAGACCCTCGTCCAGACGTACGTGATTTTTTTTCAATGTGTAAGAGAGAGACGGAAAAGTATGACGTAACCGCAGGAAAGCTATGAACAGACAGTATGCAGGGTGTGTTGCTAGAATTTTTAAAAAAGGAGATGCCACAAAACAATCAAAAATACTACAAATATTTTTCTCGATTTTTTTCTCAGATTTGCTTAAATTATAGTCACACTATACAGGGTGTCTCAAAAGTCTTGGATAAAAATGGAACAGGAGATAGGGGAGGTAATTTGCAACACAAAAATTTAAATAAACACTCGTCCGATTGTTTACTGCAATTCTTTGCTGTTTTCGAATAATCGCTATTTTTGTTTCTTATTTTTGTTGATTTTTGGTGGAACAAATATTGAAATCGTTGTCACAGGAGATGTCGCCTTCTGTATGAAGTTCAATGGTATCACCACAATAATTGTACAGTTATTGCAATTATTTTCTTTTTTTTTTCAACTACAAATTTTATGTGTGAGTAAACGTAGCAGCAAAATCACTCAACTAATGTGGTGAAAAATTATTAAAAAAACTTGGGTGATATGTTTTCTCTCAACTAAAGATTGTTTGCTGATAATCGATATCACTGAAGAAAAAAAATACAGACAAAATTAGCGATATCTCGAAAACAGTGAAGAAGCGGATAAGTGTTCATATGAACTTTTTTGTTGCAAATCACCATCCCTATCTCCTGTTTCATTCGTCTTTACTAACACGAAAACTATTCTTTGTCAAGCAGAAATTTGTGTCAAGAGAAAGAGTATTTTCAGAATCCCTTTCCCTCTTTTCAATATTCGTTATAGTTGCTATGCTAAGAAGGGCCGGTTCATAGTAACAACCCGGGCCGAAATGTTCTCCCAATCCGGGCCTGATCTGACCTTCAACATCCCTATATTGTTCGAACAAAAGTGCTAATTTTTCCACTCGCGAATTCAAATTATGATATATTTTCTCGTCAATACCTTGTGAGTCAATTTTATCCACATAATGTTTGTGTTTTGTGAGAGTACCCTTAAGAGCCCCTCGTTGACGGTTCAAGGTTGACAACAAAGCTTTGTCAGCATCTGACAATTCGGACGTCATTTTAAATTATTTCAATATTGTGTATTATAGATACGATTACGTGATGAAAAATTATTAAATTATGCGTAACCGATCAATACAGTAATAATCTTTAAAAGTACAATAAATTAGTAACTGGATTGGACTCACAGGAAGCGATTATCTGCCCAGATCCGCTGCAATTTTTCTGACTTGGCACTCTTGGCAGTAAGCAATAGCGGCTGGCGGGTCTCCTCTGTGTTTGTCGTCTGGTTTTCTGCTATCTTTTGCTCAGATCCGGCTCGAAGGACCATTATGTTTCTTCTATAGCTCAGGAAATACTCCAAATAATGGACAGTGGACTGTATATTGATAATTAATTTTTTTTATTTTAACTTTAGGTACAATTTTTAAGAGAGCAGTCTTTTTTCAATGTTCATCAAAACGACAGTCACTATGTATTATTCATTTGTTCGATTTGATTTTGTATCGAATCACCGGTGCATTTGACATTAATGTTCCTGTTGCCAAATGTAAAAATAAATACAAATATTTATACAATTAAAAAGAACAATACTATTCAACACTCGACAATACATAATGCTTACCTACCTGAATACAAATGGTCACTGTCATCCACAATATATAAATCTAAGTCTTCAGGTGATCCACTGATGACACAAAACAATTAAAACGAAAAAATTTATACAACAAAAAATAACGCACGCAAATTGGAAAAAGTGGTATAAATTATTTATCGAAAAGTCGTAACGGCTAGTTCAATATTTTAAATCTGAAACTAGACAATTATTGTCAGTCAGTGCCAGACAGCTTGAAATCGTTTCGTATTAATTTGATCCGACAAGCATCCTGAAATATAAACATCATGTGACCTCAGGAGGAGTGATGTATTTTAAAACCCCGTGGTCTAACTAACTCTATCTACTCTCATCTGATCTTATCAAATACGGAGTCCGATGCATGAATTTTTCTTTACGTTTTGGCGGAGACACACTAGCCCAATAGCGCCCCCATATATTTTGTTTGTCGGCCGGGGAACTAGCCTTAATGGAAAAACATGGTATGACCTTGGCCATTTAAATTTCTTTTCTATTGGGTTTAATGTTTTGTGATCCAGATCAACGACTTGAATAGCGCAAAAACGATCGACTGATTCCCACACACGATTAAATATGAGTCCGAGTATGAATCAAACTCGAAACGTAACATAAAACAAAACATAAACCGCAAACAGTCACAATGCATCAACATCAACCAAAAATTACCAAAATATAAATACCTAAATAAAATTGAAATGTGACGTAACACTGGGAATATTAAATTTTTTAGGGTTCTAGTGCCTTTGGGGCACTTTATCCCTTTTTATAAGTACACTGGCTCTTTGTTATTGATGAATAGGGGGGGGAGGGCCGGAATGATACCGGTGGAATGTTATGAATGGGAATATTCAATATTGATATTGACCACGAGCGAGCTCGTCTAATGGGAAGTGAAGTGTGATTTTTAGAAAAGTAGTGGGGAACTTAGTCATCAGAAGATGCCTGTGTTGCCGGGTTGTCAAATTGTTGGAAGTGTATAGGAAAAGGGGGAGGTGGTGGAATGTAATCAATGTTTGGGATTATGTGAAAATATTCGATAGCATGAGACCATATACCTCTGAATTTGGTCTTTTTGGCGAGAATCGAGTGCTTTTTGATTTTGATTTTACGAATTTCTTGAAGTACTGAGTTTTTGTGTGTTGCAATTTTTGTTTATAGCTTGAATTTGGCGTCCAGTATAGAGTGATACAGTGGCTTAATTCGGTGTTGGGTGAAGACGTCCCTCGTCCTGATGTACCATGGGGTGCGATCCCAGCGCCTGATGAACTTGTTTTGGATTCTCTGCATTTTTGTTGTCTGGCTTTTGTTAAAGCTGATAGCTCCGGCTGCGTAGATTAGTTTGGGCTTGAGTACTTGTTGAAGAATGAGGATTTTATTTTCCAATTTTAAGTGGCTGTTTGCAGCTAGGAGGGGGTACAGGGCTCCGTGCATCTTGTTAATTTCTTTGATTTTGGTATTAATATGGTCGTTCCAATTTAGCTTTTCATTAATCGTTACGCCTAGATATTTTATATTTTTTGTCCATGTTAGAGAGCAATCGTTGATTTTTAGAGCTGGTTTCCTGTCAGAGTTTTTTCGAGAGATTAGTGTGGCTTGGGTTTTTTTCGGAATTATCTTAATTTTCCAAGATTCGAAAAATTCTTCTATCCTGTGAATGTGTTTTTGTAATCGAAGATGAATTGCTGCAATGCTGCTGCCTGATGTGTAAAGAAGAGTGTCATCTGCGTAGAGAGAAAGTTTGGTGTTATATTGGGTGATGGGGGTGTTGGCCACATAAATATTGTATAATATCGGTGATAAGACCGACCCTTGCGGTACACCAGCGCATTGGTTGGCTTTTTTGGAAACTCCTCTGCCTGTTCTGACTTGGAAAATACGCTCGTTAAGAAAACTTTTGATGATCATAATTATTTTTTTGGAGAATCCAGCTTCTGCCAATTTTAGGATTAGCCCCTGGTGCCAGACTCGGTCGAATGCCTTTTCAATGTCTGCAGTGTGTTGTTTGTGTTGTAGGCCTCTAGAGCAGTCTTCTACGAGCCTGGCTACCAGACCACGTAACACTGACAAGACAAATCTATCTACCTCTACGACGTACGTGCCTCAGAGAAATGGAAGGGGAGTAGAACGCTTTTCGACCACTGCGCATCCAATTTTTGTGGAACGGCAAGGGCGCAGACATCTTGTAAGTATATCTGTCAAGAGTGTCTATTCTACGTCATTTGATTAAATGTCATTAATGTCGATTGTCGAGGATCAAAGCTTTGATCCCTTGACCCGTGAGTGTTGTTGTCATGTCATGTGTCATAACCACGTACGTCTTAAATATATCTGTACTGCGAAACCCAGTGTGAAAATGGTTGCACCCCTATATCTATTAAAAACTATATGGGAAGCGATTCTACACGCTTGATGCCAGGATGAGATAGAAGATCCCGCTGTACTGTATGTTTTTTGCATAAGTCTATCCTTTTCTATCGCGTGGGGACCGTCCCCTCGCGATAGAAAAGGATAGACTTATGCGGAAACCATGCTTAAACTATACAGTACAGCGGGATCTTCTATCTCATCCTGGCATCAAGCGTCGCTCGTTGTTCAAATGGGACGGTTCCCATATAGAGTTAATAGATATTATGGTTGCACCATGGGGGCCGCCATATTGGACTCGACGATATTTTTGTATTGTTAGAGATCCGATCCCTCAATCAAAATCTATTGAATGTATCTAATTTATCAACTATTTATGCGTACTACCATTTTGCTAGATAGAGAGATTAGTGTGGCTTGGGTTTTTTTCGGAATTATCTTAATTTTCCAAGATTCGAAAAATTCTTCTATCCTGTGAATGTGTTTTTGTAATCGAAGCTGAATTGCTGCAATGCTGCTGCCTGATGTGTAAAGAAGAGTGTCATCTGCGTAGAGAGAAAGTTTGGTGTTATATTGGGTGATGGGGGTGTTGGCCACATAAATATTGTATAATATCGGTGATAAGACCGACCCTTGCGGTACACCAGCGCATTGGTTGGCTTTTTTGGAAACTCCTCTGCCTGTTCTGACTTGGAAAATACGCTCGTTAAGAAAACTTTTGATGATCATAATTATTTTTTTGGAGAATCCAGCTTCTGCCAATTTTAGGATTAGCCCCTGGTGCCAGACTCGGTCGAATGCCTTTTCAATGTCTGCAGTGTGTTGTTTGTGTTGTAGGCCTCTAGAGCAGTCTTCTACGAGCCTGGCTACCAGACCACGTAACACTGACAAGACAAATCTATCTACCTCTACGACGTACGTGCCTCAGAGAAATGGAAGGGGAGTAGAACGCTTTTCGACCACTGCGCATCCAATTTTTGTGGAACGGCAAGGGCGCAGACATCTTGTAAGTATATCTGTCAAGAGTGTCTATTCTACGTCATTTGATTAAATGTCATTAATGTCGATTGTCGAGGATCAAAGCTTTGATCCCTTGACCCGTGAGTGTTGTTGTCATGTCATGTGTCATAACCACGTACGTCTTAAATATATCTGTACTGCGAAACCCAGTGTGAAAATGGTTGCACCCCTATATCTATTAAAAACTATATGGGAAGCGATTCTACACGCTTGATGCCAGGATGAGATAGAAGATCCCGCTGTACTGTATGTTTTTTGCATAAGTCTATCCTTTTCTATCGCGTGGGGACCGTCCCCTCGCGATAGAAAAGGATAGACTTATGCGGAAACCATGCTTAAACTATACAGTACAGCGGGATCTTCTATCTCATCCTGGCATCAAGCGTCGCTCGTTGTTCAAATGGGACGGTTCCCATATAGAGTTAATAGATATTATGGTTGCACCATGGGGGCCGCCATATTGGACTCGACGATATTTTTGTATTGTTAGAGATCCGATCCCTCAATCAAAATCTATTGAATGTATCTAATTTATCAACTATTTATGCGTACTACCATTTTGCTAGATAGACTCAAACCATTTGAAAATACAGTCTGTTCACGGCTTTCTTGCGGTTACGTCACAGTTATTGACGTTAGCGCAGGTGCGTTCGAGTTTACGCTCTAAACACCCCGAGTACCAAACTTGTACACTCTTGCGTTTTTTATTACGCTCGGAGCATAGCACACCGTGTTTTAGTTTGATCCGAGCAGAGCGTTTGGTGCGCGCCCGGTTTGCCCCGGGTAGAAAAGAGGAGTAGGCGGAGATTTTTCATGTGACATACACAACGTACAATGAAATGTCAAATGCCTATTGAAGGTCAGTGTAATTAGCTCTGCCCTGCGTTTCCTAGCTCAAGCTCTATTTACTCTGTGCATAAAGTTCATTCTTTATTTAAAGTTACAGCATTTAACTCCATACTACCTGGAACGGACCCGCTTATTATTGAGAGTGAAGCAGGTAGAGATAGCGTTAGTTACGGATACCTATCTCTTTCTAACTCATTGAACTATACTCATGGAGTAGAGAGAGATAGCGATAGTTACGGATACCTATCTCTTTCTAACTCATAACAGGAATGACACACTTTTCGATCCGTTGTCAACAACGACCGGTTCCTTTCCAGGTACGTAGTATGGAGTTCAATGAGTTACAGTGACAGATCAAAATTGTAGGTTAAAGGTTGGCAAACATGTTTTATTACGATAGTCATAAATTGAACTGCGATTCGTTTTATTTTGCTATGTACAAAATGTAATTGATTTGACTGGAAAAAACGTTGGAGAATAGAGAGTGATGATAATTTTGGAATTGATGATAAAAATCCTTCTTTTAGCGATAAAATCAAGTCTATTATCAAATATTTTATCTTTTCATTTCAATTAGCGAGCACTATGTGTCATTTTTGTTTTTTTTGCCAACCTTCAACCTCCAATTTTGATCTGTCACTGTAACTTTAAATAAAAAACGAACTGTATATCTGCTTTTACACTGCCCGCTCCGCAGAGCGTAAACTCGAACTTAATTTTTATACAGACGGGTTTAATACTGCTTTCAGCGGTGGAGCTTGTGGTGAAATACACTGCGTTCAGAAGCTGAGTTGTTGTGAAAAGATCGACTTATTGTAATGCAACTTTTTTCTAGTTATTGTTCCTTCCAAAAAACCATATATATTTGTAAATAATGCAAAAACCCAAGTCTAGGGATGAGGATTGCGTGGGTGGTGAAAAAAAAGATTAATTCCTTTTGTCGAATATTGCTAGGTTCTATTGGAGAAATTTGTATTTCATTTTTAAATACACCTGATGTTCTTGTCTTGGAAAGTTGATTTACTTATTGATTAAAATATATTTGGTCTTTCAACATAGTTGACGATTGAAGCAAGTTTATGATATATTTATTTGATGTTCGGTGATCTGAAATAGATATTCCATAAAAAGTTGGTGTTGATTGAAAGTACACTATTATAATATAATGATTATAGTAAATAGATATTATTGAGTTTTTGAACAGAATTATCGTTGTTTTTGTGAAATGCAGATTCTTATTGGTAAAGCCGTTTCTTGTGACGACTTGTCGATTTAGTGTGTCCCTGGATTGACGCCACGCATGAATAGGTGAAAAAGACAACACAACTTTGGATTTAGATTTCATCTTTTGAGGTTCTGAAAACGTGGAATGTTAAAATAAAAATGAGAAAAAAATAAAGCAAACAATAACTTTATTAATGAAAACTCTCACAATAAAGACTGGAAATCTTCGTTCTTTGTTTTTTCGTTCTTTGGTTCTTTGGTCCTTTGCTTCTTTCGTTCTTTGGTTTTCTGGTTCTTCGATCCTTTCGCTCTTTAGTTCTTAGGTTCTTTGATTTTTTGTTTCTTTGATTCTTTCGTTCTTTTGTTATTTGGTTCTTTCGCTCTTCAGTTCTATGGTTCTCTTGTTTTTTGTTTTTTTTGGTTCTCTGCTTCTTTCGTTCGTTTGCTGTTTGGTTCTCTGTTTCTCTGATTCTTTGGTTCTTTTAGAGCGTTGGTTCTTCTCTCACTGTTGAAGGTTAGGGGTGTTCACTTCAGATATGCGCACATAGATGTAGATGTAGATAAGGAAGGTGTAGATATAAGGCACATTGTTCATCTCCATGACGAGCCACCAAGAGGAGAAAGGTCGGTTGCTCTCCTGGTCCATCGTCGTCAAGCCTTAACACTAAGCGACAACGTAGCCCAAGGGCGGTTCATCTGACCTCCCCGTATGCCACAGTTTTAGCTAATGATTGAGAACATCACCTAGTTTTAGTATTGGACTTGCGGGATCCAATAGTTTAGGCTAATTATTAACTGTTTGACTGTAAGTAATCAATAATACTACAGCCTACTCAATTTTATAAGAACCTACGACCTTCAAAGCTCCGTATCTCCAGCTCCGTCTCGAAGCTCGAAGCCCCTCATATGCGCACATACTGCACACAAGTTTTTTTTTGCAACTCCATCGGCAAAAACTCAAAATTATCATTCTTCATCACTTAAGAATAAGTCATCTGTATCATCAGAGTCCGATCCGTTTGATTGTATAATTACAGGGAGAATATGGGATGCATCAATGCATTTTGCTCTTTCCCATGCTTCATTTATCAGGTTTTTTGTATGTCTGACATATAGTGATTCCATTTCTCTGTAGTTGGTACCTTGAACGAAATTTTATTTTTAAACTTTGTAGTGTTAAAAGTTGTCCCTCTCAGTATCGAGCTTGATGTTTTTTTAGATTTTGTCGTTAAGTTCTTTCCCACCCTGTATTGTCATGCGGTAGTTTTTCGATGGGTCACCCTATATTTATTATTGAATAGTACATTTTATACAGGGTGTTCCCTCTGAACAGGTCAAAACCTATATTGAGTATATTGAGGAACCATAGAGAAGTAATCTGAGACACCGATCGGCTATCGGAAAATACAGGGTGTTGAAGTTTAATAAAGAAATCGAGTTTTTTCCTCTATCCTGAAAACACTTTCACCTATTTTGACAACATTTCAGAATAAATTAGGTATTCTTGAAACTTCTTGAGCTATTAGGGCAGATTTAGTTTCTTTAAGTCCAGACTTGGAGATCACGTGTGTTGTATTCTTGAGAAAAAAAGGGTACGCCACTGTTTTTTCGGAAGAATTAAGTGTCAATCGAATTATTCGTTCCATTTTACAAAAAATGCCCATTGAGTTCTTTCTTTCCAACTTTCGAGTAGTGAAAAAAGACAGAGTCGGTCCTGTTCGTCGCAAAGAATAAACTCAAGAGATCTATTTTATTGGAAACTGAATGAGTAGGTATTTTTGGGGTGGTACAATTTGGAAAAAAAAAATTTTTGCCAAAAAACAGTGGCTTGCTATGTTTTCTCAAAAAACAACACAAACAGGGTTTTTCACTTGAACCTTCTCACGCGATTATCTCGAAAACGAATAGAAATTTCTGTAAAAAGTATTCAATTTGTACGGGGTCAAGTAGATATTTTCCAAGGGTTGAAAAATTCGACGCCTACCAAAATATCTACTTGACCCCATACATTGACCACTTTTTACAGAAATGGAATATTTCTATTCCTTTTCGAGATATTGTCGTGCGGAGTTTAAGGTAAAAAACTCTGTATACCCTGTATTTTGGAAATGACGAATTTGCGGCCATTGGTGTCACATCTCAAACCACTTCTCTGTACTCTAGAAGTTTTGATCAGTTGAGAGGGGACTTATACAGGGCATAAGTAATTCAGTTAACTTTTTAAGCTGGAACGGAACAAACTCCAATCATTCGATTTTCAAATTCTTGAGCTACTACTGACCGGGTCCTTTCCAGGTACGTAGTATGGAGTTCAATGGAGAAAACGAATTAGAAATCCAAACACAAAACTTGACAAAACACAGAAAAAACTCACAACACAAAATTCGAAAAGTACAACAATCAAGGGACAAAGCCGCTTATAAAATGGCGTTGGCTTGGCTTGCCTGAGTTACATTCAATCTCATTTCGAAGTGAAACTTTCAAATTTCCGTTTGGCACACGGAAAACTTATGCTACCAGCTACATCGAATTTGTGTTACATATCACGCCTACGCCAAACTCAATGTGAATGGTAGCATATGGTTTTGGTTTGCCAATGAAAAATTTGACAGTTTCACTTCGAAATCAAATTTTAATGTAACCCCTTACTTTATTCAGGATCAGTGGGGTCTTCTGTGACGTCAATAACTGTCATCTAACTGTCAAAGCTTTCAGCGCCTCTCACCGTAGTTCAGCGAACTAAAACACTGTACTGTCATACTTATCCTTGGCGAAAACACGGATACAATTTATTTGCAACGTTGCCATTTTTGTATCGACAGTCTTTCAGGAAAACGTCAAAACGAGTCGAGGTTTTATACAAGATCTTAGCACAAGATAGGTTGGGCAGGACCAAGGTCAATTGATATGTAGAGGTTGCGCCGTAACTATAAGGAATCGGAAATCCACGAACGATAAACCGAATCGATCCCGTCACCGAGCTCCATTATTGACATTCCTGTCATCGGTGTGTCATCTTGATGTCATAACATGTCCGTATTTCAGGGTCTTGGAACTTTTTTTACCGAGTGTCGGCCCTTTCTAAACGTGTTTGAGGGTAAGTTATTACACAGCTTTTGGTATACAGTGAAATATCTTCTTATTATCAAGTGTGAACCATATTCTATCTTTTTTTTTCAGATGTGTATTTGAATTTCAGAACCGAATCGGAGCCGACTGACGTCATTTTTGTCTGAATTCTGATTCGTCCGAAACCCGAACGTATAACTGCGCAACCTCATTAGGACATTGATTTAAATCAATGGGGCAGGAGCGTTACTTTTTAAAGCGTACCTTTTTACTCGGGCAGGAGCAGCCATATGGGTAGGAGCGTTACCTATAAATCTGCAATATATCTTAATAATTGAACCTTTACTCGGTGACTTGGCAACACAGCATGACGTGCCTTGTGATTTTAGAATTGTATCCGTGTTTTCGCCAAGGACTTTAGTACTGACTTTCATTCAGTGTAGGCATTGAACTCGATACTACCGTACCTGGAAGGGACCCATCCGTACTGTTTACATCGAGTTGACTGAAGACAAATCTTCGACCAGAAAGAGATAGAGACAGAAAGGGGTGTCTATCTTTGTCATATCTGTTGACATAATATATTAGCTGTGTTTGTTATGCACCACTAGTGCACACTTTTTCACACTGCAACACTCAGTGTGGCTTTGTTTGTGAAATGTTTGTCTGTTTTTTAGGATAGAATCTTAGTACGTTTAGTAAAGATATTCTATCCTAAAAACCAGACAAACATTTCACGAAGAAAGCCACACTGAGTATTGCAGCTAATATTATGTTCAATCAATATGTAGCTTTCTATAGTTTGGGTGCCAAACAAAATGGTTAATTTCTGCAGTCCATTTGGGTGTGGTAATAAATACACTCCAGAAAAGCAGATTTCATTTTTTGGCTAAGTGATATAACTCCAATTATTAAGAACAAGGGCATGCACCTACACGAAATTGTCCTAGTTAAAAGGGCCCTACTCACACAGCACACTCCTGCAGCAGAGGCAATCTAGGCCTGCCGCAGGAGAAACTTCCTTGTAAAGTACGTTTTGTTTTGAGAATGTGACAATTTCACATCCTGTTCGAGTTCGTTGGTACTACTAACATCATTTCCAAAGTTTGTTTTCTCATATCTTGCTTGAAATAATGCTGGGAAGGTATGAAGGGGCCCTTACCGCCCTGGTCAGAAGGCGATCTAGGAAATTTCCCCAATCGCCCTGCCTCCTAGATTGCCCCTGCTGCCGGCGTGTGAGTAGGGCCCTTTAGGAATTGACGATGGTAAACACTCCAAGAAATGCAAAAGTTCTATTCGGACATTCCTCAAGCCCCCTATCAAAAAACACCATATTTATTAGTTTTAATGTGACCTCAAAAATAAAAGTATTTTCATTTTTATTTTAAGCTATTATAGTTTTCCAAGTTTATACCTCAATACCTTTACTTTACTCAATACACAGGTTAAACATATAAATCACCTACCTACCTACCTACCACCACCTACCCTGTATTTTCTCAACTATTTAATCGAATTACAGATCATCTAAGTGAGGAGCCCAATTCCAAAACTGCTTTAATCCAGCCAACCATTTTTTTCAGAAAACGAAAAAAACTTCTCACCGTTTTGATAAGTACACTATTTTTTTTTGTAAATATCGTGATATCATCATGATGTATCTCTACATTATTGGTAAGCGCTACAATAAAATTGTGAAGGTAATAAGGTCATAATTTCAAAAAAACAAAAGGATTTGAACAGTTTTGATATAGTACAAATGGATCTAAGAAGTTTTAGAAAAGTCTGAAGCGGATAAAACATAGATTAAAAAATGAGTTTTGATGACAAATGTCAACGATGGATTTAGTCAGTAAACAATCGCCTTAATGGATTAAAAGAGCTTTGTTTCTGTACGCAATATTCACGATTCAATTTTCAGGGGATCTCTTGTGTTTTGATGCTTTAATTGCTTGCTGTCTTAAAGCTGCTTAGAAAATGAAGGCGTGCCTCATAAATCTCAGTTTTGATGTAGAATGGATTAAACAAGTTTTGGAATCGGGCTCTTCAAGTATACTTCATTATTTACTAATTTGTTTCTTATTTTGCATTTTTCCAGATAGTTATTTGAAATATATAGATCCATCATATCATGATAATTAAGACTACTAAGTATGCACAGAATTGTAGTCATTTTTTCCAAGCAAATCAACCGCTTTTTCAATTTATCTTCAAACTATTTGAAAACCTCCGACTTCGCATAAGGGCAATGACAGCCATATGCCATATGCACCGTACGAGAGCTTAGCCAATCTCGATTAATTTTTAAAGTTAGATTAGGCGGTGTTTTGTATGCACCGAAGAATTCGCTGATGAGACTTTTGACAACGTCACAAAATAACCTAGAAAAATATACAAATAACAATTTTGAAATTTATGTTGCGTGATTTGTTTTGAGTTTTGCTATTTGCTTGCAAAATTTAATGAAAAAGGAGCAACCATATGGATCAGTAACATCCGCAAGCCTGATATGACGTTTAGCAAACATTAGCCAAGGGGTTTTTCTTGTAAATTCAATATTTGGTGTAGGTATCAACTTTTATTCTTGAACCATTCGTATATTTGCTTTTCCTCTTTTCTTGGGCTTAGATTTCATGATATTGAGTGGTTATTATATACTGTATACCTAGTCTAATACAGCAAGAATAACAATTCCATCCATCTGATGATAAATAAAAACATCACTTTTTACAACACAAGAAAAGATATTTTAGTAGAAACAAGTGGTTAATAATTACATGATTTTGTAAGGAATGCCCCGAGGAATGCCCATTGATAAATTGTCAATATTGTATAATTTTCAAACTCATTATCTACTTTGAAATTATTACAAATAAGTATAGCTCGATGTACAAACTTTGGAAAACGCATCATTTGACAACTCAAGGAAAGAGGAAAAACAAATATAATTAAAATAATTTCTTATATAGTTGATAAAACTCGTGGGGGTTGCTGGTCCCCTATCGGGCGCCTCCCCAGGTGGCGGATAGGGGAATGCCTCCCAGATATGGGAGGTACCGGGGAAATTAAATACCCCGGGGCGGACCAAAACCAGCACCTAGGAACGATGTGTGACAAACCTGAGGACTTTGTACCCCAAGTGAGTTTCAATCTCACCGTTGGTTCCGACCGGGTGGAAGCCCCGGTGGCCAACGCTGGCCCCACGGATTTTGGGGAGGGCCAATCACACGTTCTGGCATCCGAGGAACAACCAAACCTCGATGTAACTCATGAACCAACCACGGGTAACCAGGGAAGCAGTGATGCAATCCCTGGTGCCGGTGTATCTGCCATTAGTTCAGGCGTTGGCAACATCAGCCTGAACAAAATGGCAAAGCTTTCCGGAGCCCAGCGAAGGAAGCTTGCGATCCAGAGGGCTAAAGCCAAGGGAGAGCCTATAACGCCTCGTAAACCGAGGACAAATAGGAATCCCGGGAATAGAACCCTCCCGAATAGCTCAGGGAACACTGGGAAACCTGATGCTCGGGCCTCAGAGCCTGGAGCATCAGGTAAACCTAGGACCCCTGCAAACAAATCCTCTGCAAAGAGGGGTCGCTCTGAGGGCAACACACCAACCCCAGAAAAAAGCGCCAAGAAAAGGTCACGGCAGGGGGATGCTGAAGTAAGACCCAGTACATCAACTGGGGAAACTTACAGCGAAACCCTAGCCGGGCTTAGAATGGCCATCACTTCCGAGAAATATCCGGATGAAACCTTCACTGAGGAGCAGTGTAGAGGCCTACAACAGTCTCTACTTCGGGAAGTGTTCAAATGCGAACCCGTAACTGGTCCTCAGTTCAAGAACAGCAGCTCCAGAGGTGGGGTGATTTATATCACTTGCGCCAATGAAGCTGCCAAGACTTGGCTGCTGCGGGTGGTTCCAGGCTTCAGCCCCTACGAGGGAACCAGTCTTCGGATTGGCCTGGCACATGGCGAAGAAACCATTGAGACACTACTCAGGGCACACTTTCCAGACTCGACCATAATCAACTCGCAACAGGGAGTCAACTCCCTATCTTCTGAGATCCTCCGGATGAGAGGATCAAGAGATGATTGGGTCATAGCCCGACAGATTGTGACACCAAATAGAATCGAATGGGCCATAAACTCATTCGAACCATACAAAGCACCTGGATGCGATGGGATAATACCGGCACACCTGCAGCAGGGCGAAGCCCAACTCATATCGATGCTTTGCCAACTATTTAGAGCAAGCCTGGCAACGGGACACATACCCATGATATGGAAACTCTCACGAGTGGTCTTTATACCGAAACCCGGGAAAGATAGCTCTCAGCCCAAGGCATTCAGACCAATAAATCTCTCGTCGTTTCTACTCAAAACGATGGAGAAAGTGATTGAAAGGCACATTAGGGAGACCTCCCTAATAGAGAGGCCACTACACAAAAACCAAAACGCCTATCAACCTGGTAAATCATGTGAAACTGCTCTGCATGAACTTGTTCATAAAATAGAGCAACCACTGAACAACCAAGGAGTTGCCCTAGCTGCATTCCTTGATATAGAAGGAGCATTTGATCACACCTCCTTCGATTCAATGACCACCGCAATCAATCGGCGTGGAATTAAAGACACAGTTTGTAGGTGGATAAGAAACATGCTGAAAGGTAGGAGAATTCAAGCAACTATGCTTGACAAAACTGTAACTAAAGAGGCAGCTAAAGGCTGCCCCCAGGGTGGAGTCTTGTCCCCTCTCCTCTGGAACCTAGTTGCAGATGAACTACTGGTAGAGTTAAACAGCAAAGGTTTCTACGCCCAAGGCTATGCCGATGACGTAGCAATACTTATCACTGGCAAACACACCAAGACAATATCAGAACTGATGCAGACAGCTCTGACAATCGTAGAAGATTGGTGCAGGAAGGTGAACCTGAAGGTCAATCCTGAGAAAACCTCCCTGGTCAGCTTTACGAGAAAGAGGAAGACAACGGAATTATTCAAACCCATGTTCTTTGGACAAGAACTGCAGGTGGTAAGAGAAGTCAAATATCTAGGCATCATCCTGGATGACAAACTCACATGGAATTCACACCTACAGAAAATAGTGAATCGAGGTAAAGCCACAATAATGGCAACAAAAAGAGCGATAGGAAAGAATTGGGGCATAAATTCGCGCATGGTACACTGGCAATACTGTACCGTGGTAAGACCCACCCTTGCTTATAGCTCTGTTGTCTGGTGGCCGAAAATCGAGCAGCGACAAGCAGCCACGGAACTTGCAAAAGTTCAGAGGCTAGCATGTCTCTGTGTAACGGGAGCCATGAAAAATACTCCAACACTTGCCATGGAGGCCATGCTTAACCTACCTCCTTTAGATATCTATATCAAAATGGAAGCAAGAATGGGAGCATATAGACTTAGCAACACCGGGAACTGGAGCCACTCAAACTCCCAAGGACACACTAAGATAACCAGCACAGTCACGAACCACTTAGTAACATGTTGAAAAATATCAACTTTAGCACGTCTCCTAAGACCAAGCTAATATTGGAAGAGGAAACGGTGAAACAATTCCGGATGGCTAATGGGGCAATATGGTACACAGACGGCTCCAAAACAAGCCGGGGAACTGGTGCCGGAATCGTAGGTGAAAATCCAAAGTGGGAAACATGTGAACCACTCGGGATGTACGCTACAGTTTTCCAGGCACATGCAATAAACGTATGCGTGCAAGAAAATCTCAGGAGAGGCTACAGAGGAAGGAAAATCCTTATCCTTAGTGACAGCCAAGCCGCAATCAAAACCATCTCCTGTCGGGAAACCAAATCCAAACAAGTCATGGACTGTCAGCAAAACCTTGTCACACTGGGAGTATCTAACGATGTTACTCTTGGATGGATACCAGGACACACAGGGATAGCTGGGAACGAGCGGGCGGATCTACTAGCACGCAAAGCTGCAAACACACCACTTCTGGGTCCTGAACCTGCTATTGGTATTACAAAATCCTCTGTGAGAGGTTGGCTGAACTGTTGGTCCAAAAAACAACAGAAAGCTAGATGGTGCCAATCACCAGGTCTGAAACACAGTAAATTAATGATGGCAGACGAGATCGAATCATCATTCTCTGGAAGCCTACTGCAACTCAGCAGGAATCAGCTTAGGAAAGTAACAGGTATATTAACTGGACACTGCACTCTAAGGAAACACATGCATATCATGAGTCTTTTCAACGAGGAACCCATATGTAGGCTGTGCAACGAGGAGGAGGAAACAGCCTCCCACATTGTATTCGAATGTGAAGCGCTGGCGTACTGGAGAAGAGATAATGGGGAATTCACAACCACTCCTCAAAGGACGGACAGGGAAACAGTAGAACGAGTCATAAACCTTATTCGGGCAATGGAGCTCTTCGACTGAGAGACAGGCACAGAGAAGATACAATAAGCCCAACTAGAGGCTGCGGTGTCGGGGTCAACAGCCCGAAACTAGTAGCGCCTGTACTTCAGTAATCAGTAATCAGTAGTTGATAAAAACACAAACCTTCTTCTATTGGGAATTGGGATATCTGTTATAAATTGGGACTTGGATGAAGTCAAGAAAATTGAATGAAAAGATCTCATTTGAGAAAACAAATAAAAAGTGATGAGACCATCAGTTTTAAAGGTTATTATTTTAGTTTATCTTGTAGAGATGATTAGTACCTAAAGCTTTAAAAAAAAAGTAAATCAACGAGTCTATTTGTTTATGAGTCTGGGTTTACCCATAAACTTAAAATTTTGAATTGAGTTAGAATTAGACAAAACTTCGAGATAAGTAGCCATTGGATACCTCTACAGGATATAGATAGGTCGTAGGTACCTACTTTCAACACCAATCCAAATTGAGTCGATCGATTGAACGATAAAAAATCATAGGTAAAATATGTGGTAGATATCAGAGTGTGATAGGTACACTGTTTTTTTTGTACCTACCTACAAAAATAGGTACCTATTTAATTCAATATTCTATTGAGCAATTCGCATTATTATGAGTGAGTTGTGGAGCAATAGATCTTGCTTGATATTGATATTTAAAAATCTAAATAATCCTCCGTTGATATTCCACTTTCATAGTTTTGTCTTTAGTCGCAAAACCTCAAAATCTGTAGGATAAACATAAACAAATGAAAGACTAGGTTAGAATTCGTTGAAATTCTTTGATTAAAGCCTAGAAAATGGGGCGATCAGAGTTAAGCGACCGATTCCGGCTTAAGCGCTGCGGTGCATCCACAAATTGGAATATAATCGCGATAAAGACTTCATCCGGATTAGATTTCCACGGTGCATAGGTGTGAGTGTGACAAAGATAGCATCTCTTTTTTAGTCCAATCAAAATATACCTATGCGCCAAAAAAATACGACTAAAATTGCCTCAGTTGTCGACACGACAGGGGCCCTTCCAGTTACGTAGTATCGAGTTCAATGAGTGTAGGTATTGGTTACCTAGTTACAGGGTGTTCCGTTATAGTTATTTCTAACTACTGATCTTGTTAGCACAAACGCGTTGGAGCACTGATTCGTACTTTAGCAGACGCTGGAAGTGCCCATAAATGTTATGAGTCATGGATTTGAGGGGAAATTGATTAAAAAGGAGGGGGAAATTCCTCCGAATTTTCCGGCTGCGGCGCTCCATCTATCCGAACCCGAAACACCCCCCTCTAATAAATTGTCTGGCTACGACACTGTACTGTTGTGCTATAATTTTTACCCATTGTACTATAATTGTGTGATGTTTTGTACTATAATCATTAATCCTCAGTCCTCAACACTGCTTTCATTGCCCATAAGAGACGCAGTTCTAGGGTTCTAAGGGGAATGTTTTGTGTTCAACATGTTGAATTCCACAGTACACGGAATCCGGCTCCTGGAATGATTGGAATCATGTGCCATATAAGTTTCCGTAGAAACAAAGTCTGGGGATAATTATAGTTTTGACAGTTATTGGTTCTAATTCTGTACAATTTCTTTATTTTATTTTTTTTTATTTTCAGTATTTTCGTTGACCACTATCAGCGTAACAACAAATTTTCAAAAAAATTACAGTAAAGTAAAGTGAAATTATATTCTCAGTTATTTTAGCGTTTTTTTTTTCGAAAAAAAAACTTCAATGCATTAGCATTGGTCCGTTAGAGCAAAGATAACTACTATTCGATTTGACTTTCCAGTTTGATGCATACCTATTCTCCGTTGCTTTTTTGAAAGTGTTTGTATACCAGAGTAAGAATCAACCAATAAATAAACACAACCGTCATCAAGCGCAGTCTCCGTCTCTCTCTTAGAAATATTTGTTGTGAATCTATTGTGAAAAGAAATCTGTAATAACGTGTATTCGATATATAATTTTAACTTGAACAGGAAAACTTCTTTTGTATAAATGATCTCATTCTTATTCTATAAATGTTCATCCTTATCCTTATTTTTCAATATTCTTGATTTATAGAGACTACTTTTCATTGGAAAATAATGTTTTTCACCTTTATATCCTCAAACGATTTCTTGTATTTATCAGTGCTCGCCCGGGGGCGTATTGGCATTCCTTACTACGCTACAGAGCATAGATCAGCCGTATCGCAGTAAAGTATGGCTGGACTGGGCGCACAATTTGTTCAGCCATTGTTTACTACGGTACAGATCAAATGCGCTGTATGGAAGAAAAGTATATGGCACGAATGGATTTGTTCACTCCATTCATTGATTATTATCGTTCACTACTATATATAATGGAAATTAATTACATACATATGTATATGAAAATCATCTATCATAAAGGTGAATCTATATATAATTTTGATATGATGATGTGTATAATGGCTTCACGGAGCCACATTCTGTGGTGCTACCCTATTATAGGCCGCAATACTAAAGACGCATTCCTGAACTAAATTCAAGTAAAAAAGGTCTTATTGGTAAAACTATTGTCATTGTCTCTTGAATATAAATATTCTGCTTTTCGAGATACAGGTTTAGAGAAAAATCGGACTTATTATGAGTGAATCGAGTAACTTTCGCTTGTTGCTATATTTGTTGTTATGGGGACAATGTTTTTGCATTTTCTTGACAGCCTATGATTTTTCATGTGGACAAAAAGTAGATTTTTTTCCATCCCTCCAACAACACTGTATCTCGAAAACTAAACCAGACCATGCGTCTTTTAAACTATGGTCTATCATTGAGTAAAACTTTGTATAGGCTCATTAGAAGCACGCCAAAACATGCGGATTCAATTTAATAGCGTAGAACTCAATGTTTCGAATTAAAATACAAACATTATCATTATGAGTGAAAATAATACTATCCTATACACAATTTATTTACAGTTTACAGGCATAGTTTGGGTTAGTCTTAGAAAGTGGACTCTATATCCTCATTTTGTCAAATTGTGTGATCATGTGACGGAAAGGTTACGTAGTTAGTACGTGATATTAAACAGTTTTGAATTTCGGTAAACAATATAGTCCAATAAAATTTTAAGTTGAAAAAAAAATGGGCAAGATGTATTTTTCAAAGTTTGTCAACGACGGTCTCCTGAGTGTAAAATTAGCAAAATTTTTCCCGTGCGGTTTTTGTGCGATAGGGGTGGTTCTTTTGAATTGTGCTACAACAAAATGATTAAACTGAAATCGTACATGAGAAAACTCTTCATAACTTTACCCCATGATTTTTTTTTAAATTTTATCATTTCCGGACTAAGCGGCCGCTGCATGAGCCGTATTTGGGGTGATTTCAAAAAGTTAGTTTGCCCTCAATTGATCCATAATGAGAGTGGTTCAAAATAAATGGACAAGCAACTTCTCCTCATGGACTTTGTCACTTGATTATTTTTGAAGATAGCCCAGTTCATGGAATTGGGGTTGTTTCGTTATTGTTTTCTAGTTCTGTAAATTTGCCAAATCATAGTTGTTCGTGGCTAAAATATGATTTGTGATTTTTTCGTGATTTCGATTTGTGAGTGGGCGCACATGGCTCCATTCCACCGCGATCACTAGTAGGTCTATTGTGGCTCAATATGGAGCACAGTTATTTTAAATTCAGGGTTTGGATTTTTTGGAAAACTGTAATGTCTTTTTGGGTAAATGTGGTAATCGAAACGAAACACTACTACACATTCCTGTACTCGTTTATTTCGACTTCTTACTTCGATTCCCCAGACAGTACTCCCCCGTACCCAAGCAATGTGCTACCGTCCAATGCGCAATTGTCTCATGCGGCATTGCCAAGATGTGGTGAATTTACCATAATACACCACACTTTCCTCCCTTACAAAAAATAAGCCTTAACTAAACTCTATGTAATAAATAAATAACTGTAAAAATCCTGTTTTCTTCAATACAGAAAACTACTAAACAATGTCCTTAATTGTATACAACGTTTTTATTCACATTTCTTTTACTTCGTCCTAATGGTAAGTCATTCTAAAGTGTCTTTTCCAGGGGAATTCACAATTAAATCTACTATAGGAACATTGTGTTCTACAGAAACTTTTTCGCCAACTTCACAAGATCCACTATCAAAATTATTATTTTCTACAGAGAAATTATAGTCAATTATTTGGTTTATATGCCTCCGCCACGTTTTTCCTAAACTAGGTATAATCACAAAATAGGTCCTTGGACCAATTTTCTTTTCAACCAGACCCTTTATCCAACCAGACTTATTCTTATCTCTATAATCCTTAACAGCCACGGTCTCATTAACCTTATATTCTCTCTTCCTCCTCCCTCCATAATTTTTTATTTGTTTTTCTTGCTCTCTCGCCACTCTACTTTGTACATTTTCATCAACTCTAAGATCACAATCATTATTATCATTATTACCATTTTCATGTACAAAGTCCAATACAGATCTTGGGTTCCTATTTAACATTAACTGAGCTGGAGATACTCCAGTTGTGCAATGGGGTGTTACCCTATAGGACAGCAAAAAATTATTCAACAGTAAGTTTAAATTCTTTAAATTTCCTTGATTAATTACTTTCAATAATGCATTTTTAATAGTTTTAACTAAATTTTCAGCTTGTCCATTTGATTCAGGGTGAAATGGAGGGATTTCTTTAAATTTTATACAATTTTTATCTAAGAATGTTTGAAATTCCTCCGATTTGAAATAACTGGCATTATCTGAGACCAAATTATGTGGCAACCCAAAACGAGCAAAAATATCCCTCAATATACTTATAGTGTTTGTTGACGAAGTATTAGTAGTTATACAAGCTTCAGGCCACTTACTGTAAGAATCAACCACTACTAAAATATAATACTTCTGAAAAATAGGTCCAGCGTAATCTATGTGGATTCGCCACCAAGGTTTTTTTGGAAATTTCCAAGTCTGTAATGGGAACTTAGAAGGAGAATTTTGAGTGTTTACGCAAAATTTACAACTCTTTATCAATCTTTCAATATCGGAAGTGATGTTGGGCCACCAAACATATGAACGAGCTAAACTTTTACACTTCACCATGCCCAAATGCGTTTAATGGAGAGTTTTCAAAAAATTAGCTCGAAGGGAGAACGGAATGACCACCTTGTGGCCAAGCATGAGACAACCGTCATTTATAGAAAAACTGTTTTTAAATTTAACATAAGACATCAAATGTGACTCTAGGGTTTTTGGCCATCCAATTCTCACATATCTCCAAATCCCTTGTAGTTCTGAATCATTCTTGGATTCCTTTGCAATCTGTTCCCAATTTATGGGTAAATCATTTCTTGAAGCCATAAAGTTCAAAAAAGGATTTGAATGTTCATTTTCATTAACTCTTTGACCCAACGGCAATCTTGACAAAAAATCAGCCTGATTGTTTTCTGACTTGACGTACTCTATTTCATAACTATAATTGGACAAATAAAGAGCCCACCTTTGCAGTCTGTGTGCAGCCAAAATAGGTAAACCCTTCTTTCCTCCAAAAATAGTTAATAGACATTTAGAGTCAGTTCTAATCAAAAAATGTCTTCCAAACAAATATTGAAAAAACTTTTTCAGTCCCACAATTATTGCCAAACCTTCTTTCTCAACTTGTGAATAATTTTGTTGGCTTTTAGTCAACGTTTGCGATGCATATGCGATTGGCCTCTCCTCGCTATCAGCATAACGATGAGAGATCACCGCTCCAATGCCGTAAAAAGAACTATCAACTGTTAAAATGACAGGCAGATTTGGATCATAATGCACCAACACAGGGGAGGATGATAGCACCTTTTTAATCTCATTGAAAGAATTCTCACACTCTCTAGTCCAAGTGTATTTAACATTTTTTTTTAATAAATTGTTTAATGGTTGCAGAAGTATGGAGGAATTTTTTATAAACTTATTGTAAAAGTTTACGAATCCCAAAAATGACTTTAGCTGTTTAACGTCTTGGGGTACGGGAGCTTCCAAAATTGCTTTAATTTTGTCTTTACAAGTATGCAACCCATGCTTATCAATTTTATATCCCAAATATCTTACTGACTCTTGAAAAAACGCACACTTATTTATCGATTTAGTTAAGCCCCTATCTTCAAGTCTCTTTAACACTTCCTCGACTCTGCTGATATGTTCTACACGTGTTTTCCCTGTTATCAGAATGTCATCAATAAAACAAACCACCCCTTCCAAACCAGCTAATGTTTTTTCCATGACACCTTGAAAAATAGCTGGAGCATTAGCGACACCAAACGGTAATCTATTGT
Source organism: Orchestes rusci (assembly GCA_958502075.1). Lineage (NCBI taxonomy): Eukaryota > Metazoa > Arthropoda > Insecta > Coleoptera > Curculionidae > Orchestes > Orchestes rusci. The sequence goes on from OY293305.1 coordinate 35,148,293, forward strand.
AGACAAACAATCCTTTATGAGTACTGATTGTTGTCAACAATTTTGATTCCGAATCAAGTTTAAGTTGTTGATAAGCACTCGATAAATCAATTTTAGTAAACTCCAATCCCCCCTGTAGCTTACTAAAAAGTTCATCGATCCTTGGTAGTGGATATTGGTCCATGTGCAATACTGGATTGAGTGTGATCTTAAAATCACCGCATATTCTTATCCCTCCACCACCCTTGATCACTGGCACGATTGGAGATGCCCAGTCACTGTGAGTTACTGGGCTCAAAATGCCATCATTCAACAATCTTTCTAATTCCTTTTCCACCCCTTCTCGCATGGCAAAAGGCAGGGGTCGGTGTTTGAAAAATTTTGGTTGCGCTCCCTCTTTTACTCTTAATTTAATTACACCACTATTGTAACATCCTAATAGCGAGGAAAACACTTTAGCATATTTTTTAATCAACATTTCCTTCAACCTATCCCCATCCACATCAATATCTTCATTCAAGTTCATTATTGACAGCTCAAAGAAATTGAAAAAATCACGCCCCAGTAACGGGGGACCACCTTGCTTGATGACAAACAGTTGAATAGGATGAGTCTGCTGTTTGAAAGTAATGTCTACATTTATTTGACCTATTGGTTTTATAGTGGACCCATCATAACTTATCAATGTTTTGTTACTATGGTTCAACTTGAAATCATTTAAATATTTCCTCCAAAAATCACTAGAAATTACAGAGACCGATGCCCCCGTGTCTAATTCAAATGTAAAAAGCTTATTTACAATCAATATTTCCAAAGAAATGGGTTCATAACGTTTTTGATTTTGTTTTGAGGTTATAGTAAACATGGACTCTAATACTATGAAGGACTGTAACTAGGAGAGTAATCGAAATGCATAAAAGTGGTCCAGATTTCAAATCGTAATTCAGCTTCAATTGTTACTCCCAGATGGCGAAGAGTCGTTAGCGATTTCATGTGAAACAAACATGTTACCTAGGTAACATAATTGAAACAACGTTACGAATACTCTATCAAAATGCAACAATTTTTATTGGCTAGGATGCATCAAAACTCTTACTATTTGATGATAATGGGTATCTATGAATATATTTCTTGTTAAACATTATTCTGAAATTTATAGGATTTTCATATTTTTTTGTTTAATTGCATTAATTGATAGAGTAACTGAGTGACGTCATATCCTTCATTGACAACAGTCATCATTGATCAAACCATGGGCTTGAAACACGATGCTGCGACCTGCGACGATTCAACCTCAATTTTTTCCTTACAGAGAATGCATTGCATGTGGAATGTGGAGTGGAAATTTGGATAAAATGAATGAAAATGTGATAAAAGTATCTTGACAAATTATTGACAAGCAATAAACGTTACCATCACAATGAATAAATAAAAGCGCTACTAGCAACAGCGCCCTCAAATGAACTAAGCAAAAAGAGGGACAGATTTTCAGGGATATTCGTATGTCGATTCGTCTCCTAGTTATAGTCCTCCATATCTAATACATCACCCATATCTTCCATTTTAAATTAAACACTATCAGAGTCATCGTGTAAAAAATGATTTTTAGTTCGCCTACACATTCTTGCCAAATGCCCTTTTTGTTTACAAAGATTACATAGATAATTTTTGAAAAAACACTTATCTTTGGAATGATTTCCTTTTCCACAAATTTGACAGTTGACTCTGGCGACAGACGACGTCGGTCGGCTGATTCCCATCGAAGGCCTTGTTGCCATGTTGTGCGCTGCATTTCCTCTTCCTCCCATAGCAGGTACGTCATCCGTTTGGTTACTATGATTAACTTGATGGCGATCACGGCGCTGATGCTGGTTCTGCTGACGACCCATGCGCTGATAAAACACTTCCTCCTTGATTTGGATGCTATTTTTTATATCTGGTCTCTCCACATGGCTGCTTGCCAACTGAATGACCCTGTCAAATTCAACGGTGATTTTTTCCTCAAAAATTTTCTGCATAATGGTTGGTTCGTCCAGGCCCATCACAAACTTGTCTCGCAAAACCACGTTTAGCTCGTTTCCAAACGCACATTTTCCCGCCAGTGATCTCACCCTTGCTGCCCAATGTTGCACAGTCTCGTCTCTACTCTTAATGGCATTATAGAATTTATATCTCGCTGCAAAAGCACTTATTGAGGTCTGAAAATGTTTGTTACATACTGCAATCAGATCCTCGTATTTTTTTTCTTCTGGAGATTTAGGCAAGCAGAGGCTATGTAATAGTCTGTATGCTTCTTCGTCGCATGCGTTTATTAGGATAGCCCTCATTATCTCATTGTCCGTTATCTTATTCGCCACGAAATACTGCTCTAAACGGGCTTTAAAAATACTCCAGTCCGAATCTTGCAGGGAAAATTCCCGCACACTTCCTATCAAGGACGCCATTTTGACTCTGATTTCCAACTATCAACTATGACGAACGACCCGGCACTTTTTCTACTCTCGGATAACTCCACACCGATATTTATCTAGCTTTTACTAAGGTCGATCCCATCTTCGTCGCCAACTGTAATGTCTTTTTGGGTAAATGTGTTAATCGAAACGAAACACTACTACACATTCCTGTACTCGTTTATTTCGACTTCTTACTTCGATTCCCCAGACAGTACTCCCCCGTACCCAAGCAATGTGCTACCGTCCAATGCGCAATTGTCACATGCGGCATTGCCAAGATGTGGTGAATTTACCATAATACACCACAAAAACCAAAAACGTTCAAACATGTTGTTTGATCTGTGGATGCGATTTATTTAATGACAGTTTCATGTATACAGGGTCAACCAAAAATAAGTTACGACCATTACTTTCTTTGTTTCAAATGGAAACATGTATTTTTTTATTTCATATTTGAATTCTGCGTGAATTCTGAGTATATGTTATGCAATATACCCCATACCTATATCTAACCGTTTTCGAGAAAATGGCATTTTAAATTCATAATTTTAATCATTCTAAAACTGGTTGATGTTTCTATTGGTTGAAAAATTGAAATGAATTTTCATTCAGCAACGTAAATAAGTGGAACTTACTCCGATAGAAATTTCCTGATTTCAAATATATTAGAGTTCGGGGTGTTATCTTTAGCGGTTATGAGGATATCAACGTTTTTCTATACATAGAATAGTTGACTGATGGTCTCTTCCAATTAAGCATCCTTCTGTCCAATCTATATTATCATTATTCCTTGTATAGAAAAACCCAATACTTGCATTTTAAATCAAGGAAAAATTAATTCATCGAACTATGGGATAAAATAAATAAAAAACAGGGTGTCCTCAAAAAAGGAAGAAGTCTGATTTTTTTTTACTTCTGATACTCAATTGTTTTTTCTGATAACAAATTCTGATAATTCAGAAAAATTACCACAATTATGCTAATTTGAACCACTCTCCAGGGTTATTATTAACGAAGATAGCAATTGGCCAAAATATACGAGAACACCCAGTACAATATTCATCTTACCATTACTATTTTGATAACCACCCTTTTTGCTCAAAATCCGCAGGAGGAAAATTTTCGATTTTGCTAATTTTACACCCAGTAAGCAGTTACTGACACTGTCGGGTGCCCCGATATTAAACTACCCGTCTGATACCGGGAACACGGTTCGAGTAAACAAAAGTCAATACGCTAGGTTTCTGTGACGTCATGACGTCAGCTGTCAGACGGCAATATCCAAACAAACTATTTTTTATTACCTCAAAAGCTGACTTTCCACTCGGCTAATCAAATACGCTCTAACGGCACACAAGATATATGTAATACACATAAAAATATAGTCCAAAGAAGTCCAAATTAAACACAAACACTGATTTCAAACTCACACAAGACAAAACCACAAGTCACAAAAGCTTGTTTGGATACCAAATTCGGCCACGACCAATCATATGGTGCCTGTGACGTTTTCAAAAACGTCGCGTATTTCTTTCAAAACTACTTCTATTTATCACAAATGACTGGTTATATGGGTACTATAACAACTACTGCACGAACCGAAAACAATGTCGACTCGAAAAGAATGCTGATGGATCGGAAGAATCAAGATAAAAATTAAATACAAAAAAAAAACGTCTAATTCGTTTTACAACTCAACCGCCCTCATTCTCTTACTTCACTAATGTCACTCCTGTCAATTAGCGACTAAATCCAGACCTCACAATCCCACTCTTAGCGGTGTTGCCAGAACTAAAAAATATCTTGAAATGTTTGTATGGCTCTGACTTTCTCCCACCTGAGCCATAGTTAAAGCCTATCTATTAACATGGATCACTCAAACTAAAGAGACATACCTTACAATATTCCTAACTTCCTTACAGCTAAACGAACAACAAACTTATAACTAATCTTATCAGTCCGAATACCGCGAAGGAACTTTCACCGCGCGTCCACTCCGCGTAACAGTCTCATTCGAGACGGCGGGTACTTTGCTATCATCCACTCCCGTTTCCGCGCACTCTTTGTCTACATCGGGGACACTCGCTTCCACTCTTGGCCGGCGCGATGATGCACTGGTACTGGTACCGCAGTCTCCCATCTCTTCCGCTTCAGGATTTTGAGTTGCTGCTGTACACTCCAATGGATACAACCTTTGCACAGGTCTAAGAAATTGGCCTTTCTCCGTACGAACTCGAACCAGGCGAATGCGACCATCCTTTCCAGGGTAAATTTGCATTACTCGCCCTAGAGGCCAACTTGTCCGCTTGTCTTGGTCGTTTCCCACAAAGACAATTTCTCCCACCTTGATTTGATAGTTGTTGGCCCCCTTGGACCAGAGCTTTAATTGGCCCAAATATTCACTGCGGAAACGTCCACGCAGGTGTTCCAACAACTTCTGTCGGTAGACCATTCTTCGGCAGAGTGAGTCCCTATCAATGACGTCACAATCAGGAACTCCCTCCGTGGCTCGATCTCTCAGGAACATCATTGGTGTTAAAGGTGCCAAATCATTGGCGTCAGAAGAAGGGTAGGTGAGCGGTCTCATGTTTATGACTGACTCGCAGTCACAGATAACCGTCTCTAGCTGCTCACGATTCAATGAGGCGCGCCCGAGTACTCTCCGCAGCAACTGTTTGAGAACTCCGACGAGCCGTTCCCAGAAACCGCCTCACCACGCGGCCGTAGGCGGGTTAAAACACCACCGTATACGTTCGACCGCACTATGTTCGGAGATTTTTTGAAAATCCACTCTTGAGAAGGCATTGTCTGTGCCGACAAAATTGGTACCATTATCGCTATATATTGTCTTTGGTCGACCTCGTCTGGCAATAAAACGTCGTAGGGCCTGAATAAAACTGTCCACTGACAGACCACTACAAACTTCAAAATGTACAGCTCTATACACGGTACACGTGAAAATACATATCCACACTTTATCGCCCGTCCTCAGAAACAAAGGCCCCGCAAAATCCACTCCAGTCACCTCGAAAGCTGTAGCATCCCTGACTCGATCCAATGGTAGTGGAGGAAAGTTGGTCGTAATTGGTTTGGAATTGAAACGTTTGCAAACAACACATCCGACAATTGCTGATTTCAAGGCCCTTCGTCCCCCTAGTACCCAGTAGTTTTCCCTTAGCACGCTCATCAACCCTTGCACACCAACATGACATGATTTGACATGCTGCCCAAATATAAGTCGATTCACCAGGAAATGCTGAGACGGCAATACAATAGGAAAGCGGAAATTTGCAGTATCTTCCCTACTGCTGATACGCGTCTTAACTCGAATTAGCTCGTCCTCGCCTTTAAAGACATCAAAACCACTGAGCCTCTTGTCGCCATTCGCAAAACATTCCCGTTGTACTAGCTGCAACACGAAAAGCTCCGCTTTATTGATTTCCTCTGCAGTCAGTTTTCCTTCGAGCCGAGTGTCTTTGTTTCTGATGTTGTATGCAAATCGGAGTATCCACGCGCACATTCGTAAAGTCTTCGTATACTGAGAAAAATATCCCAAGTGCCAATCTTCAGAGGTCATTATCTGTTGCTCATTATTAACCAGAGACTTGACTAGCTTCTTCTTCCTTTCTATGTTAATTTCATCCTCGTCACAATCGAAATCATCTCCAGGCCAAGAAGATGCATCACCATAGAGCCATGATGGTCCCTCCCACCATTGCGACTCAAGTAACCCTTTAGCTGAACAGCCCCGGGAAGGAAAGTCTGCAGGGTTTTTTACCCCAGGAACATGATGCCAATCTTGATCTGTAGTTGTCTTCCGAATTTCTGTTATACGATTCCATACAAAGGTGGACCATTCTTCTGCTCTTCTTATCCATGCAAGAACCGTGGTGGAATCGCTCCAGAAGTAACTCTTGGATTCTATTTTCAGTGTCCGTTTGATAGTGTTGTACAATCGGACGCCAATCACCGCAGCCATCAACTCGAGTCGAGGAATTGACAGAGTTTTTAGAGGGGCCACCCTGGACTTGGCTGCTAAAAGATGAATTAACACTCGACCTCCTTGAACTCCCCTCAAAAAGACAACCGCAGAAAAAGCCTTCTTGCTGGCATCGCAAAACGTATGTAATGACCACTCCTCGGCCTCATTCGGTCCAGCTCTGATCCATCTAGGAATTTTAATCCCCGATAGATAGTGGAGGTCTTCCATCCAACTTCGGAAACGACTCTCCATTTCAGCATCAACAGGTGTATCCCATGTTAATTCCTTTTTCCAAGCCTCTTGAAGTAAAAGTTTCGGCATTAAAGTTGTCGGACAGGTGTAACCGATTGGGTCAAATACGCGCTGCGCAAGAGAGAGCATCACTCTCTTCGTGACCGGCTTACTGAGAAGTTCCTCTATGTGTTCGTAGTCTAGGTTGATACATATAGTGTCGTCCTGCTTGTTCCATGCCATCCCCAATACGAAAGTTGATGTATCTGAAGGGACCTCCTGGACCTGATCAGTGAACTCCCACCCTCTCAAGTCGAATTTTCCCTTGGCCATTGTTATACTAGCTTCTTCGATGAACAGTCTCAATTCCTCTTCATTCGCCACGCTGGTTACGCAATTGTCGACGTAGAAGCTTTCTGCTAGCTTGGAGACTGTTTGGTCAGTAGAATGCACAATTCCTGAAGAACATTTTCCTTTGATCTGGGCCAAGTGATAATCCAATGAGGCTCCCAATAAAAACGGACTGCAGCTCAATCCGAACACCACACGACGATGGCGATATATCTTTTCTCACCCCCTGTACTCATCCATAGGAATCGGAGAAAATCTCGGTCAGCTTCATGTATACTAATCTGTAGGAATGCTTTCCGTATATCTGAGATCAATCCAATCTTCTCTTGTCTAAACCGTAGCAAGATCACAGGAATCAATTCGATTAAGTTTGGCCCCTTTTCAAGACACTGATTCAACGATGGGCTCTCTCGGTTTCTGGCTGAGGCATCGAAAACTGGTCTTATCTTGGTGGATGCACTGTTCAATTTGATTACGGGTCTGTGGGGAAGATAATGGGCGTTAATGCTTGGTTGATCCTCAAAAATCTCTTCTATTATTCCCTCCTTGAGCCATTCTTGAAAAACCTGGTCATATGCTTCTAAATAACCTTGTTTGGTCATTTTCTTCACAGCACTGTCTAGTCTTGATTTAGCTAATGTATAATTACTCGGCAGTGCAGGATGACCCTCCAACCAAGGTAGCCTCACCTCATATCGTCCTTCCTTGTTAATAGAGATCGTTTCAAGGAACAATTCTTTGGCTGCGGTGGCCATTTCATCTCGAGATTTCTTCTGAGCAGGATCACTTATTCCTAAGACATCCAATTCCCATAAGTTGCTGATCGTTGTATGATTGACTAGAAGGGACAAGGAACACATAGACTGTGTTTTGGGCTCTTTCAAAGGCAATTTTTACATCAATGTCCATCCTAACAGGGTCTCCAAAGCCACCAGTCCACACTTCAAGACATGTCTTCTACCGGTGTATAGTCTGCCAGCAATGTCTGCCCCTATCAACAACTCTATGGGGGCGGGACCATGTGAATCGGTTATTTCAATCTTCAAGTCGCGGAGTTCCTTAGACCAAGGGCCATCAAAAACCGATGAAACTTCTCCACAAATCGTCGACTGGTCCATAGCCTCGAACGTACAACTGTAGTTGTTGTGTCTCAATTTTACGTCATAACATCTGTGCTTCTGCAATAATTCTGTTCCTCCAAACAGGCCTCTTCTCGTTTTGAATCGTAAGCCAAAAGTTTAGCTGTAGCTGCTTGGATATACGTCTTTTGAGATCCCGTGTCTATCACAGCCCGTACACTCCTGGAGATTCCTGCATTTTCCATGGTTACGCGAAGGGTTTGCAGGAAGACATGTGTATTTGTACTGTTCGAGAGTGTTTGGTTAATCTCTGGTACGTGGTCATTCGCATGGTCTGTTTTATCCAAAGGTTTATCTTCCTTCTTCTGAGCACCCGCCTGATTGGAACACATAAGTGCTGCGTGATTTCTGCCACAGATCAGGCATTTCAACTTTCCCCGACATCTACTAGATTGGTGTCCTATTTTTAAGCATCTATAACACGCCCCCTTTCCTGCCAAAATGTCTTTCCTCTGATTGTAAGTCATGCTCTGAGCTTTGAAGCAACTGGTACTATCGTGTACATTTTGACAAAATACACATCTTCTCAGATCATTAGTGTTCATCAGGCCCATCGCGGTGGAAGGATTGTGGGCCTTTCCTGCTTCCGGCATCCTTGATTTGTCGCCTCGCGGTCGGTTGAACGTCCTTGGGCCATTGGAAATGTCAAAACCTTCCCCTGCTAAAACAATATGTTGCTCGTTGTCCACTTCATTTTTGAGAAAATTCATCAAACTTTGAAGGCGATTTTCTATAAGGGCAACCCCTGCAACATTCGAATTGGAAGTTTCGGACGATCCATCGTCAAAAGATCGCGGACAGCGTTGCCAGATCCGCAACAAATCTGAAGGCAAGCAGGATTCTACCAATGGGAATAGAATTGCCGCATACTTTTCGGATTGAATGCCCAAAGTCCCTAACGCACGTATTTGAGTTTCAAGCTTATTATATAAAAGGGAAAGATCAATTTTATTGCCAGACGAGGTGTTATTTATGACTAATTTAAGCAATTCGCGGACGTAGACTTCGATTTGTAGATCCTCGCGCCCGAATCGCGCACAAAGACAGTCTATCATCTTCTTGTAATTATCTCCGGTCGCAGGAGAACTTTCCACGAGCTGTCGAGCCCTACTTCCCGGTGAAGTGGCTTGAAAAAGGTACTCAACTTTGTCATTTAAATCAATATCCGCGTCAACATGTATCTTTTGAAATTGGGACCAAAATGGTAGCCAGTCTTTGAGGGTCCCATCAAATTTTTTAAATTCCAATACGGGTAACTTGAATTTACGCCTACATGCAATATTACTTACAGAGCTCACACTGTCGGGGTCTAAATTGGCTGTACTACTTGCAATGTCTGCCTCAGCCTGTTGTGCCTGCGACGCTTGCGTCCATTCCTCGCAGCGGCTATTGAGGTCGTCGAATTTTTTGAAGTAGGTATCAGCACCCTCCATTTGCAGTAGTAGGTCTTGTTCACTAGCATCTTCTTGGATGAGAATGTCGTAGATTTCACCATCAATGCGTTGAAGTTCATCAGCTTTGCGCCTCAAAATATTCAGCGATACTTTGAGAGATCGAGATTGTGTGTCTGAGGCTCCCAACAACCCATCCAATTCCATTGACAGCTTTGTGAACGCTGTGCGAAGCACTTTGCGGTGTTTCTTCTTCGTATCCATCTTTCACGGGCAAACTCGGTCAAAACCAAACGCGTTTTTCGAAAACTTTGGGCTACCCGCGTTAAGTTTGTCCAGTGATCGCGATTTTTTCGACACTTCTCACTCCGTACCGACCATTCAACCAGTCCTGTCACGGTCCGCACGGTCGCCAAATGTCGGGTGCCCCGATATTAAACTACCCGTCTGATACCGGGAACACGGTTCGAGTAAACAAAAGTCAATTTCTTTCAAAACCACTTCTATTTATCACAAATGACTGGTTATATGGGTACTATAACAACTACTGCACGAACCGAAAACAATGTCGACTCGAAAAGAATGCTGATGGATCGGAAGAATCAAGATAAAAATTAAATACAAAAAAAAACCGTCTAATTCGTTTTACAACTCAACCGCCATCATTCTCTTACTTCACTAATGTCACTCCTGTCAATTAGCGACTAAATCCAGACCTCACAATCCCACTCTTAGCGGTGTTGCCAGAACTAAAAAATATCTTGAAATGTTTGTATGGCTCTGACAGACACATTCTGAAGAAAATCAGCTTTCCCGTTTTTTTTCACGTTAAAATTTCATTGGATCATTATTGTTTACCGATATTCTCAGCTGTTAAATACTATGTACTAAGTGCGTTACTTTTCCGTCACATGAATTTTACGAAATGAAGATAGAGTCGACTTTATAAGACCAACTCAAACTATCCCTGTACGCTGTAAAAATGAATTGTACTGGTGAGAAAAGCATAGTTTTATTTTTACGCATAATGATAATGTGAGTAGGTATTTAAATCCTAAACATTGAATTTCACCCTATTAAATTAAATCCGCATGAATGGTGTGCTTTTAATAAACCTATACAGGGTTTTATTCAATGATAGGCCATAGTTTCAAAGACGCATTTTTGAACCAGTTTCATATAATCATGTGTCCTAAATAGTCTGGTTTTCAAGTCATGTCCATAACAACAAATATAGCAACGAGCGAAGGTGACTCGATTTACTGATAATAAATCCGTTTTTTTTTCTAAACCTGTATCTCGAAAACCAGAATATTCTTTTTCAAGACACAATTAATGACGGTATGTTAGCCTATAAGACCTTTTCTGCTTTTCTACTTGAATTTGGTTCAGGAATGCGTCGTCTTTGGAATTACGGCCTTTCATTGAGTAGCACCCTGAGTAGACGCAGATTATTGTTCTTGAAACATTTTTTAGTTCTTATTTGCGAAATTAAAAATGGCTCCGTGAAGCCATCGCACACATCATCTCATTAATAAGATATAGTAGGATTTTTCAAGATTCACTTTTATAATAGATAATTTTGACATATGTTACAGTGAATGTTAGGAATTCAGTGAAAGCTAGCTTTTACTAGTTGATGCTAGCAATCACTTGATCCGTTAGGAAATGTTGAATTTTGAAGAATATTGTACACTTTCACTAGTGAATGTTGGAGAAACTTTATCAAATCAACTTTTACTGAAAGCAGTTAGGAAAAGTTCTTGTTAAAACTTATTTCCGCCATTTAACTAACCCAAGGTGCACGGGGCACTAAATGATGTCGCTCACGCGACATCAAAATTTTTGCCAAACCCAAACTAACCCAAACTAACCCAAACGAACCCAAACTAACCCAGACTAACCCCTACTGAGAATACTTGAGTATTTTCTATAATACGGTATCTGAACAATGTTCACATTGTACACCTGCGAATCATAAGTCTCGTATTTTCCAGAGCGTCTAATCTGTCGGCGAATTCCAACTCGGACCAATAAGGATATTTATAATTACGATAATAATTTTCAGTGTAGCAGCTTTCACTAGAAAAGTTACGTGAATGCTAACAATTACTAGTAAAAGTATGATGAAGTCGATCGAATTCAACTTTCACTAGCTAAATGTTTCCAAATCAGGAAAAGCTTACTTTTCCTAGTAAAAGTTAGCTTTCACTGATTACCAGGTTTCACTGTGACATATACATATGTATGTAATCAATTTTCTCTATATATCGTACCTAGTAAACGATAATAATTAATGAATTGGGTGAACAAATCCATTCCCACCATAAATGTACCTATCCATTACATGTAGCGCATTTGGTCTGTACCGTAGTAAACAATGGCTGAAGAAATTGTGCGCCCAGTCCAGCCATACTTTACTGCGATACAGCTCATGTATGCTCTGTAGCGTAGTAATAGCCAATACGCCGCCCGGGGTGCCGAAAAATGAATATCCAGTGATGTCCACCAGAACATGAAAAATGCCTGGCATTGAGGATTTAATTATTTATTTGAGGGGCTGTTTATCAATTGAGAGTTAACCCATGGGTTAGCTGACCCATGACCGGATCAACTTGACCCCTGCCAAATGTCAAACATTTTGAGGTTATCCTAAGGTTATTGCGTTAACCCAATTGATAAACAGCCCCTGAATATAATTTCTTTTGCGAATCAATTTTACGTTATAGTTTGAACCCTACCATTTTTATTTTAAAATTATTTCATTTATGTTATTCTGAGATCTTTTTTACAAAATATTTGTGTAGATACCTGAGATTGAGACTATAGTTTTTTTTAAATCAAGTGGTGTACAATACCTACATATACTAATTCTAGGCATCTCATTTTGTTCTTTTCAATTTTTTTGTTGTTGAAAATCTTGTTTCAGAATTTCAGGTGGTTTTGATGGAAATATATACCTTATTCTTTTACGAAATGAAATAACTAGGTACCTAAGTAGAGGTTTGCTGTAGTTATATTTTTTATTTTAGTGAAAGGGTGTGGGTAATATTAGAATTGATGTTTGTCTTGCCTATATTATAAACCAGTGGAAGAGAAAATTAGCTGACATGACAAAAACCTTTAACTTTGCCTCTCTTTCAAGTGATGGTGCCAGCCATCTAGGTATCTCGATCTAGAAAAAACTGTAGTGAAAAAGGTTTCTCTATAATAAAAACCGTAGAAATCCGTCAAACGGGGGCTTGAATTCAAAAACTAACAAATATGTCTGGAGTAATTAACAATAACATTATACTATAGTAGCAAACCGTATTGTATCGTCTGAATTCAATGTTAACTGAAATATGACACATACAATTTTTGCATGACCTATATGGATCAAAATCATAATTATTTTCATTTAAGAAAGGTCCATTTCATTCAGCTTCATATCCGGACGAAATTAGCTTCAAAAATCTTCAAACTGCATTAAAATATCTCTTACTTCTCGTTGAAAATATTGAATCGATAATTTGAGCTTTTGGTCTTAGACTGTTTTTTATTGTTGTGTAGAGGCGACCCGAAGGACGAAAGAGGGCCCCCTTCAACTGTGCAGTGAGGATGCCGGTGAATGCTATCCACGTTATGGTCATGATTCGTGTGCAAGATTTGGATTAACTAAAAAGTTTAAAAATCCAATTTTGCCAAAAACTTTCAAATATGGGTGCTTTTTTTCCGAAAAAAAAAATGTTTTCTTAACTTTTTGAAGACCCTGTATGAAATTTCGATTTTTTTTCAAAGGCAATCGTATCTTTTCAACAAGCAAACATTTTTATGAATGACTTTTGTTTCATTTCCCCTATTGGATACCGCCGGACATACCTACTGACGGGGTGGGGTGATCAGTAGGTCTGGGCATAAAATCGATTAATCGATTCGAATCGATGTTTTTTGGGAATCGATTCGACGATTCGAAAAAAAAAATCGCATCGCAACATCGAATCGAAAGTCGAATTGAATCTATCGATTTGAATCGATACTGAATTTAGAAGTATCGATTCAAACGCATTGAAAAAATTAGGTCTCAGCCAACGAATGTCTTTTAATTCGTTGGTCTCAGCATAAATTCGATGTATCGATTCGAATCGATTTTTTTGAAAATCGATTCACCAATTAAAAAAAAACCAATGGAACTTTCGAATCGAGAGTATCGAATTGAATCGATATATCGAATCGAAAAGCATCGTTTCGAATCAAAACGGATATGAATTGATGTCTTTTGAGATTTGACTCAGGGATAAAAAAATAGAACCGAAATAATGAAAACATCGATTCGAAATCAATCAATTTGAAAAATACGTATACATACAGGGCGTCTGTGAAAGGTCTTTAAAAGGTTATAATAAGCCGATTGCTTTAGCAACTTACCTGAGTCAGAAATTGCTGCGTTTCCATGATACAGGATCATTAGAACTCAATGTACAGGATGGTACCTAACGTTTAACATAAAAAATCGAATTCTTTAAATTGTGAACATTTTTCAACGTATTACTTTGAAAATTTTGGTACCCAGGGTTTTTTTGGGATGCAAAACCTGAATATGTACACCTTTTCATTGTGGCCGTTAGAGGGCGCTGCAAACTCTCCTTCTGATGGTTTGATTTTGCCATAACTTTTTTCTCAGTATGGTTTTCCATTTTTTTTTGTAAAGGAAATGATTTTATAGACATTTCTGAGCAGAAAAGGTATTCTTGTTATAATCTGCTAGACCAAGTAGTTTTCGAGATATTTTGGTTTTAAGTGTTCGATTCCGTACCAGAATATTCAAATTACTTTAGAATAAAATTTGGTCGCAGTGAATTGGAAGTATTTTGATTTTGTAGGATTGCATTACATTATGGGGTAAGGAAACCAAACCATATCAAAATCAAGATTAATATCAATCCATTGCCGTGGACGTGGACCGATATCAATATGAATTTTGATGATTGACCTTTAAAATTCAAATACTACTGATTCACTGACCAAATCTTAGCCCTAAAGATAACAATTTTGTCAATTCGAAGTAATTTGAATATTCCGGTGCGGCATCGTACGTCGTACACTAAAAATCAAAATATCTCGAAAACGGCTCACTTTAGCGGGTTATAAGCTGCGACCGAGGCTGCGACCCACGATCTGGTTGATTCATTTGATCTCTTCTGGATGAAATCAACTTACGGATTTGGCATCGGATCGGAAATGAGTAAATTCAACTAAATTCTGTTTCGATTCGAAATGGAATTGAATCGATATACTTCCGATTCAAATCGATTCGAATTGGAATTAAATCGATAAACTTCCGATTCGAATCGATATCGTTTTGATTCGAAATCGAATTGAATCGATATGCTTGCGATTCGAGTTATGGAAAATTTCGATTAGTCGTTTCGAATAGATTTTTTCGTCGAATCGAAAATCGATTCGTCATCAGCCGTATCGCACAGGTTTAGTCATCAGTTAAGGATAGCGAGTGGCCATATCACCAAAACTTTTCATCGCATAGAGGCTTGCGGCAAAAAAAAATATTACTAAAACGGCCAATGGAAAAACCTGGAAAAAATATTTTTCTTGATCACTTCTTCCGCTAACATTTCATAGTATTGTAACTGTGTCCTGATTTGAAAAATGTAGAGGTTGTTTTGCTACGTACTATCAATTGGGAGACAACCATTAATATTACATAGGAAAACCTATTACTCTTTGGCGAAAGAAACCACAGACTCTATAACTACAAATATCATCAATTAAACATATATACTTTGGTCAATGAGAAAATTGCTTCTTTTTCAATAAATCCCGATAGATAGGAATGATCGCCCGATATTAGAGATCTTATACTTTAAAAAATCAACGTAAACGATATAACTTTGTTGATTATTCATTGCCGAAAGTGAAGTTTCTTTATGTATATCTTATTTTCGAATTTCCAAATAACTACAAGATGTCTCGATTAACTCAATTAGAAGTAATTTGATTGCTCAGAAAACTTGAAAAGCAATTTATTCCAAAATCGGTTAATCAGAAACTCATCTTAGTTGTGAAATGTGCAAAGCTATTCAAAACGGGTTATATTATTGATTGGCATACAACTATAAAATAAGTTCAAAAGATAGACGAGGAAGGGTGCCAATTTACGATTTTAAGAAACGTATTGCTTTCCGTACGGTGCAAAACCAAGTACTATTGATTGCCATTAAAAAATATTCTAAAAGTTGAGTGGGGGGTGCCAGATTGATGTTTTGAGAAACGTATCACTCGGCGTACGTCACTGTGCAAAAGTTTGTTTTGGTTGTGCAAAACTGTGTAAAACTAGTACTATTGATTGCTATGAAAAAATATTCGAGAAGTTGGGTCGGGGGTGCTTTGCTGACATTTTCGGGTCCGTTTAATTCGGCGTACGCCACTGTGCAAAAGTTCGTTTTGATTGTGCAAAGCTGTGCAGAACTAGAACCGTTGATTGCCATAAAAAAATATTTGGAAAGATGAGTGGGGGTGCTATGCTGACATTTTGAAGTCCGTTTTACTTGGCGGACGCCTCTGTGCAAAAGTTCCTTTTGGCTGTGCAAAGCTGTGCAAAACTAGTACTATTGATTGACATGAAAAAAAATCCAAAAAGTGGGGGCTGCCAGATTGATATTTTGAGAAACGTTTTACTCGGTTTGGTTTACTTCTTTTGGTTGTGCAAAACTGTGCAAAACCAGTAAATACGATCGATTGATATAAAAAAAACAAAAAGTCGAGTGGGGGGTGCTAGCGTTAAGTTGGCACCCCCACCTAATTTTCCTTATATTTACTGTAAGACTCAGAAGACAAATCTCTGCAAAACCACAAACTTTATTCATAAAACGTAAAAGTAATCTGATCAATCAACGATGTTATCTCGACAAAGCCAAAGACTGAACTAAAACTCTCTAAAACATTCATACTCTCAGCAAGCGAAAATATCCCCTGCCTTTTTTAAGAATCGAGGACCCTTTTTTTCCCAGTATTTTGTGTTTCAAACCCGTTTTCCTCTGCTGAAGTATGTATGTTCAATTAAATGTAATTTCTATGTGAATATAAACAAAGCCTATATCTTCATCACAATCAAAATAACTGAACAATACAACGAATTCATATTATTATTACATTTGGCCATCCTTACTTATTGTCCGTCCTCGGACTCATGCAAAGTTTACATCATAATAACACCATAACAACAAAATAATGAAAACATTAGTTGAGCAAATCAAATCTCGAGGTCCAAATTTATCAACATACCTAACTCGCGCTTTTGCATCATAGACCTTCGTAATTCCACAGCTATATTGTTTATTTTAACAACTTTTAATCAACTTCAAAACAAAAGGAAACTTTCTTCAACAACCATAACAAAAGCAACTTTTGCTGCAATCATATTTTGATACCAACCTTTACCAAAACCGAGCAACTTTTGCTTTCATCAGACAACGTTTGCCAACAAAAATGTGATGAAACATCATTCAATTATGTCCGTATTCAGCTGACCGACCCTTTAAGGCGGTTGGAAAAACAACACGCACGCCCTATAGCGTCACACCTGAGATCGCGGGTATTTGTCCATTGCATGGCGGAAATTGCTACAACTGTGGAATATCGATACCTTTCGAAAAGTTTCCGTCGAAGCCAATAAGTGGCCAGAGCAGAGATTACTAGACAGTTCTACACTCACTACAGTATTCTACACGATTCAACCGGACTTACGGTTGGATGAAGTAGCGATAGGTAGATCACGCCGTCTCCTTGTATTATCGTTTCGTAACATTCTTGTTCATATATTATATATTGTCAAAATATAGGTTTATATAAAAATTAAATTTCAATAATTGTTCCAACACAGGAAATTTCATCATATTCAAAACATCCTCTGTTTAAATTATATTCTATAAAATCCACTGTTTCGTAATCCCTTGCGTTGCAATAATTAGTTAGTTCAATAATCGCAAGATTGCTGACTTTGCTAAGAGGTATCGAGGTAAAGGAACGAGTAGAATTGAGCAGTCAGATTTCGGGTCCGAACTAAAAAACATCCCTCGGCCATGAAGTGTTCAGTGTTTACCAGTTTAAATATTTTAATGTAAGTACCTTTTAGTATTGTTATGTGGTAATTGTAACTCGGCACTTTTATCATATCGTTTAATAAATTGTATTGGAGTTTGATAATTTGTGTTCATAATTAATTCGACCATACGTCGACGTCCCTCGTTGCACCCTATACAAATTAGGGCGTGACATTGTGGTGGATGCGCCGAATCTTACAATTCCCATATCTATTTTTTTATTTTTATTTTTTAAATTTTTATATTTACGATTGTGATGGTTTTTTCGTTGGTTTAATAACCCAGTATATCTAAACGATTGATTTTATATTTCTTCTTCTATCTTTCTCTGGTTTACGAAAGGCCGATGAACGGCGACGATCGGATAACTCGTAGTAAAGCTAAAGAAATTAATACTGCGGCTGAAGCTAGTGATCCTAAAAATTCACCGAAAATCAACGTAGCTAATTATTCTAACTTTAATCCAAGTCATCGTAGCACGAATATTGGTTCTGATAATCCGTTTCGTCCGAATACTACCTTGGGTCGAAGCCCGCCAAAAAACTCAAGTTTGGACGACTCGTTCGTATCTTTCGATTTTCAAATAGAGGAAATTGCGGAATATAAAAATAACACTGAAAATAACACAGTTATACACAATACACAAGACATCAAAACACCAAACGTACAAATTCACACTCCTTTAGTAAATATAGAAAAAGATATAGAGTCAAAAACACCTCAAGAAAACACCAAAACACACACAAGTTACAACTCGGACAACTTAGAAAATCAATTCAAAAACCAAAATTCAGAGTCACTTTTTAATAAACCATCTATACGACTCGCACTCGAACAAAATACTCCAACACAAAACAAAATATCGTATCAAATAAAAAATATTCTTGATAATATAAATAAAGTCAGTAAAAACACAATGGCTTACACTACTCTAGAAAACGCATTAGCCGAAGCGAAAAATCCGGAAATTCCGAAATTTACCACCCCTCCTTTCTTTAACCCAAGTCTGGATTCTGCCGTTACATTTTATGAGACAAATATGAGAAGGCGGCATTATGCAACGGATGGACAGATTCATATAAGATTTCGTATTTGGGCAATTTTCTCGAGAGTCCAGCAAATTACTGGTACGGTGATTATTCGAAGGACGTGGCAAATATGAAGAACACCTGGGATGAAATAAAAAACGACTTCGTAAAAGAGTTCAGCGGGGATCAGCCTCTAAGAAAACTGAAATTTAGACTTAACACTCGGAAACAGCAAGACAACGAAGACATCACGAAATATTATTATGATCTATTATCCTTTTGCCAAGAAGTTGATCCAGATATGTCATTTGACACATTCAGAGATCATTTTGAGAATGGTCTTCACTCATCTTTCTACGAAACTTATTATCTGATGAGCTCAAATGACATGAATCATCAGCGTCTAAAAACCCTAGTCTTTAAATTGAGTGAAGTGAGGGAACGAGCTCTTGTGAGACAAATGACTGCTCAAGCCTCATTGCTAGCAATCAGCGACGTACCGCAAGAACCTCAACAGGACCAAACCAGAGGCCGATCATTATTTCGTTCTAGTCGAGGTCAACAAAATAATAATAATTACTCAAATAGGAGGCAAGGACAGATGAACACACACCACGGCAACAATACAAGAGGTTTCTTCAGAGGAAACAGAGGATCATTTAGAGGCATGCAAGGAAGATCATTCCAGGGACCAAGGTCACAAAATTATCGACAACATCGCGGAGGACGTCCAGAGGGTAACTGGAATCAGAGGGACAGAAGTAGCAGCCAGACAAGGTCCTATAGAAATTATGTGGGAAACTACATGCCAAATACTAGATGTAACGATGGTAGACCTCGTTGCTGCTCTTGTAATCGTTCCGGCCACTACTCTTGTGAGGGAGAACAACAAAGAAGGGTGTCCTTCTCCAGATCGTCATCCCCAAATGGAGCAGGACGACTCAATTAGAAAGCCCCGACGAAGTCGTCCTCTACCAAGGGGACCATAAGCAACAGATATTGAGTGTTAGAGGAGTTGTAAATAATAGAGATAATTTAGAAGTAATATTAGATACTGGACCGAGCCAATGCGTGGTTAATAGTACCTTGGTTCATAATATAAACTCACTGACCTGCACAAAATCATTGATAGCGACAGGAGGACATAGGATTGTACCTTTGGGAACGTCAAAAGTAGATATACAATCGGGCAATTTATCTGGGCATGTTATCGCATTGGTAGTGGAGAAATTGTCG
The DNA here is from genome assembly GCA_958502075.1 of Orchestes rusci. Taxonomy (NCBI): domain Eukaryota; kingdom Metazoa; phylum Arthropoda; class Insecta; order Coleoptera; family Curculionidae; genus Orchestes; species Orchestes rusci. The sequence goes on from OY293305.1 coordinate 35,168,182, forward strand.
AAACCATTGATTCTAGAAGCGGATTTCTTATCAAAAAATGAAGCAAAAATTGATTATGGTCAAGAAACTGTGAGATTGATCAACGGCGATGTAGAAACAACTCTTCTATTCGAAAAATCAAGTGAAAAGGTCACAAACGACAATGCTCTTTCAATATATCCAGATCAGTATCCAGATGCATATCCAGATATTGTAGAAGCAGAAAACCCAATGATTAAAATTGTCGCGAAAGATGATTATATTATGAAACCCAATGTACAGATAAATATTAGATTGACAAGTAACATAGGATATTTAAATGGAGAAGACCTACAGGGGGTGAGATTTACAGAAAATTATAGATTCCTAAGGCCAAGAGGCATTATTCTGGAATCTTCCCCGCATTTCGTGGGAGACAGTCTTCTGATCAGCGCAACGACGAAGAGTCACCAAAGTGTAAAAATATTAAGAGGAACTACGTTAGGGTATTTGAAAAAACTACATTTATATAATCTAGTCATGGAATCGTCATTGTGCTACATAGACGAAGAAGATCATGATGATTATATAGAGCATAAGGTCACAATGTCCGACCATAAAATAGATCATATAAAAAATCATGAAGTGAAACAACAGCTCGAAAGCCTCTTGGAAGAATTCAACGACGTCTTCTCAAAGACACCCAAGAACATGGGGAAGACCGATCTAGTGAACCATACCATAGAAGTAGGAGATGCACGGCCAATAAAACAAAAAGCCTACAGGGTATCCCAAAAGGAAAGAGACATCATAGATAAACAAATAACAGAAATGGCAAAATACAACATCATCCGACCCAGTCAGTCAGCCTGGTCCAGCCCTGTAGTTTTAGTCAAGAAAAAGTCTGGAGAGACGAGATTTTGTGTGTACTACAGAAAATTGAATGATGTCACAAAAAAGGTTACCTATCCAATACCGATCATCGATGATATCTTAACCTATCTAGGAAACGCGAAATATTTTTCATCACTCGACATGTTTTCTGGATTTTGGCAGGTTAAAATAGAAGAAAAATCAAAACCTTTAACAGCTTTTCAAGCTCAAGGCCACGGACTATGGGAATTCAACTACATGAGTTTCGGACTATGTAACGCACCAGCCACATTTCAACAGTTAGCTGACACAGTCTTTCAAGACCTTAAATGGAAAGATATTTTGATATATCTCGATGACATCATAATATTTTTCGAAACTTTCCAGGAGCATCTACAAAAATTAAGAAAAGTATTCGCGCGCATGAGAGAAGCAGGGCTTACTCTAAAACCCAGTAAGTGCGAATACATGAAAGAAAAAATAAACTTATTGGGTTACACCATAACGCAACATGGGATTTTACCTGATGAAGGCAAGATAGTTTCTATAAGAGAGTTTCCAAAACCAAAGACAGTGAAGGATGTACAAAGTTTTATTGGCTTGTGTAACTACTATCGAAAATTCATAGAAATTTTTTCAAAAATAGCTCAGCCGTTGCATCATATAACAAAGAAAGATATAGGATTCACATGGGGAGATGAACAACAATTGGCATTCGACACTCTCAAAGAAAAACTCATAACAACACCAGTCCTTATACACTACAATCCCAATAAAACATGTGAGTTAAGAACAGATGCATGCTGCCTTGGCATCGGAGCGGTCTTACTTCAAGAAGGAAATGATATGCAGCTTCATCCAGTGGCTTACGCCAGTAGAAGTCTTTCCAATGCCGAAAAGAACTATACTATCACAGAGTTAGAAGGACTAGCAGCTATTTGGGCACTTACTTACTTGAGACACTTGATTTACGGAAAACCTGTACGAATTGTCACCGATCATCATGCTCTTTGTTGGCTAAAGTCATTAAAAGATCCCACGGGTAGACTTGCGAGATGGGCTATCAAACTCTCCGAATTCGAACATACAATTGTACATAAAAGTGGGGTGTCGCATAAAGATGCCGACTGCGTAAGCCGCTACCCAGTACTACAACCCGAGAATGTTGAAGAACTTGACGAGGTTCCTACGTTTCTTATAGAGCCCGAAGACATTTCAAAGTTACAAGCAGAGGACGACGAAGTAAAATACTTGATGGAGGCAATCGAAAACCCTAGTGAGGTGCCAATAGGAGTGAGAAGACGCGCAAAAAACGTCAGGATTGAGAATGGAATTCTATATAAAATAAACTCCAGTGGACATGGTAGAGAAAATCTTCTGGTTGTACCCAAAAAACTAATTGGTGAAATAATGTATGCCAATCATTCAGAACCTTTGAGCGGACACCTCGGTACAACCAAAACGTCAAGCAAAATTAGACAAAGATTCTATTGGGAAGGAATCCAAAAGGACGTGGAAAAGTTTCTGAAAGGCTGTCCAGACTGCCAAGCAAGAAAAGGTCAGCAGAATAAGAAACCAATTGGCTTACTACATCCTATAGCAGTAGGAACACCATTTGAAAAGGTGGGAATTGACCTCCTAGGACCTTTCAGAAAAAGTGCTAATGGAAAAACAATGATCGTCGTAGCAACAGATTACGCAACACGATGGGCCGAAACAGAGGCATTGCCGAGAGGAAAGGCAGGCCCAGTAGCTAAGTTTATTCTAGAGAAAATTATAACTCGTCATGGCGCAACATTTATTGAGTGATAGAGGAAAAGTGTTCCAATCTGAGCTTGTTAAGGAATTACTAAAAAAGATGGGTACTACTAGCCAGTTCACTACATCATACCATCCTCAAACTAATGGCCTGACAGAGCGTCTGAATAAGACATTAGCGGATATGATTTCGATGTATACAAACACCAATGACCGATCTTTAGCAATCAGAAACTTAGCTGTCAACAATATACAGCGCCGGCAGAATATTGATAAACTCAGGTATGATTCAAAACACAGGCACATAGAATATGTGGAAGGGGACCAGGTAAAAGTGTTGACACCAATCAGAAAAGTTGGTAGAATTGAAAAGCTTTTGCTAAGATGGTTTGGACCCTATTACATAACCAAGAAAGTTTCAGATGTTGATTATGAGATTCTAAAAGGCAGAAATAAAAATGCTCGAAAGGACGTTGTCCATGTTAGTAGAATTTTACCATATCACGACCCCTGGACTCCCGAGGCAATTCCCAATAACATAGAATAATAATATTAATGTAAATAACAATATAACAAACTACTAGGTTAATTTTATAAAACTATATGCTTATCTATAATAAAAATAATCTTTGCGGTCAGCATAAATCTATAAATAGACGAGAGAGCAAGGAATATCTTATTCGGTAAATACTGGTGAATTTTTACGCGCTAAGCAAATCTTGATTTATAGTAAATAGATCTATCATCAAGATGAACGGAAAAATATGCATAACATTATATTTTAATTCACGAGATTTAACCAAAGAGAATATATCAAAGATGACCATTTTTTCTCAAGAGTGTTCTAATACATTTCAAGGATTAATATTATTTCGAGTCTCTCTTTAGGATACCACTCGTTACCATTAAAAATGTTGGAACCGACAATGCTGAAGACAATAATATAGAAATAAGCGCCGGAGCGTATTGGAAACTTCTCCCGGATACAAACATTTATGACGCAACAATTCCCATAACCTACCAAACTAGTTGGATTGAGAGAGAGGGGAATCAGACAACGCCGTTACCAGGAAAATGTCAAAACACAAACGGGCCTGAATGTATGATGATACATCATATGAACGGCCTGGGCGTGGCGTTCGCCAAGGAATTTGAAATGCTCAACGACAATTGGAGTGCAGGATCCATGAGGCAGAAGGAAAAAGAGTCGTCGAGAAATAAGAGATCTCTAGACTTTATAGGGTCTGGACTAACTTGGTGTTGCGGAGTAGCTACAATGGAGAAGCTCAGTCTGATCGACAGTTCAGAAAAGGATGTAAGACAAAAATTAGATTCAATATCAAGAGGCTTATCTGGGACAATTCGACATATCACAGAAAATTCGGAACATTTCAAGGAATACGAGAAGTCGATCGAACAAGCATTTAAAGATACTGAAAACCGTATAAAATACTTGAAGAAAGGAGTTCAAGAAATCCAAAACAAAATCAGTACTTCACTAGACAAACAAGAAACAGTAATATTGACAACACTTTACAATGAATTTTTTAATTTGAAGAGAATCGTTTTACTTACTAGAGCACTAAGAAGGCAAGCCATAATAAATTCGTGCAAAAGCCGTAAAATTCCAGCAGACAATGTTCACCTACAAGTCCTGAAGAAAGATCTGGAAAATCTGCAGCAACAAATAGGACGTTCAGGGCAAGGACTGGCCATCCATGTCTCTGAGTTATCAAAATATTTTGAAATACCCATTTGTGACTGTTTGTTCACCCAATCAAAATTATTCATTCACATCAAAATACCTGTAATTCAAGAAAACAAAGGCTGGAAGCTCTATGAATTGATAACGATTCCCTTTGCATGGTTCAATCAAACTTGCGTCATACCACACCAACCACTCTATATAGCCGTATCAGAATCATTGAACAACGAATACGCACTGAGACAAATTTCTGGAACTGGGTTGCATGAATGCAAACCATACCAAAATGAGCTGTGCTTTATACCCAGATTCTCAGCAGATAACATCAAAGGACCAGAATGCGCCAAAAAGCTATATGAAGGGTCGACAGTACAAGAGCTAAGCCAATATTGCGTTATGCACTGCCACTCCGCAACATCCATGATCATCTCAGAAATAGAAGAGGAAATCTACACGATAACACATCCCAAAGAAGAGAACATGGTTACGTGCAAAAGCAACAACACGATTAGATTAAACTCGAAGTTGTCATGCCATGGAGCTATAAAAATTCATCTTCCTTGTAGCTGCCACCTACATACATCGACTGAGATCATCATTCCGGAAAAATTCCCTTGCCAAGAATCTCCGTTGGCAGACTATGCCAAGGCCATCCATATAATACCAGCAACCTGGTCTAATCTACAGTCATTTGTCCTAAATCCAAGTGTCAGTCATTTTTCTCCAACATATAAAAATATTTCCGAATGTCTTAATACGAATTGGACACTACATATACCCCATATGAATTTAACTTCAAGTGAGACCACAATTCAAAATAATGTGAAATCTATTGAAAGCGTATCTTCAAATGTTTTGTCGTACAGTGTGATACTTATGGCCTTCATAGTGACTCACTCTTCCTAGTCTGGAACGTTATTTTATCAATTCTTGTCGCCTATCTTCTTTTCAATCGTAGCCGAATCGCGGTTGCGACGCCCTTGTTCCAAGCGGCGCACAGTCAATCACCCAGCAACCAAACAAATAGTATTTACGACATATTCTTCATCCTAGTCTGTATCACATTCACATTCTTCTTACTATATCTCATCTCACACTTCGCGTTTAACCATTTTATAAAACCAAAAATCAAAAAGAGACATGTAAACTCAAATCTTCAAAACAGTCCAGAGCAATCGAATTATAGACATTACTCTCAGCGAAATAATGAAACCACAAACGATACGTCAATGGATGACAAGCGGGACAAATCACCACAAGTGATAAATTCTTCAAGATTTCGAGTTGAAATAATCAACAGTCAAAACCTCCTATCACTATCTCCCGGTGAAAAATCAAATGCAAGCATAGAATGCATTGATAAAAACTGATAAACTTTTGAGTAAACTTTGTTTGCCCTAGTTACTTATTTAATTTATAAATGTAAAGAATGAAAATGTCATAAATAATACCCTGGGAGCTCCTCTAGCGTGATTTTTACCTTGTTATTTAAGCCTGAATTGTATGTAGCTACTTTTAATTAACAATTTCGGGATAAATATCATTGTAAATTGAACAATACACTCTAGAATCCTTATAAAAGTAAAGATGCAGGGGTCATCTGAAGAAACGAAATGAATCGAAATACGAAAATAATTACTGAAATAAAAAGATTTTATTTAAACAATCGCTATGTTCAAGAGATTTTCCTTTATAAAGACTTATTGAAATACTTATCAAAGTAAAGCGATAAACTGAAATTCACCTGTAGGTGGGAGATAGAGGGCATACAACTCGATAGGAAGGTCGACAAAATCCTACATAAATGAGAAGAATATATCATTTCCTTATTTTATTTTATTTTTTTTTCTCTTGTCTTTTCTTCATTCATTTTTTTTCTTCTATATATTCGTCCAGGTCTTATTTAATATACACTGCTTATCAATGATTATTATAATTATTATATGCATCAGATCATTATCATTCCTAAATGTAAGCTAACAGACTATTGAGCACAATAGGAGCACATACTTACTCTTTGTTTCTTCCTTTGCATGTAAAACCTGCCAATGAACCATCCCGACAAAACAATCGAACGAAGCCACGACACTCAGCTCTCCAGCGTCCATTACCATCAGCATCTCAGAATGAATGGGAGGAGCCGTATTGCCAAAGTCAAAGCTGACAAATGGAAGTCTTGAGATCACGATGTCCTCAGGAGACCACACCACTCTGACCACCACACTGACCAGCCGCCTCAAACACGCAACTCAGCAAAGCAAGTCCCGACACGCAGACAATGAGACCAACCCCCTCACGGACTGATCCCAATCCTGCTACAACGCACAACACAAAATTGTAGCAGTGAGATTGATCAAACCAGTACATCTCACAATGTGAGCGCTCTACTTTAACTAAATGGCACATCTCGCTGTGCAAGGTTCGCAAAATTCCAGCAAAACCCATTGCGACCTTCAACAAAACAGCGACACAATAATGCATCTGGTTCCACCTGAATCATACAAGCATACAACCCTATGATGCGTCAGCAGTACCTATCAGATGTTGGTGTTGTTACTTAGCTGCCCAAGGTTATGGTCACAGGTCACGGTCACCAGGGATGAGGCTTCTCGAAACTCGAGACGACATGACAATCGACACCTAGGCGAAGTGGAGACAAGCCGAAAAAATGCAGGCCCGCACTAGGGTTTATGACGAAAGGCATATTGTTCTGTGTCCAATTCATTGGTTATGGTTCTTGAGTAATTTGTATTTTCCGTTAAGCGATTATTTTTTTATATATATATTATTGTATTCATTTAATTTTATTCATACAGTTGTTTATAATTATTAAGTTATGTTTAAGTGTGAATTATTATTTTTTTTTTTTTTTTAGTTTTTTTTTTGTTTGTATAAACTTTGTACGCTGGGGTCCAGCTTTTTGACGGCCGGGGGATATGTCAAAATAAAGGATTATATAAAAAAATTAAATCTCAATAATTGTTCCAACACAATTCATCATATTGAAAACATCCTCTGTTTAAATTATATTCTATAAAATCCACTGTTTCGTAATCCCTTGTGTTGCAATAATTAGTTAGTTCAATAATCGCAAGATTGCTGACTTTGCTAAGAGGTATCGAGGTAAAGGAACGAGTAGAATTGAGCTGTCAGATTTCGGGTCCGAACTAAAAAACATCCCTCGGCCATGAAGTGTGCAGTGTTTACCAGTTTAAATATTTTAATGTAAGTACCTTTTAGTATTGTTATGTGGGAATTGTAACTCGGCACTTTTATCATATCGTTTAATAAATTGTATTGGAGTTTGATAATTTGTGTTCATAATTAATTCGACCCTACCTCGACGTCCCTCGTTGCACCCTATACAAATTAGGGCGTGACAATATATTCATAAAAGGCATTTGATAATAATAATAATAGTTATATGTAATGATAAAAAATAATAATAATTTGGCGGTATTATAAGATCGCCGAGATGACAACGGTTCAGTCAGTCGTGAATAAGTCGTGTTTTATGAATTGTGAACTAGCGGAAGAAGAGTGAAATAAATTAGTGTAATAGTGAATGCAATTAGATCACGCAATTGCCACACTAAGCAACTTTCACTTTCACCAGGCAACTTTTGCCACACTGAGCAACTTTTGCTTTCACCAGGCAACCTTTGCCACATCAAGCAACTTTTGCTTTACATCAGGCAGCTTTTGCCACACTAAGCAACTTTTGCTTTCACCAGGCATCTTTTGCCACACTAAGCAACTTTTGCCACACTGAGCAACTTTTGCTAACTTTGGGACACTGAATTATGACTAAACAAGATCGTTTTGAATAGACATCCACCTTTTGATATGATCCACCGCAATAACGTATCGAAGTTGCCTTCGCTTAAGTCTTCCATTTCGTATCGGTCATAAACTTACTTATTAGTGATCGAAGATGATCATTTGAATAATTTCTAGCTGGTACCAGTCGCCGACTTATTGTAATACGGATCAAAACAATAATTAACATTATTTCTCATTTGCTGGTGTCGAGTCTGAACGGACCGTTGCTTCTGTCCTTTTTGAAATCATCGTGAATATATTCTGATGAACTCGTAATTTATTGTTTCAAATCAAGTCTATCAATTTCATCTTGTACATGATTGAGTTTGAAATTATTTCTATGGTTTGAAAGCTTCCGCTGCGGGCTCAAGTTTATACTTCAAATGTATTAAACTTGTACTCAGGGCAATCCGAATCTGCTTAACCTACTCATCCCAACATATTTTATCCTTTTCTGCTATAGTTGTCGAAAGGGCGCGTCAACCATTATTTTGATGCACCTTCCACATTATTGTCTATCACTATTGACAACTGGGACTGGCTACAGCGTTCAAGGTGTGTTTTATACCATAGATGTCGCAAAATATGTCAATAGTGTCTGTGACGTGAAAGCCATCCCCCTGTCGCTAATTGACATTTTGCATACATTCTCAAATGAGCCGAAACGCTATATACCTATTCTAGACAATATCCGAGAGTCATCAGCGAGAAGAATCTTTCGAAATACCCAAAAATACACTAAATAAACAAGAAAGAAAACGCAAACTACACTGTATGATCGAAAACGGGACGGAGCTGAACTACCCTCTTTCGAGAGAGAGTTATTATAGTTATACGCTAGATGGAGACAGACAGTGGACTACGTGACGTCGCGGACGCTGACTGGCACTTCTTAGTCGGTGATTTGTACATTAATACAGGTCGCAGGTTGATTTTTTGGACATCAATGGCATCAGTACCCACAAATCCTCACATTTTTCACATTTCCAAAAAATGTGCAAATTGTCCATTATTGTAGTTAGCACCCCAAACAAACAAATTGACCAGGACCCTTATCACGTGACTACTCAGATTTTTGATAACGCACTGATTCTTCTTCCGGTTACTTACGGAATCCATCAACTATTACAAAATCAACTTGTTTTTTTTTACTTCTACTAGTTTCAAACTGGCTGAATAAAAGAAACCGTTTTGAAACATCCACATCTACTATTATCAAAATAGAATCTATTCATCTTCAAGCTCATTTTAAATGGTTCAACGTGGTTAATGGACGGTATTAAAAGATCCTTCGATGGTCTAACTCACATTGCCTTTTACAAAATGAACTTCTTTGTTTAAGATACCTACGTACAGTTTAAACATGCGTTTTCGTACTTTTACAAGAAGATTTGACACACAGACAGCTGACCGATATATATGCCAGCGCGTTATTCATACCCCAGGGACCAATGACATGTATTTCGGAACAGCTTTAAAAATCAAATTTCCGTACATATGGCTGACCTTTAAATCATGATCACACATCCCTCCATACCGACGGACGACCAATTTACCCGCCGGTAACAGATATACATGACAGCCGTCGGGCCCGTCGGGGTGATACAGTGGACAGTGGAGTGAGTGGCCCACGTGACCACACACACAGCACATTGGTATCGTTCACACTATCGGTCCATTTTGTTCACTTTAATACTTTTTTCTGCATTTACGACAAACATTTCACTTATTTTGAAATAAATACTTTGTGCAAGAAATGTATGACACCCGTCCATCCGTCATGCAAAAAGACTGCCGTCCACACTGCAAGACAAGTGAAAATAGTGCCATACTGGAAGGGTTAACAACTTGTTGCCTTCATCAATAAATTGTTGAAAAAACTCTGTGCGTCTAAACGGCTTTCTTAGAAACTTGATGAGCCCGTCTGGTGTAACAAAAACTGTGTTCTCAATCCCAATGGTATTGCAATCCATAGTTGGTTCCTACTCAGAAAAATCCATTCCACACGTCTACCTGCCCCTCAATGGTGATAAAACGGCTAGTAAAACGGTAAAACGCTTCATTTCTTGATCGTGTCGTTAATCTGCTTTTATTTATTTTTTTCTACGGTGTATTTGATTCTCTAATAATTAATAATCAATCAACTTACATGAAAATTTTCTCAAATTCAATATCGACACTTTGTCAAATTCAGTGACCATCATCATCACTACCAATAACCATAAGCTCGAAAATAGACAACGATCGCGTTTTCAACTTTTGTTTCAATAACATTGAGCATTTCTCATACCTCATACCAGATGATAGACTACAGCCATCTTGAATAAACCATTACAGTCTTTTGCCATTATATCATCGCACATGCCTATTATCATCTCAACTGTTAATCAACAGTTCCGTGTCCCATCCATGTTCATAACATCAACCCCAATACCTACTTGATCAACTGTTCATTTCAACAGTTCCGTGACCCATGACAGACTACAGCCATGTTCACATCAACAACCTGAACGATTGATCAACTGTTCATTTATTTAGAGTCAGTGGCGGCTCGTGCCGCCTATATTTGGGTAGGCGGAATCCTGTGGCGTAGCGTGACTAAATGTTGTTGGTTCAGAAGGCGCCGCAGGCAAAGCGCCGCTGGCGAAAAATTTCGTGGTTGTATTTCCCCTCCTTTATAATTAATTTTCCCTCATTTCTGGTAGGGGAAGTTCCGTTCTATAGTAAGGGATATTTGGGCTGAGTTTGATTCCACTTGCTCTTCGATTTGATTCTTTGTTTTCAGTTTTTTAAAATAACTGAGAATAGTATTTCCTGCTGGAGCAGCTCTTTTCTCCGATCCCTGAGACATTTTGTAGCCTACCTTTTGATCGTCCCAGTTGGCTTCAACAAATTTGGCTGCGGCAGCTCTTGTAGTCGTTGGCGATGGGTGGTAGAGTAGGATTTCGTTTTGATTATGATTAAGTTTGAAAAGAGGGCGCCACTTTATTTTTTATAGGTGAAAACAAAGAAACCTTGTGTAAAAAGATTCACTGTGATGTCTGGAGTGGAAGAAAACACTGCGTGTCCCAAAACACTATAACTAACATTTATTTACATGAATATACAAGTTTCGAACAAAATTGAAATATGGGTGTCCTCACACCAACCCACTCACTGAACTTAAATATAGTTCAAGTGGTCAAGTATTATTACAGTATTTGAAAGAGTTTACCGATAGGTACTGTTATAATTATTAAAAGAAAAAAAAATAAGTATTAAAAAAGGATTTAAGATCCGCAAAAGTGAAAAGGTGAATTAAGTTTAATTTAAACCGGTACTACAGGGAGTAAAATGTTCATGAACCTTTTGGGGTGTAGTTATACGTGGATATCAATATACGGCGCAAGTACCATTCAGTTACAAAAAAAAATGTTACAAATCAATGAGGAATTAATGACAATGAGTACAACCGTAAAAAGGTTGATACTTTAATAAGAAAATAGTTACTTAAAGGAAATAGTTATGAATTAAATAGTGAAATGTTTACAAACTCGAATATGAAGGGTTTTAAGAAAATCGTTATTAGTATTGAAAGTAATTGTTGATAAAAATATTGGAGGAGTAGTATTTAAATAAAAAACTGGCCTGTCACTGTTGCTGCCTCAAGACCATCAGCCATAAACGGTTTCTGTTCGCTTCGGCGGTGCGGGCAATCCCAACATCACAAAGTGCCATTCCTGCGACATATTCCAGCAGCATATGAGGATTCATACAGCCAAGTTTACCACAAGGTGATAGTCTTCAAACATCGAACGATTTAGCCAGCAAAGCATCCATATGGTATTTTAGTAATGAAGTTGATTGGAAAGATTCGAAGAAAAAGAAAAAAAAAACCCTCGTTAGGTTGAAAAGAATTCGGCAAATATCTATACCATCACTGTATTAATCACACCCATTTCTTCAGGGGAGATCCATAGACATTATAAATGTAAAATATCGTTAAATCTCAACGATACATTCCAATATTTAAAGAAAAAAATGCCGCTCAGCACATTTTACGTGTGGCTTTCAGCACATCACGGGAACAAGTCCTCGAGCCAGGCCGAAAAGAAAATCAAATACCCCCATCGATCATCAATCAAGAGTGTCAGATGGACATTGACAAATGTCACGTATAAAGCGATCAATCAACTGGACAGAACCAACTGACCCCAGAAGATTACACCTTATTACCATAAAGCAGACCGAAAATGGGAAACATTGCAACATTGCCGGAAACTAACAGCTGTGATGTTTGAAGGTTAAAGTTATTTGTTGATAAATATTGGAGAAACCGATTTAGAAGATTAATTAGTGAGTACCATTCAAAAGGAAAATGTGAATGCTACATTTACCCCCTTCCTCAAAAGAAATTGTACCAACAGGACAATTTATGTTCGACATGGACTAAAACTACCCAAAAAAAAATACCAAAGAAAAAAGAGTATTGGATTCACCAACATTATACCTAGGACTACAAAATAATGTTAATCAGAATTAACCTAGTCTTAAGAATGAATTCAACTATAACTTCTTTCTATACCATCCATGATAACTACGTGTATCACCCGTCCTGGAAGGAGTCACAATCGGTATGTCAAAATCAGGGTAAAGAGAAAATCCGGTAAGTCAAAATAGAGAAAGTCAAGGTAGGGGATAGGACAGAGAAAAGTTGAAAATACCTACAGCTAAACTTGGAGTAACTAAACCTAAACTAAAAGCTAAAGAGATTCTTGTGTGTCAGCAAATCCAAATGAATGGGAAACACAAGAGCACACGAAGGGTGAAAAGTTATCAATGTGTCATCAAATCCAAATTAATGAAAGACACCTGATAGGGGAAACAGAAACCTATTGAAAGCGTGGAGAGCATGAATAATTCCAAAAACTGACAAAAAAAAATCCGAATTAACGAGGTCAAGGAATTACTTATCCGCTCAAAGTCCGCATAAAAGTCGAAATAAATCGAGACAATGCTTTCAAAAGACTGTAGTCAATTGGGGGCAAGTACTATCCAACCGAATAGTTTTCAGTTTTATCCTAAATGGATAAAAAAAATTCAAAATTGAATTAAATAAAAACAATGATAATAGGTAAAATTACCAAAGGGGTTAAGAAAAACGGTAACATGGAAAATGAGCATGAAAAAAGATCAAAAAAAGAACATAGGCTGAATAAACCTTATTCAAAGTCATTCCTCCGCGGAATCTGACTCTTCAGAAGAAAAATCAGCAAAGGGCTTCAGATCCTTTATATGCCACTTACCACAACTAGATCCATTCTCAAGGATTAGATCATACACTACGTTTGATAACCTTTTACGAATGACACAATGTATATATTTAGGTACTAGTTTTGACGCAAACTTATTTGCAGCATTGGATAAGACCTTGTTTCTTCTCCAAACATGATCGCCAACATTAAAAGAAACATCTCTCTTACGGAGATTATAAGCCTTAGAATTTCTTTCATGGGCAGAATGAAGTCTTTTCTTAACTTCAACAAAAATGTCTCTCAAACCGACAAGATTCTCAGCGTAAGTATTACGATCACCAGGACAGAGGGCAGTATCACTATGAATGTCTGAATTCAAATCTCTATGAAATTTTCCTGACAATGGAATATGTCTACCAAATACAAGGAACGAAGGGGTAAAACCAGTGACTTCATGTTTGGAGGTATTAATAGCCAATTGAATATGAGAGAGGTGTTGATCCCATTTTTCGTGAGAATCGATGTAACTACGAATCACGGTGCCAATAGTACGATTATTTCTCTCAACAAAATTACATTGGGGTGAGTAATGAGGGTTGTAACGAATATTAAATTCGTAACGTTTAGCGAGTTCTCGAAAAGATTTTGAGGTGAATTGGCTTCCATTATCACAAACTAATAGCGAGGGTAGACCATGAATAGAGAAAACTCTATCCTCTAGAATTTGTTCAAGAAAATGTGTCTTGGAACTTCGTAACGGAAAAATCATAGTGTATTTTGAAAACCAACATGAGACGACAAAAATCCATTTATTACCCTTTTTTGACCTAGGAAAAGGACCTACTAAATCAACAGCTATGACTTGAAATGGATACGTGACATTTTTCTCTTTTCCCATTAAACCCATAGGAGTATTATTCGAAGCTTTTTGTGAACCGCAAACAAGACAACGTTTCACAAATTTCAAGACATCCTGGCGCATTTTTGGCCAATAATAACGTTCCTGGAGACGATTCAAGGTTTTAAAATATCCAAAATGACCACAAGTGGGGGGACTATGAAGAGAGTCAATAATTTCCTTTCTTTGAGGGTTAGGGACAAAAAGTTTCCATTCAGGGAGATTAATTTTCATGAGCAGACGGTTTGGAATAAATTTATAGACGAACTCATTCTCTACTTTCCATTGGGGAAAAGATTCAGGGTTATTAAGAATTTTGTTTCGGAGATTATTGAAATAAGGATCAATGCGATCAACGTCAACTTCACCCACTACAACTTCGTCTGAGATAGAGTCGGAATCGAGAATATTATCATCATTAATGACAAGGGAACGGGACAAAGCGTCGGGAACCACATTTTGAGAACCTTTTCGGTGAACTAAATCGAAAGTATGCTGACGCATTCGCATAGACCAACGGGCCAATTTACCACTGGGATTCTTGAGAGAACTTAACCATAACAGGCTATAATGGTCGGTGATAACTGTAAATTCAACTCCCTCAATATATGGACGAAATTTTTCAATGTTAAATAAGACTCCTAGACATTCACGTTCGACGACGGAATAATTTCTTTCGGCTTTTGAAAGAGAACGACTTGCATAAGCAATAACCTTTTCTTCATTGTCAATAATTTGAGTCAGAACACCACCCAATCCAGTGTCGCTGGCGTCACTTTGAATACAAAAACGTTTTGAAAAATCGGGTTGGGAAAGAATAGGGGATGATACGAGAAGTTGTTTGATTTTAATGAATGAAGACTCAGCCGAATCGGACCACTTGATTGATTGACCTTTCTTTTTACCTTTGAGGAGATCATTGATTGGAGACATAAGAGTAGAAAAATCTTTTATGAAGCGACGATACCAGGAGCAAAGTCCAACAAAACGTTTTATTTCAGTGGTATTTTTAGGACGAGGATAGTTTACCATTGCAGAAACTTTTTCAGGGTCAGTTCTCAAAGAATTCGAACCCACGATATACCCAAGGAATTTCAAGGAAGTTTTGAAAAAATCACATTTTTCCAAATTCACGGTTAGGCCTGCCTCTTTAAGTTTATTTTTTACTTCGTACAAAAGATTTACATGAGAGGAAAAATCAGGGGAAACTATTAAAATATCATCCAGGTAAGTAAAGACGTGTGGTTCATAACGGGGACCAAAAATTGCGTCAACGAGACGTTGTTGGGTTTGAGCTGCATTTCGAAGACCAAAAGGCATGGTTACAAATTGAAATAAACCTCGACCAACCACTGCAAAAGCTGTTTTTTCTTTGGAAGACTCATCCAGGGGAATTTGCCAAAAAGCCTTTCTCAAATCTATAGAGGAAATAAATTTAGCATCACGCAAAGAAGTAAGGATCCGTTCAATATTGGGCAAAGGATAACTGTCGGGTTTTGTAACTTCGTTAAGGGGACGACCATCGAAGCAGAAACGCATTTCTCCATTAGATTTTTTAACAAGGAGCACGGGTGAACACCAAGGACTTTTAGAAGGTTCAACTACCCCTAACTTCAACATTTCATCAAGTTCCCTATTTAAAATATTCGACATATAGGGAGACATAACGAATGGTCTTCTCTTGAAAGGAACGGCGTCGCCGGTTTGAATGCTACAGATTATCTTATCAGTTTTTCCCAATTTATCCTTGCCGGAAATTTCACAAAAAGAAGAGATTAATTTATCGGCTTGCATGCGCTGATCAAGAGAGAGGTCATCTAAAGAAAATAAGTCGTAACGGGAAGTCGCAAAGTTCGAAGAAAAACCTTCCAAAACATCAATTTGACAATTATCATTCTGAATATCCCAACAATTGTCCTTGAAATTTACCACGATATCGAACTCTCTGGCAAAGTCACATCCAAAAATAAAGGCTTGAGATAATGAAGGAACTACTAAAGCACTGATAATCCTACAGGAACCTTTAACGAAAATAGGCAAATCAACTCTACCCTCCACGGTTTGTTTCTTTCCATCAGCAGTACAAATATTATCAACAGGAGATTTATTAATTTGAAGACCCAATCTTTCTAAAACATGCAACCCTTTGGCTCCTACCACTGACGATGTGGCACCAGAGTCCAATAAAACGGTAATTTCAACGTCAAACAATTTGACAACAATATAGGGTCGATTATCGAGGGGTTTATCAATAAAAAGAGGTGAAAGTTGATTAGAGAAATTTGAGGGGGAATTTAAAAATTGAGCAACCTTGACTAGCCAACGACTCCAGTCGTCTTCATCAAAATGGGTTTTAACCGGGGTTTTAACAGAAATCATTGAAACTTTTTTCGAGGCTGAAACTAATGGATCAGTGAAAATGCCTCTTGAAGACACCAATCTTACTCGTTTTTTGAACACCTTTTACAATCCTTGGATTTAACATCGGGCTCACCACACTTGTAGCAGAAAATATTCCTGAAAGCTTTACAATCGAAATAAGTATGGTTGGGTAATTGACAATTCCAGCAGGTTACAACTTTTTTGGATTTATTGGAACTATTGAAAGGAACCTCGGAGCTACTAGGTTGATTGGAAACTTCACCAACTGAATCTTGATTTGAATGTTTACGAAAATTATTATTGGAACGACGAGATGAATAATTATTACCTGATGAATAGTTTCTAGAAGAGAAAGAAGGTCGATCTGAAGGTGTGTTACGAGGACTGTGCACCTCCGCGACAGTGTCTCTGACTCTATTTTTATTTTTCAAATAATCAGACTCCTCCAATTTTCTACAAAGCTCTGAAAGCTGGGTGACTGAAGTAATATCTATCAAAGCTAACCTGTCAATAAAATCGGGAAGAAGATTATTACGAATGAATTTAATTCTGGTGAACTCAGCTGGTGTACGGGAAAGTCTATTAAAAAGAGAATCAAGGTGGGCAATAAAAACAATGGTAGATTCGTTCCTTCTCTGCTTACGTTTCTTGATTTGGTCCCAAACTTCATCGTCAATATCATCATGCAAAAAATCCTTCTTCAAGCGAAGAACCAAAGAGGACCAATCATCAATGGAAGATCTGATACTGCGAAACCAAATGCAAGCGTCACCAGTAAAGAATTCGACAGCAGATTGGAATAAATCAGGGTCTGAAACACCACGAGCCTGAGCCAACTCAGTTACTCGTTCTAGAAAAGAATAAAGTTTTTTCGGGTCACCATTAAATTTCACTTGCCATTCACTTAATGGAATATTGCGACTTGCGCAGTGGACTATTGGGGCAGCGACATTTATGACAGGGTTGGTATTGACGGGGAGAGTTTCTACTTCAGAATTTGTGGTGAGTTTATCACTAAGATCAGCATCCAATTTAATACATGTGGCAGTAGTTTCTTGAATATAAGTGTGGATTTCATCACGGTTATCTTCAGGAATGGGAATTCGCCTTGCTCTACCAAAAACATGGGATAATCGGGACTGCATACGCAAATATACTGAATCAGTGGGGGAACCTTCAAAATCTTCAATGATTTTCTCAATGGACTCAAGACTTTTCTTAATTTCTGAACGTTCTTCCAGAAAATGTAGATTAGCTTCACCAGCCACTATAGAAGATCCAGGACGAGATTGTTGTTCCTTCCTAAGAACTTTTCCCAAAATTTTTCTTTTATCAGCAACATTCCTAGCAGTAGCAAGTAGACGAATCCTCAGTTCGTAATCAAGTTCATGTTCCAACAAATGATTAGGCAAAAAATTGTAAGAATCCATTTTGAATAAAGAAGAAAAAAAATTATTAGAAATAAGAAAACTACTAGAATGTCAGGGTTGTCAGGGTTATCAAGGTAATTAGGGTAATCAAGGTTATCAGGGTAATCAGGGTTATCACGGTATTCAGGGTTATAAAATGAGAAAGCTAAAGAGAAGAAATAATGCTATTAAATCAATAAACAAATGTCAATTTACCTCCAGGTAAATTGAACTATAATATACCTACATACATTGTATCAAATTTCGCAAAGTGTCAAACGCAGCCTAAATGAAAGAAGAAAAAAAATAATTACGTGCTGAGCGATACGTAATAAGAAATTTTGACGCAAACAAAAAAAAATGAAGAGATATTTATCTCTAAAAACAAGGGCAACGCTAACGAGGGTTTTCTTACTGACTAAAAACGTAGAAAAGAATTTTAAATGGTAATGAAAATTAAACAAATGCTAATCAGTGTATTTTCAACCTTCCAGCATCAACAGTGAATTTTCAAGTTTATTTTTGAATTTAGAAAAAAAAATCAAAACGAACCAGGCCCCACGTTTTCGGGCGTCATTTCTTTATTGTAGCCTACCTTTTGATCGTCCCAGTTGGCTTCAACAAATTTGGCTGCGGCAGCTCTTGTAGTCGTTGGCGATGGGTGGTAGAGTAGGATTTCGTTTTGATTATGATTAAGTTTGAAAAGAGGGCGCCACTTTATTTTTTATAGGTGAAAACAAAGAAACCTTGTGTAAAAAGATTCACTGTGATGTCTGGAGTGGAAGAAAACACTGCGTGTCCCAAAACACTATAACTAACATTTATTTACATGAATATACAAGTTTCGAACAAAATTGAAATATGGGTGTCCTCACACCAACCCACTCACTGAACTTAAATATAGTTCAAGTGGTCAAGTATTATTACAGTATTTGAAAGAGTTTACCGATAGGTACTGTTATAATTATTAAAAGAAAAAAAAATAAGTATTAAAAAAGGATTTAAGATCCGCAAAAGTGAAAAGGTGAATTAAGTTTAATTTAAACCGGTACTACAGGGAGTAAAATGTTCATGAACCTTTTGGGGTGTAGTTATACGTGGATATCAATATACGGCGCAAGTACCATTCAGTTACAAAAAAAAATGTTACAAATCAATGAGGAATTAATGACAATGAGTACAACCGTAAAAAGGTTGATACTTTAATAAGAAAATAGTTACTTAAAGGAAATAGTTATGAATTAAATAGTGAAATGTTTACAAACTCGAATATGAAGGGTTTTAAGAAAATCGTTATTAGTATTGAAAGTAATTGTTGATAAAAATATTGAAGGAGTAGTATTTAAATAAAAAACTGGCCTGTCACTGTTGCTGCCTCAAGACCATCAGCCATAAACGGTTTCTGTTCGCTTCGGCGGTGCGGGCAATCCCAACATCACAGAGTGCCATTCCTGCGACATATTCCAGCAGCATATGAGGATTCATACAGCCAAGTTTACGACAAGGTGATAGTCTTCAAACATCGAACGATTTAGCCAGCAAAGCATCCATATGGTATTTTAGTAATGAAGTTGATTGGAAAGATTCGAAGAAAAAGAAAAAAAAAACCCTCGTTAGGTTGAAAAGAATTCGGCAAATATCTATACCATCACTGTATTAATCACACCCATTTCTTCAGGGGAGATCCATAGACATTATAAATGTAAAATATCGTTAAATCTCAACGATACATTCCAATATTTAAAGAAAAAAATGCCGCTCAGCACATTTTACGTGTGGCTTTCAGCACATCACGGGAACAAGTCCTCGAGCCAGGCCGAAAAGAAAATCAAATACCCCCATCGATCATCAATCAAGAGTGTCAGATGGACATTGACAAATGTCACGTATAAAGCGATCAATCAACTGGACAGAACCAACTGACCCACGGACCTATATAAAAACTGGACTGCTAATGCATATGGCCGACCTTGCCAAAAATCACTGAGGCATGGGCGCCGCCATGATGGGACACATTGTGTTGGCATCTTTGATTTTTCAGTGCAGACAACTGATTAATTTTGTGGTTATGTTTATGTCACAGATTAGTATCCGTGGTTATATTATATCGATTATCAATATTTTATTCGTTTTTGGATTTGATTTGATTGATTTGGAGATTAATTTAAGTCAATAAGATTTTCAAGCGACTTTTTGGATTTGTGTTGTGACTTTGTGAAGTGTTTGTGACATTGATATTAAGTAGCTAGTACCAGGGCTAGTACTAATAAAAAATAAAACTATGAGGTGTTTTGTGCTAAAATGTAACATTTCTAGATACATTAGTGGAAGTGCTTGGTCGTACCACCTGTGAGTTTATTTCGTATTTTGCTCGGTATTTTGGTAAGAATAGGGCTCTTGGGGTCAGCTGGATTTTTCAACAATATGTGAACGTAGGTGCTTGAAATTTGGTGTAAAGTGTTCCTGAGTGATTTGGTATTTCTTTTTGAAAAAAAATCATAGTACCTAGTCAAAGTACACATACTATAAAATAAAATATGAAACAAACGACAAAGCTGGAAATGAAATGACTTGCACAAACGTGGGTTAATTCCTCGCGTAATTTTTAAAATGTCAATTTCAATTTAATTTATTCATGTTAATGTACAAAAAAAAGTCACACAAGTCAAAAAATTAGATTAGAAACTTAGAACTCAAATGCCAGAAACTCATCTAAAGTGTAAAAAGCATTTTTTATCAAAATCCCTTCAACTCTGGACTCGATTCTGGATTTACACAGTTAGGTACTGATGGAAGCGTTCGGAAAGATGGTATGTACTTTTCCGCACGCGACGGCATAGAAAAGTGAATATCAGTATATTTAAATCACTTTTCTATGCGCAACGGCATGCAGTGGCAGAAACCATGGTAGAAAGAAACAGCACAAACGACGCCGACTCGGAGCGGAGATCGGGCAAGTCGTTAATATAGTAACATAATTAAATCATTCACTTAATCAGTCCCCAATATCTTAATTTTTAACAATACAAACATCGTGCCGAAATGTAACTTCTCCGCACGCTCCACAGTGCTTCGATTCTATGAGATAGGTACTGGGACAAGAATCGTAATGTTTTTTCCGAGGTTTTTTCTATCCAACAATAAAACAAAAGCTATCAAGTACTTCTAACTTATTTATTAAGCTATCATTAGAATAAATACGAATCCAAATTTATCATTTATTAAACTGGAGTACAGTGCTTCGTTTATATGGGTTGAGACAAAAACACAAAATTGATATTTCGAGGGCCAGAATTATAGCGACCGCGTCCTCGCGGTTTGAAATTTAGGTAGTATTCGGAGGTTTTCGAGGACCAAAATTCTTGATTTTGAGATAAAATTTGAGGTCCCGCAGATCTGGATAAGTATTTTTCCAGATATTGCGAAAAACGTTGAATAAAAACTAGGGGCATATTTTTTTGGCAATATTTTGATATTACCTATATGGATAGACCTCAACTCATGGATAAACTTCTGGGTAATTATGAAAACCTGGATATTTCCAGGAATTAGGAAAACTTAAGTTTGAGAATTGACAGCATTTGACAAATTTTCTAGGGCACATTCTTCACTTAAAAAGCATTTGTGCCTCAATGAACTTTCTCGAAATTCTTGGAAAGTCTGTACATTGCTGTACGGTTAGAACTGGAACGGTTTTGAGCGGCAGAAACGTTTCTAGGTTCACTTTTGACAAAATTAGGCTGAGGGCTTCTCCTTTCCAGGGAAAACATTTTTTCAAATATGTGTGATTGTGCTTACCTTTTTTTGTTAGACAGACTAACCCAAATTCCAGATAAAGAAACAATTGAATGGTTGCTATTGACTCTATTAATCAGCAGAAAAAAAAACTACTAGTTGAATGATTTCAACATCATCGTAGCTGCAATATTAATTAAGGTAGCAATAGTGCCGACTTAATCGGAGGCACCCTCTGTATATTTATATTTATATATTTATTTATATTTATACAAAAGTATATTTTTAAGTTATTAAGATCATCATACGCATGTTCCCTTTTAAAAATGTGGTTCAAAGATGCAAGAGAATATGTTCAAAGTTTAAATAACCATTGGCTAAAGAAAATTTTCAACTTTTGGCCTTGTTAACTGTAATCTTCTGAAGCAATTAGTCAATGAATACGCTAGAAAGTTAACATTTATTTTTCGTTAATTCAATCAAAATAAGTCCAAGAAGGTATAAAATTCAGATCTTGTTTAGAAATCTTTTGAGCATGAGGCTAGCTTCCGAACATTTCTTGGGAAATTTACAGTTTTTCAAATCAGATTGTAAATTACTGAAGCAAAGTTTACTAAATAAATATTTCGATACCCAAAAGCGCAAAGGTGCTATGTCCACATTTTTCACCACTGGATTACTTATTACAAACCAAATGTAATTTACATTAGTTCCAAGTCCAATTTGTCAATATAAAGCATGAAAATGGTAGTGAATCTAGAATTCTATGTCCCTGCAATTTTGTTTATCTGGTCCACATTTCCTTGTTGATTCTTATCTGATAAACAATTGTTTTTGGAGTTTCGATGGTTTTTGGATTATTTTTCAGATTACTGAGTGCTTTCTTTGGTAATTAAAATTATTCTTTTTCTTTCTTGACATTACATTCCTAAAATGTCTCCCCTAAACATTAGAGTATGACTTGAGACCCAAAAACAAAACAAAAATTCTTGCCTTTTAGTTATTCGAGTTACAAAACTAAAAAACTTTGCGAATCCCTCCTAACTTTGACACAAGAAGTGAGTCAGATGATTCAAATTACCTACTTGCCCCCAGCCCCCAGCAAAGTGAATTATTACTGTTTTTTTTTCAAAAATATGTCTTTTATTTACTTACTTATCTATTTCATGTTCGTTTTTTATTGGTATTTGAAAGCTTTTTATATTTCATTCAATTTACCAAGGTTTCAATAACCCCCTCTTGTCAATAAACCAATACATTTATCGAAAATGAAAATATCCGATATTTTGATATTTTCAGTAAATATCCTGATATTTATTTACGAACCCTGATAGAATTACATAAGTGAAAATTCTATTGTAATTCCACATGAGTTGAAGAAATCACTGTGTGCTAACGGATTCTAGTAAGTAGCAGGGGTGCGTTGATGTAAATCGCGATTTTAATCATATGTTTTTTTTTTAAATAGTTGATTTAAATCCTCGTTTAAATCACATGTTTTTGAAAAATTATTTCTTCTTCTCTGAACCTATTTTTTAAAAGTAAAATTAAATTGAGGGACTGTTTATCAATTGGGTTAAGCCCTGGGTTAACGCAATAACCTCAGGATAACCTCAAAATGTTTGACATTTGTCCATTTGGCACACGGACTTAGTATTGGCAGGGCCCAATTGATAGCCAGCCCCTCAGTCATCAAAATACAGTTAGATTGTCTTGCCGATGCTTTAATTGTTGGTTCAGTTTTTTTTTTCAAAATGATGAAATGTTGGTTGAGTTAGTATTAGGTATATTTAGGTAGTTATGTTTCACAAATTTTGTTTTTTCCATATGAATAATCTCCTACCTCCTAATGGTGAGTCAGCCAGAAGATAGGGAAAGAGTTCTTTGATGGAACTAGTCCTGAAGAAACAAAATCATGTCAAAAATTTTGTTAAATATGACCCAAGTTAAGTGTGACAGAAGTACAAGTTAGTTAGTTAAGTTCTGTGTTGAAACTTGAAATAAAATATTATGTTCAGAATAAATCCATCATAAATACAGGGTCCTTCATTAGTGCGTCGGGCAATCCTAGCGTGGTTATTTACAAAAGTAGAAAAAAAAGTTTTATACAAAAGTTGTAGAATGTGACTTTATGCATATTTTAAAAATATTTTCAAACATACAGGGTGCGTCACAAAAGTATGGCACGAAAAAGTATGATTTTTTTAAATGGAACCCCCTGTATATTGATTGATATTTCAATTCTTTCTTCAATTTGGAACAAAAATTGTACTACAACTAATGTTCCTAAATTCAACCGTTATCGAGATATCGCGTTTTAAAAATGGCATTTTTGCAACTTTGACATGCTATAAAACTCAAACTATTCAAGTTAGAGGAAAATGGTTTGCACTTTCCTATCTTAACTTTTCAAGAGCTCTTCTGTCATTTGGATAGAAGGTAACGTCAACTGTCAACTTTTTTCGGCACATTTTGACATTTTTTCACAATAATGGATTTAATCTCCTTGAATAGCTCTTGAAAAGTTAAGATAGGAATGTGCAATCCATTTTTCTCTAACTTGAATAGTTTGAGTTTTATAGCATGTCAAAGTTGCAAAAATGCCATTTTTAAAACGCGATATCTCGATAACGGTTGAATTTAGGAACATTAGTTGTATCACAATTTTTGTTCCAAATTGAAGAAAGAATTGAAATATCAATCAATATGCAGGGAGTTCCATTTAAAAAAATCATACTTTTTCGTGCCATACTTTTGTGACGCACCCTGTATGTTTGAAAATATTTTTAAAATATGCATAAAGTCACATTCTACAACTTTTGTATAAAACTTTTTTTTCTACTTTTGTAAATAACCACGCTAGGATTGCCCGACGCACTAATGAAGGACCCTGTATAAGGTATTATTTAAACATAATAATATGAAAAAAAAAAATTTTTAATAAAACATCCGACTAAATCGATCTTTGTTTTTTTCCAAAAAAATCAGCAAGACTGGTAAGTAGCACCTGGGTAAGTATAGGTACTGAATAGGTATCAAGCCATCAAGCTCTCATTGACTTCCAAATAGCAGTTGGATCAAGATTCAGGTTCAGGTCTTGACCTACGAATTCTCCAGGACATACAGAGAGGTCATCAAAGTTTATTAAATATTAAATCACAGATTACAATCTGTAATAGGTACTTACCGTGATTGATGATTGTATTATTAATACAAAGTAGATTATTGCCGGAGAAAAGTGAATATAATACCTACCTACCTTCCATTTTGATAGCTACGTAAGAAGATATAGAATATTTACAAGTTCAATAAACGTATTAATCAGTGCTTTATTTTATTGGTATGGTTATTTATTTTAATTCATATGGATCAAAATAATAAATAATATAACCTCAAAATGTCAAAATCAAACATTAACTTGACAAATTTCTCCATTTTTTAACGATGGCACCACTGAAATTCAGAATGACCAACTTAAATTGTCCCATCATGGCAGCGCCCATGCTTCAGTGATTTTCTTGTCATTGCATTAGCAGTCCATTTTTATTTACTAAGTCCGTGAACTGACCCCAGAAGATTACACCTTATTACCATAAAGCAGACCGAAAATGGGAAACATTGCAACATTGCCGGAAACTAACAGCTGTGATGTTTGAAGGTTAAAGTTATTTGTTGATAAATATTGGAGAAACCGATTTAGAAGATTAATTAGTGAGTACCATTCAAAAGGAAAATGTGAATGCTACAATTTCACATTCCAATTCTCTATATATTGGAGAACTAAACAACTCTACAACACAACACAACAGAGGGAAAAAAACAACTTTAACTTTAATCTTAAATAAAGAGTCTGTAGACCCCCAACCTCACGGGTCCCCGGGCTTCGCCTCGAATTGTTCTATTATAGTTCCGCCACTACGCCGCAGGCGAATTTTTCGTGAGATTTCTCCTCATTTATAAATAATTTCCCCTCATAACCAGTAAGTGGAGAATGCGCAGCAGACAAATCATTGTTCGAGACCCTGCCCAAACTTTGACTAATAATTTATATTGCGGTCATTTTATTTTAATTTTGAAATATTACAAAGAATGTATCTTGATTGCAAAAAATAAGGCCTCCTCCTCCCCATACAGCCTTCCTGAACCTCACCATACACTAATATTATCATAGAAAAAAAAAGAATTTATTTTTTATAAATTAGATTTATTCTCCTATCCTTTAGAAGCGAAAATTTCTGGATTATATCAGCTTCAAAACTTTCACTGGCCTGGATTTTAAGAAACAATTCTTTTTCTATAGCTAACAATGCCAGTGAAGACAAACGTTCATTTCTCATAGAGTTACGACTGTATGTTTTGATACGTTTAAGGCACGAGAAATGACGCTCAACAGCGACGCTTGTTACGGGAATCGTGGCAATCAAAACAAACATTTTATAGGCCTCAGAAAATATTTGTCGAAGTTCGTTATTGACCAGGTTTTGTAAAATTGATTCTAAATTTAACTTTTCGAATTGTTCATCCTGATAGATAACAGACAACTCATTTATTAATCTTTGTTTATCAAAAACATCTTTATAAAAATCGACCAAACCAGTAACCAAATCATGGGGAAAGTTATTATTAAAATGTTTAAATTTTGACGAGTCAGCTAACGCAAAAAATGTCATTTGTGACAAATCCGCAAATCGCACCTCTATTTGCGTTACGACGTTATCTAAGATTTCATAAAATAGAATACGCAATGAGGCTTTTTTGTTATCTGGAATAGCATCAGATATTCTAGCTCGTTTTTGTGCAGGTGTAAGCACGCAGATTTATTTATTCTACCCTCCGCTTTTTCAAAAATCTTGTTAAACTTCTCTTCAGTTCTCAGCAGTTTTATGCGATCCCTGGCAGAAAAAACTTGATTTTTGCAGTAAGTTATATCCAAAGACTTTTTTTGTAAAATGTCAAATAATAAATCGGTAATATCAAATATATTTTTGAAAGCAGCCGTTAAAAAT
Source organism: Orchestes rusci (assembly GCA_958502075.1). Lineage (NCBI taxonomy): Eukaryota > Metazoa > Arthropoda > Insecta > Coleoptera > Curculionidae > Orchestes > Orchestes rusci. Next base: position 35,194,962 of record OY293305.1, read on the forward strand.
GAAAATTCAATATCTTCTAAAAAATTTAAGTAGCCCCTTGCGCCAAAAATGGACTTCTTTTCCTGATGACGTATCGTTAATAATTTCAGTAAAAACTGTACGCAAATTTTCCCACTCTGAATCTATGATATTGATGGTTTTAGAGCGGGAGGACCACCTTGTTTCCACAGAGGAAGGAATTCTCCTAGCCATTACCGAATCTAAAACAAATGTTCGTTTCGCTGATTGATTAAAAAATCCCGGTAATGAAGTAGCGCTGGCAAAATAGATACGACAGCTTTTAATGCTTTTTGTTCCGTCTTGCAAAAATAAATTTAATCTATGAGCGCTGCAGTGTGTAAATAAAGCGTTTGGTGCATCAGATTTGATTTTCATCTGTAAGCCATTTAATGGACCAGCCATGACACTCGCACCATCGTAACACTGACCAACTAACTTGGCTTTATAGTCAAACGGACGCAAAACCGCCGATACCAGTTCGTACATTGCAAGAGCAGTTCTATCTTGGCTCACGTCATAAAATCCTAAAAATCTTTCTTGAATTTTTCCCGATTCATTGACAAAACGAACCGAAATTGCACACTGCGATTTTTCAACTATATCGGTTGTATCATCCGCCTGTACCGCAAAAAAAATAGAATCTTTGATTTCCCGGTTAATGTGTTCCATAAGATCCTCGGAAATGCATACAATTAAATCATTCTGAATAGTTTTAGATAATCCCGAAAATATGTTACCAATTTTTTTCAAATGTTCTTGCATCTCCACATCGCGTTTAATCAGAACCTTGAAAAATTCTTTGAAATTTCCAACGTTTGAAGATTCATTTTTCTCGTTATGTCCCCTAAATGCCAATTCTTGCTTTGCAAGTAAACATGTTACGTCTATTAGATACATCATCAAATTTCTATTTTTTCGAACGTCTTCGTTATAAAGTTTTAAAGAAAGAGCGGTTTGAATTTGAAGAGCGTCTTTTATCGTTGAAGAATTTGTCTGTAATCGTTTTAAAGTCAAGTAACTGCTCAGATGTTCTTTAGAGCTGTCATGTTTTCTAATACTTGCAGACAAATTTTTCAAATCTGTATATCCTTGCAGTACCCAAACGTTATTTCTTCCTTTCGCGAGCAATAAACAGGGCCAACAAAAAAGGCTCTGTTTATAGAAACTACCGCATAACCATCCGTGGCTTTTATACCATTGGGTGTTAAAAGTGCGAGAAAAATGTTGCCCTTGTTTTTTATCCGGTTTCAAAATGTCAAGTGAGGGTGTAGGGCGACCTACAGCGATTATTTGATTTCGATCTTCAACCTTAAGCCTAGAAAACGGTTCCTCCAATAAGGAACAAATAACGTCAAGAGCTGGCAAAGTCATTTTGAAAATAAAAAGAACTTACGTAAAAATTCCAAAAATAAATAATGAATATCCTGAAAAAACGACAACTACTAAACAAACTAAACTCTACCTCTATGTGTGGACAAATCCTGTCCCAAAAAATGAAAATATCAAAACAGAAATTCTAATTTACTAATTTCTAAAACTTATCTGATAATCTGTGATTATATCAATAATTGTAGTGTAGTTATCCAAATCTTGGCAAAATCACAAAACACCGCCACCTGATAAAAACAATACAGTCTAATTTAGTTTGGTTTTTCTCGGGCTCAAGGCCTAGGATGGATAATCGCAACCGATATCCCCAATAACGACTATTTATTGCAGTCATCACTGCAATTGCATAAAAAAGAGTATAGATAGAATAATGCTCGGGCTAGCTTTTTTATGCCAAAAGTGTTTTTAAAAAAGTTTGATAATCTGTATTGATGAATCAATTCATATTCGCTAGATGGGTAAAGAGTATCGACTGTCGTTTTTATACGTTTCAATCGTCTCATCCCTATGCTTCATGCTTCATGTCATTGTGGGATGACCGTTTCGCGCGTCGACACCGAAAACACGCGACGAAGGCGGAAATCGATTCGCCTATATTTTCCTTATATTCGCCGTTGCCCCACTCTCAAGATTACCCCTTCTCATGTGCATAAAATACCACGCGGGAACAGAGAGAAAAGGCAACCGGGACGGCCGCTTATTTTGAATGCACCAGCGGTCAACGGCTAGGACCTGGTCCTCTTGTGGGTGATTAGGAATGAGTTTCGCACCACTGGTAGGTAGAAGTAATGAAGAATATAATAAGCATTGTTTTTAAATGGAAATCTTCTTGATTAATTGTGATTCAATTATTCAGTTCACAATAATAATTTATTTTGGTATTTACTATTTACTGCGGTGAGGCGGCGCCTACCTTGCCTACCCCGACCAGCCGCCACTGTTTAGAGTCAAGAAACAAACAAACTATTAAGGTCTGAAATTAAAAAGATCACGGTACCTGTTTCTCATACCTATACTGTGTTATTCGTAAAGTTTATCTGCATTTTGCATCCTCACAATGTTTTCGTTGTCAATTTTTTCAAATTACAGCATCGACTAGAAATTTGTCAGGAATTGTTGACTCCAAAACATATAATTTCATTAATTTTCTGAAACAGAAGTCACACGAACTTTTACCTGCACTTCATTCGTAATTTGGAACATCTCTCAACCATTCAATATATGGAACGAACTAACGAAAATGTTCAACATTCCTCGTCTCATTTCGTCCTAGGAGATTCGTGTTTGGTTTGTTGGTGGTAGCTCCATGCACCAACACCAATCTTTATGCTGACTGCCGAGCAAGGCTCCTGAGCCTAAGCCATCTTGTAATCATCCTTATCATGTGTATTATTCGTCACCATAAATAATCAGTGATCACTTTTGCCACCCATGTCTTAGACAAAAATGTCGTTATTTAAAGCATCAAATACCAGAATTCATCCAACTGTCTTTTCAGCAGCACTTTTGAACAGGAATTTCGGCTTTCAGTTCTCGTACCCATATTATCAACTGAGATTTATGAGACTCTGTATCCGGCTTTGTTTTCCCCATTTTTGAGAAAACAACACACACAGGTCGACACGGTTTTTAATATCCCACCGCTGCTTTGTAAGATCCAGAAGACAAATCTCTGCAAAACTACAAACCTAATTCACAAAACGTGAAAGTAATCTGATCAATCAACGATGTTATCTTGACAAAGCCAAAGAATGAACTAAAACTCTCTAAAACCTAAAACATTCATAATCTCAGCAAGCGAAAAATATCCCCTGCTATTTTCAAGAATCGAGGACCCCTTTTTCTCCAGTATTTACTGTTTCAAACCCGTTTTCCTCTGCTGAAGTAGGTATGTATCTTCAATTAAATGTAATTTCTATTTGAATATAAACAACGCCTATATCTACATCACAATCAAAATAACTAATAATACAACGAATTCATATTATTATTACATTACTTATGGGTAGGTGTGCAAAATTTCTGATTGCTTGTGCAAAACTGTGCAAAAAGTGAACAAATCAAAAATGAAATCAGATTTGAGGTACATTCAGTGGGGGGTGCCAACTTAACCGATCCCCTATGTCTGTATACCTTTAACTTCCTTATGATAATAGATCGATGCAATTTGAATTTATTATGAATTTTAAGTTGTCGTAACTTTGTTATTAATAAATATATTTTTATGAAATTTTGGTCACAGATATTTAGAAGCACTCCCCTTCCAATGGCGTACACATTTATGTAATACAAAAAAATCGCTAATAAAAATTCTTCATTTTCTATAACGAAGAAGTATGCAAGAAGTAAAAATTCAAATAAAGATTTAAAAATTTGTTCCGTAGTAGACCCTTCAGAGCTTGAGATTTCAAATAAAAAATGGTTGAAATCGGTTTATAACCTGAAATTTTACATGGGTGTTTCCAATCTGAATGAGTCACACTGTATCCTGGATCGACGTATGAATAGGTGAAAAAGACAAAACATGTTTGAATTGGAATTTCATCTTCTGGGGTCTTGGAAATTAACGTAGAAGCTGTTTAGCTTCACTAGTAAAGTGTTTCTTCTATAGGAAAAACGACAAAATGTTATTTTGAAAACTAGGAATGAAAAAATACAAAATATCAAAATAGGTGGAGGGTTTTGAAACGCATTCTCATTCAGTTTTTCATTCTAAACAGCTTTCTCCAGTAATTACATTTTGTCGTATCTCCGACAGAAGAAGCACTTGACAGGTGAAAAAAATTGCTTCTAGGTGATTTTCCAAGACATGCTTGATTTTTCGAAACTATATAAAATTATGACACAAATCAGTTTCTATCCGAGCAGGGCTGAACCCCAGAAGATGAAATCGCAGTTCAAAATTTTTTTGTCCTTTTCACCTATTCATGCGTCGTTCCGGGGAGCGTATTGGCATTCCTTACTACGCTACAGAGCATAGATGAGCTGTATCGCAGTAAAGTATGGCTGGACTGGGCGCACAATTTGTTCAGCCATTGTTTAGGGACTGTATTTAAAAAAACAAAGTTGATGATGCTGCTCATAGACGAATCGTCGGTTCTTCAATTTGATAACGCTATCTTGTAAAGGGCAAAAAGTGGCAATGAAAAAGTTCCATTCATTTCACAATATCTCTCCAAATGTGGTAAAAAAAAAATGAAAACAATTTTGAAAAATTTCGGTTTTTTTTCGGATAATTTCGGACGTAGTCGGAATTTCTTGGCTTTTAAAACGGCATTTTGTTAAGCATCAAAATACGCAACTTTGCCTCCATTTAGCCGACCTTATTGTATCTCTCACGGTTTTCAAGATCCCCATTATAGACATCCTTATCTTGGACACACTGTATATCTCAAAACTGAGTAGAATAAATGAGTTCGACTGAATAACAAAAAAGTTTATAAATAACACGTACTTTTGCATGCGCGTGATTTCAAAGTCCCTGCAATCGATTAATATTTTCGATGCGTCGCGACGCTTTACTCTTGGTAGGCGTCGAATTTTTTTAACTGTGAAAAATAACTACTCGACCCCATACATTGACTACTTTTTCTGCAAATGATGCCGTCGATTCGACGTCACATAATGACGTCATCTTACCTCTGACATATTCACGTCATCCTACCGTTAATATGTCGTCATTTTTGAGGTCACTTCGACGTTAAGGGTGACGAAAAAATGACGTCATAGTAACGGCAGCGGGCAACCTGGGTTGTGGCTTAATATGGAGCACAGTTATTTTGAATTCAGGGTTTTTATTTTTTGGAAAACGTTCAAACATGTTGTTTTTATCTGTGGATGCGATTTATTTAATAACAGTTTCATGTATACAGGGTCAACCAAAAATAAGTTACGACCATCACTTTCTTTGTTCCAAATGAAAACATGTATTTTTTTATTTCATATTTGAATTCTGCGTGAATTCTGAGTATATGTTATGCAATATACCCCATACCTATATCTAACCGTTTTCGAGAAAATGGCATTTTAAATCCATAATTTTAATCATTCTAAAACTGGTTGATGTTTCTATTGGTTGAAAAATTGATGAATTTTCATTCAGCAACGTAAATAAGTGGAACTTACTTATTATTATTATCTTTAACGGTTATAAGGATATCAACGTTTTTCAATACATAGAATAGTTGGCTGATGGTCTCTTCCAATTAAGCATCCTTCTGTCCAATCTATATTATCATTATTCCTTGTATAGAAAAACGTTAAAATCTTTATAACCGTTAGAGATAAAACCCCCAACGCTTGCATTTGAAATCTAGGAAAAATTGATTCTCCATCGAACTATGGGATCAAATACAGGGTGTCCTCAAAAATGAAGAAGTCTGAATTTTTTCGACTTCTGATACTCAATTGTTTTTTCTGATAACAAATTTTGGTAATTCAGAAAAATTACTACAATTATGCTAATTTGAACCACACTTCAGAGTTATTATTAACGAAGATAGCAATTGGCCAAAATGTACGAGAACACTTTGTACAATGTACGTCTAACCCTTACTATTTTGTTGTAGCACATTTCAAAATAACCACCCTTTTTGCTCAAAATCCGCAGGAGGAAAATTTTCGATTTTGCTAATTTTACACTCAGTAGGCAGTTACTGACAAATTCTGAAGAAAATCAGCTTTCCCGTTTTTTTTTCACGTTAAAATTTCATTGGATTATTATTGTTTACCGAAATTCTCAGCTGTTCCATACTATGGACTAACTACGTTACTTTTCCATCACATGAATTTTACGAAATGAAGATAGAGTCGACTTTATAAGACCAATTCAAACTATCCCTGTACGCTGTAAAAATGAATTGTACTGGTGAGAAAAGCATAGTTTTATTTTTACGCATAATGATAATGTAAGTGGGTATTCAAATCCTAAACATTGAATTTACGCTATTAAATTGAATCCGCATGAATGGTGTGCTTCTAATAAGCCTATACAGGGTTTTATTCAATGATAGGCCATAGTTACAGAGACGCATTTTTGAACCAATTTCAGATAATCATGTGTCCTAAATAGTCTGGTTTTCAAGATACAGTGTGTTGGAGGTCTACTTTTTGACCACATGAAAAATCATTGAGCGTGAAGGAAAGTCAAAGATATCATGTCCATAACAACAAATAGGTATAGCAACGAGCGAGGTTGACTCGATTTACTGATAATAAATTCGATTTTTTCTAAACCTGTATTTCGAAAGCCAGAATATTCTTTTTCAAGACACAATAATTAATGGCGGTATGTTAGCCTATAAGACCTTTTCTGCTTTTCGACTTGAATTTGGTTCAGGAATGCGTCGTCTTTGGAATTACGGCCTTTTATTGAGTTACACCCTGTGTAGACGCAGATTTTTGTTGTTGAAACATTTTTTAGTTCTTATTTGCGAAATAAGAAATGGCTCCGTGAAGCCATCGCACACATCGTCTCATTAATATGATATAGTAGGATTTTTCAAGATTTACCTTTATAATATAGATAATTTTTATATACATACAGGGTGGTGCAACTAAGATGGGGTGGACGATTGTGGGAAAATGGTGAGAAATTTGGATAAATTTTTTTTTGTATATCATAGTTAGTCAAAAAGGCTATGTTTTAAAAATATAGCCATAGTACAGGGTGTCCCAAAAAGTCTATGGTAAACCAAACTTGTATTTTTTTGAATGGAACCCCCTGTATATTAATTGATATTTCAATTCTTTCTTCAATTTGGAACAAAAATTGTAATACAACTAATGTTCCTAAATTCAACCGTTATCGAGATATCGCGTTTTAAAAATGGCATTTTTGCAACTTTGACATGCTATAAAACTCAAACTATTCAAGTTAGAGAAAAATGGATTGTACATTCCTGTCTTAACTTTTCAAAAGCTATTCAAGGAGATTAAATTCATTCTTGTGAAAAAATGTCAAAATGTGCCGAAAAAAGTTGACAGTTGACGGTACCTTCTATCTAAATGACAGAAGAGCTCTTGAAAAGTTAAGACAGGAAAGTGCAAACCATTTTCTTCTAACTTGAATAGTTTGAGTTTTATAGCATGTCAAAGTTGCAAAAATGCCATTTTTCAAACGCGATATCTCGATAACGGTTGAATTTAATGACATTAGTTGTATCACAATTTTTGTTCAAAATTGAAGGAAGAATTGGAATATCAATTAATATACAGGGTGTTCCATTTAAAAAATACAAGTTTGGTTTGCCATAGACTTTTTGGGACACCCTGTACTATGGCTATATTTTTAAAACATAGCCTTTTCGACTAACTATGATAAACAAAAAAAAAATTATCCAAATTTCTCACCATTTTCCCACAATCGTCCACCCCATCTTGGTTGCACCACCCTGTATGTATGTAATCAATTTTCTTTATGTATCGTACCTAGTGAACGATAATAATTAATGAATTGAGTATTGAGTGAACAAATCCATTCCCACCATAAATGTACCTATTCATTACATGTAGCGCATTTGGTCTGTACCGTAGTAAACAATGGCTGAACAAATTGTGCGCCCAGTCCAGCCATACTTTACTGCGATACAGCTCATGTATGCTCTGTAGCGTAGTAAGGAATGCCAATACGCATCCGGGGACATACAGGGTGTCTCACGGTGACCGTCCATTAGAATATCTCGGGAAATAAAGCAATTGGAATTCTGAAAATTTGTATGGTGGGATATTCATAGATGTTCTTCTCAAATGAAATTAAGCAACGTTGCACGACTTCCGGTTATACCGGAAGTAGGTGTCAACTCTCTTATTTTAAATGGAACACCCTATATATTATTACATTTTTGGATTCTACGTAAAATTCTAGGCAGATTTCATGTATCATGTCCTATACCTAAGTATGAGCGTTTTTGAAATATTTTAGTTTTTATGACAAAAATGACGTTTGATGGCTCCTATTTAAATGTGAATTTCACCTATAAGAAAGCCTTCATTATTTAATTTGTATTGGATTTCTTGTTGAAAAGGACTTACTTTGATAGATTTTTCACTGCAATATGAAAACTATTATTACAGGGTGGGCCAAAAATAAGATCAAAAATTAAATTCAGAAAACGGCCAAAAATCAATTTTTCAAATGGAAACCCCGGATTTTTATAATTTTATCTTTTTGTGCATTGAAAATAAAGGTGAGTTTGTACAAGATTAGACCCCTGTAATGATAGTTTTCATATTGCTGTGAAAAATCTTTTAAAGTAGGTCCTTTTCAACAAGAAATCCAATACAAATTAAATAATGGAGGCTTTCTTATGGGTGAAATTCACATTTAAATAGGAGCTTTCAAACGTCATTTTTGACATAAAAACTAAAATATTTCAAAAACGCTCATACTTAGGTATAGGACATGATACATGAAATCTGCCTAGAATTTTACGTAGAATCCAAAAATGTAATAATATATAGGGTGTTCCATTTGAAACAAGCGAGTTAGCATCTACTTCCGGTATAACCGGAAGTCGCGCAACGAAGCTATTATTTCATTTGAAGAGAGCATCCTTTTAAACCTCACCATACAAATTTTCAGAATTCCAATCGTTTTATTTCCCGAGATATTCTAATGGACGGTCACCGTGAGACACCCTGTATATAAAGTATACCTACTTCTGTAGAGAGCTTGAATCATAGGACCTATGTCAAATGGAATAATTATTGTTACGAAACATGCCCAGTGGTACGAACTTCCAAGGCGGCCGACAGCGGTGATGACGTTACAACCGTGGCGTCTCGCTAGCGAACATCTACGCTTTTGTCCCGTATGTCACAAGTCCAAACCACTGTTTAGATTCTATTATCAAAAAGTTCATTCGGTCACCTACATCTGGAATATTGGAGTATTTTCGCCATCAGCCGCCATATCTCGAGGGATCGAGGAGTTGAGTTGTGTTTTAGTGATTGTTGCATTAATTGTGAACGGGCTAACGGGCATTGTTGAAGAGAACATGAATAATTGACTGTACAGGGTGTCCCAAAGATAGAGTAAAGTAGGTTTTATCATATAGGATATGAAAAATATCAATATCAATATGCGTCAAAGGTTAGGGGTGTGAATAGCACACATTCCGAAAATATTTGGAAACATACAGGGTGCGTCACAAAAGTATGACACGGAAAAGTATAATTTTTTTAAATGGAGCCCCCTGTATATTAATTGATATTTCAATTCTTTCTTCAATCTGGAACAAAAATTGTGATACAACTTATGTTCCTAAATTCAACCGTTATCGAGATATCGCGTTTTAAAAATGGCATTTTTGCAACTTTGACATGCTATAAAACTCAAACTATTCAAGTTAGAGAAAAATGGATTGCACATTCTCATCTTAACTTTTCAAGAGCTATTGAAGGAGATTAAATCCATTATTGTGAAAAAATGTCAAAATGTGCCGAAAAAAGTTGACAGTTGACGTTACCTTCTATCCAAATGACAGAAGAGCTCTTGAAAAGTTAAAATGGGAAAGTGCAAACCATTTTCCTCTAACTTGAATAGTTTGAGTTTTATAGCATGTCAAAGTTGCAAAAATGCCATTTTTAAAACGCGATATCTCGATAACGGTTGAATTTAGGAACATTTGTTGTATCACAATTTTTGTTCCAAATTGAAGAAAGAATTGAAATATCAATTAATATACAGGGGGTTCCATTTAAAAAAATCATACTTTTTCGTGCCATACTTTTGTGACGCACCCTGTATGTTTCCAAATATTTTCAGAATGTGCGCTATCTACACCCCTAACCTGTGACGCATATTGATATTGATATTTTTCATATCCTATATGATAAAACCTACTTTACTCTATCGTTGGGACACCCTGTAAAGGGTGTTTCCGTATATTTCGTCTGCAGACTAACTCGCTTATTATGCAAGATAGATAGGGACTTTAAATACAAAGTTGGTAGGTATTAACATGAACCGCCAGAAAAAAAAAAAAATTGTATACCGGGTGCACGAGAAAAGTGTGACAGACACAACTTGAATTTTTTTAAATGGAACACCCTATATATTATTTTATAATCAAATCGACATTATTTTTCTGATCTCAAAACTATACAGCATGTAGGCATTCCTTCCAGCCGTTTTCAAAATATTTGAGTTTTAAAGTTGGTTTTTTGGTATTGCCAAATTTAGTATCTATGACTACAATGATTGTTTGAACATCATTTATTTATTTTTATCCTTCCAATAATCTAAAACAACGAATATAACAAGTGAATACATTATAATAATATTATTAATAAATTGATATCATAAAGTGCAATTAATATTGAATATGCCCGCCATTATTCACAACACATTTTCTCAAATGCATTTTATGATATCAATTTATTTATAATACAATGTATTCACTTGTTATATTCGTTGTTTTAGATTATTGGAAGGATAAAAATTAATAAATGATGTTCAAACAATCATTGCAGTCATAGATACTAAATTTGGCAATACCAAAAAACCAACTTTAAAACTCAAATATTTTGAAAACGGCTGGCAGGAATGCCTACATGCTGTATATTTTTGAGAAAAAAATGATGTCAATTTGATTATAAAATAATATATAGGGTGTCGTTCCATTTAAAAAAATGCAAGTTGTGTCTGTCACACTTTTCTAGTGCACCCGGTATACGAAAAAATATTTTTTCCTGGCGGTTCATGTTAATACCTACCAACTTTGTATTTAAAGTCCCTATCTATCTTGCATAATAAGCGAGTTAAGGTGAATTTTCATGCATCCGAAATACGACTGTCCGATACCTTGACTGACATTTATTTTCGGACGAAAATATTCATAATTTTCATGAATCCGTTCTGTCACTCCAAATTTTTTGAATGACAATTGACAAATGACAATGATGACTTATGATTAATGACACTAATGACTGTTTGAAGTTTGAATATTGATTTTTTGGGGTATTATTTCTGTTCTTATGGCTGGAACTGAATTTCCATTGTATTTTTTTTTCATCATGGAGGACGAGGAGACCAATATTTGTTTGGAGGAATGTTTTTAAAGTAAATGCTTCATCCGCAGCAATATAATAATTAATAGGAATGTTTTCATCCCCAAGAGGACATGGTTCAGGAAAATATATGCCATTAGAATTAATAAGCTGCCATAAGCCCCATCTTGGAATTTTTGAAAATGCCTCCGTCACTGTGTCTCCCTTCTGCACCAATATCCACTAAAGTAAACACTATAAGTGTAAATAAGACTTCTTTATTCACGCAGTCCCAAATCGCATTACATGTCTCTCTGATAATATGAGTAACAGTTGTAGGGGAAATTCGAAAGGCATAACTAATAGATATCATGCTGTCACCACTTGCTAAATATCTAAAAATAGTAAACCTTCTAACTTGGGTAATTAAGTAATCAATTTGTAAGACATTGAGTTAGAAATACAAAATTACAGTGACTTTATACAAAGTCATAACTTCATTTATTATTTTTACTTCTTCTTACCTCAAGGTAAGGGCTAGACGTTCTCCTGCTGATATGGGTTCTCGTATATTATATATTTTAGTAAATTTTGGACCGACAATTTCTAGTAATCTATGATAAAGGTTTCACTAGACATTCGCAGGTAGTTAAAATACTTTTCCGAGTCGCTTAGCTGCATTTCCTGGAGTAGGTTGTGATATGCACCTTGTTCTTTTCTGTTCTGGAATATATTTCTCACCCAAAATCTTTTTCTTCGTTTCTTTTTTCGATCTTTTATTTTCAACAACATCAAATAAGAATATGATAAAATTAGTGTAGTGCTATTTTTCCATTGATGAATAATTTGGTCTATATAGCATTCATCGTATATTTAATCTGAACATAGGATAATTACAAACAAAAAGCTCTTTGACAAAATAAGTAAGGAACACAACAAAAAATTAGGTTATAAAAACTCACGATTGTCGGAATAGTTGAAAATATTAATTTTATCTTTTCCGACCATCGGATAGAACTTAAAAATTTTCGGATAGAAATTGGCGGGAAAACGTTTCAACCAATAGAAACGGTTTTGGACCATCGTATTTCGGATGCATGAAAATTCACCTTTAGTCTGCAGACGAAATATACGGAAACACCCTGTACATAAATAATTGTCAGTAAATAGATTAGTTGGACAAGTGTTTTCTATAGCGAAATATATTACATTCATATAAAAAATATAAGCAGAAACATGTTATTAAAGTAATTGAATATTAGACAAAATTTCCAACTTTCTAATACCTATAAAGGGGATCTACCTAGGCGGGTCGATTTTTGCCGTGCGGCACGTTGCTTCGATATTGCCTAGTCACAGCCGTATCGCTACACCATTTACACAGGCGACTGAAATCGCATGAGACTTCAATACTTTTTCGAACTCTCGAATTGAAAAATATAGGTAAGAAACTTTTTGGTTAGTGGGGTGGGCGGGATCGTTAAAATCAATTGTTGCAACCATTCACACTAATCACACTGTCGATTTCAGTCGTCAGCCTCATGCGGCCTATGACCGCGCGGCAAATTTCGGATGCAACCCTACTTTGACGTTTGCAATTTTAGTCACCTGCTGTACGTACAGTGGAATTGGTATTAACACGGTCGATTTTTGCCGTGCGACCTAGTCATGCAAATCGACCCGTGTAAATCCCGCTTAACAATTCTCTCAGTGAAATAATAAAAACATTTCTGCAAAAAAAAACGTTTTTTTTTCAAATATCTTCGGAAGTACCGACTCGGAATTTTTCAAATTGTAGAATGGCATTCATAACATAAAAATACGCATTTTGCCATAATTTAATCGACCCTCTATCTCTTATGATAACAACTGAGATCCTCATGCATACACCCGAATTTGTGGAATAGAAAGTTGACAATGGATAATCAATTTTTGTTGTACTAACGTGTGATAAATCACCATCAGGCAGGAAAATTAGTAGATTCAAAATCCCGTGCAAAATTTAAAAACCTTATACTCTTGATCCTTTTCTTTATGCCATATCCTTTCGCCGCACCAGTTGATGATCTTGTCGATTTGCATGGTTGAAAATTGAAATAACACCAGTAAGTCATGAAAATACATTTTAATAATAAACAAACAACTAACATGTATATAACACCGACGACGTATAATAATTACAGAAGTACATACATATATTGATCATTTTACTATGATGGTACATCATAGTTCGTTAATCTAATATTTATGACAATTTTTCGCAAGCATATAACGCTCAGAATTCATGCAAAAAGCAATTCAAAATTCAGTAGGTATCTAGATGGATACGCATGATTTTAATTCTGGATATAAAATCAATTAATGAATCACCATTTATCTGAAATATCAGAAATGTTGATCGATAAATAAGTTTTAGTTGATATTTTTTCAAATAATTTGTTAATATCTCATATTATAAAAGACCACCCGAAGAAAAATAATGGACTTTTTGAAGAGCTCTCTCCGCAGACGGTTTTACAAACGTTCGGGTAAAAATGTCACAAAAACGAGGCAGGAACGTTTTCCAAAATTTCAAGCGGGGCTTCATTTTTGTAACGTGCCAGCTAGGCATTTTCCAGCGAGGTTGACGTTCCGAAATGTTGTTTTGTTGAAAATGTTGGGTTATAGATAGTGAAACAAAGACGTTTTGATAGAGTTTTTAGATCTGAATATGTCATTTCCTTGTGTACTGAAATAATATTATCACTAATTCAAAAAACAATGATAATTGAGCTCTACTGATACAAAGTGGATGCTGATGCAACTGTAAAATCGCCAGGTTCCAATCTTAGCCACTTAAATAAATTTGTATGTGAAAGAGTCAACCAGACGCGCCGGCATTATACCGTCAACCGTTATAATAGTAATAGTCCAGGAGAAGCGTACATTGACTGCGTTGGGATGCCATGTTTGATTTTTTTTTTCAATCAAAGTGCCATCATTTGAAAAGGTTTAACACAAATTCGCAACCTCGTGCGATTCTTTTTTCGCGAAGATGCGTATCTTGGCTTCTTATTGTCGAAAAGCCAAAAAAGACATATCTATGTATTTGTTATGAACCAATATATAACTTTTTTCGTTTAAATAAATGGAAAAAGTTTTGATGGTACATTTTCCACGCTTTCCGTAACACTCGATTCGTCGGGGAAGTCAATAGACGAAAGATTTCTGCTCAGATGTGGAAGTGGTACTACCGTGGGTAAGTCTGTGTCTTCGTCATCGTCGTCGTCGTCGTCATCTTTCCCATCCAGTATCTTTTCCATTATATTTGTGCAGGTTTGGCAAGGCATTCGCATGCTGCACCGCAATTTTTCGTACTCGAGCATGAGATTATCTTCAGGAGTGACGCTGGATTTGCGGTCTCCAAAGACATTACGGGTTCCAATCCTCCCCCGCTTGTTTCCCAGTCCCAATCCTCCAAAAAACGGAGGATTGGGACTGGAACTTTTTCAATTTTTTTTTTGTTTTCATTTTCATCGCTCTGTACGGAGGAGAGGCCTCAACAATACCTCTGAATGATTTCCGTTTCAGCTATTTTCAGGCTCAGGAGTGAAAATCAAGTTTGATCTCTCTTCTCTGGCTCCAAGCGAATCTGCTGCCGAACAAAATTCATATCGAACCACCTATCCTCAAGTACAGACGTAGCTTGGGAGTGTCTTGGAGGATTGGGTCTGGCAAAAAAGCGGGGGAGGATTGGAACTCGTAATGTCTCTGGAGACCGCAATTCCAACGTTACTCAATCTCATGTACGAAAAATTCCGGTGCAGCATGCCGATGCCTGGCCAAACCTGCACAAATATCATGTAAAAGATACTGGACGGAAAAAATGACGACGCACATCAGTGGTTCAGAAATCAAAAAACCTGCTAATTGGATGTTTTGTATTGCATAAACTGAAAACTCGAGGGGAATATTATTACTATGATGATTTATTGTAGAGATGGGCTCAAAAATGTTTTTTATTCAACAAATTGATCAATATACATATACAGTGTGTTCAAAACAGTTGTGTACCTACATATGGTGGACTTTTTTATTATCGATTTTACGAAAAAAAAATGTTCATAGAAATCTCTGCATGGTCCAAAACATAAAATGTAACCATCAGATGACAAATTTTGTCCAAAAAACATGATCTCCGCTAAAGAGTGAAGTACCTTTATTTGTGACAAAATCAAGAATTGCTATCAAGAAAACTTGTTAAGAATTGAAAACTACCCTCAAATATACAATTACACCTATCCACGATAAAAATCAAGTTTTGTTATTTTTGTCAATTTTTTCAAAGGAGAACTTTTTTGTCTCATTCATTTATTCAATGAACAATTCATTCAAAACTATGAATCTTACAATTGTTGACGTGCTCAATGGAATATCTTTCTAAATTTTCATCTTCGTCAAACCAGGCATTTTTTTGAAAATAAACAAAATATTTGAATGTATAACTTTGCATAGTTAATAACTCGATTGGGGGGCGGAGAAAGGTACGAAAACTGGACACTCAATTACAACCACTAAGTAGAATAAATCCCTAAAAAAAGGTCCTCACAAACCTCCAAAGTTATATAACTTCAATTGAAAAGAATATGTGCGATTTTGTCAAACGTTTTATTTTTGCCCATAGAACATAGTTACAAAAGAGGAAGTTATGTGAAAGTGAATAATTACCTATACCTTCCATAATGTGATATTCGATTTATAAAAATGAAATGTTGTCAATGCGAAACGGATGGATCAATATCTGTTTCAAAACTGCATTTTAATGTACGTCTAACCCTTACTATTTTGTTGTAGCACATTTCAAAATAACCACCCTTTTTGCTCAAAATCCGCAGGAGGAAAATTTTCGATGTTGCTAATTTTACACTCAGTAGGCAGTTACTGACAAATTCTGAAGAAAATCAGCTTCCCCGTTTTTTTTTTCACGTTAAAATTTCATTGGATTATTATTGTTTACCGAAATTCTCAGCTGTTCAATACTATGGACTAACTACGTTACTTTTCCATCACATGAATTTTACGAAATGAAGATAGAGTCGACTTTATAAGACCAATTCAAACTATCCCTGTACGCTGTAAAAATGAATTGTACTGGTGAGAAAAGCATAGTTTTATTTTTACGCATAATGATAATGTAAGTAGGTATTTAAATCCTAAACATTGAATTTCACGCTATTAAATTGAATCCGCATGAATGGTGTGCTTCTAATAAGCCTATACAGGGTTTTATTCAATGATAGGCCATAGTTACAGAGACGCATTTTTGAACCAATTTCAGATAATCATGTGTCCTAAATAGTCTGGTTTTCAAGATACAGTGTGTTGGAGGTCTACTTTTTGACCACATGAAAAATCATTGAGCGTGAAGGAAAGTCAAAGATATCATGTCCATAACAACAAATAGGTATAGCAACGAGCGAAGTTGACTCGATTTACTGATAATAAATCCGATTTTTTTCTAGACCTGTATTTCGAAAGCCAGAATATTCTATTTCAAGACACAATAATTAATGACGGTATGTTAGCCTATAAGACCTTTTCTGCTTTTCGACTTGAATTTGGTTCAGGAATGCGTCGTCTTTGGAATTACGGCCTTTTATTGAGTAACACCCTGTGTAGACGCAGATTATTGTTGTTGAAACATTTTTTAGTTCTTATTTGCGAAATAAGAAATGGCTCCGTGAAGCCATCGCACACATCGTCTCATTAATATGATATAGTAGGATTTTTCAAGATTTAACTTTATAATAGATAATTTTTATATACATACAGGGTGGTGCAACTAAGATGGGATGGACGATTGTGGGAAAATGGTGAGAAATTTGGATAATTTTTTTTTTGTATATTATAGTTAGTCAAAAAGGCTATGTTTTAAAAATATAGCCATAGTACAGGGTGTCCCAAAAAGTCTATGGCAAACCAAACTTGTATTTTTTTGAACGGAACCCCCTGTATATTAATTGATATTTCAATTCTTTCTTCAATTTGGAACAAAAATTGTAATACAACTAATGTTCCTAAATTCAACCGTTATCGAGATATCGCGTTTTAAAAATGGCATTTTTGCAACTTTGACATGCTATAAAACTCAAACTATTCAAGTTAGAGAAAAATGGATTGCACATTCCTGTCTTAACTTTTCAAGAGCTATTCAAGGAGATTAAATTCATTCTTGTGAAAAAATGTCAAAATGTGCCGAAAAAAGTTGACAGTTGACGGTACCTTCTATCTAAATGACAGAAGAGCTCTTGAAAAGTTAAGACAGGAAAGTGCAAACCATTTTCCTCTAACTTGAATAGTTTGAGTTTTATAGCATGTCAAAGTTGCAAAAATGCCATTTTTAAAACGCGATATCTCGATAACGGTTGAATTTAATGACATGTTGTATCACAATTTTTGTTCAAAATTGAAGGAAGAATTGGAATATCAATTAATATACAGGGTGTTCCATTTAAAAAATACAAGTTTGGTTTGCCATAGACTTTCTGGGACACCCTGTACTATGGCTATATTTTTAAAACATAGCCTTTTCGACTAACTATGGTAAACAAAAAAAAAATTATTCAAATTTCTCACCATTTTCCCACAATCGTCCACCCCATCTTGGTTGCACCACCCTGTATGTATGTAATCAATTTTCTTTATGTATCGTACCTAGTGAACGATAATAATTAATGAATTGAGCATTGAGTGAACAAATCCATTCCCACCATAAATGTACCTATTCATTACATGTAGCGCATTTGGTCTGTACCGTAGTAAACAATGGCTGAACAAATTGTGCGCCCAGTCCAGCCATACTTTACTGCAATACAGCTCATGTATGCTCTGTAGCGTGTAAGGAATGGCAAAACGCATCCGGCGTCATACTGTATACAGGGTGTCTCACGGTGACCGGTGACCGTCCATTAGAATATCTCGGGAAATAAAGCAATTGGAATTCTGAAAATTTGTATGGTGGGATATTCTTAGATGTTCTTCTCAAATGAAATTAAGCAACGTTGCACGACTTCCGGTTATACCGGAAGTAGGTGTCAACTCTCTTATTTTAAATGGAACACCCTATATATTATTACATTTTTGGATTCTACGTAAAATTCTAGGCAGATTTCATGTATCATGTCCTATACCTAAGTATGAGCGTTTTTGAAATATTTTAGTTTTTATGTCAAAAATGACGTTTGAAGGCTCCTATTTAAATGTGAATTTCACCTATAAGAAAGCCTTCATTATTTAATTTGTATTGGATTTCTTGTTGAAAAGGACCTACTTTGATAGATTTTTCACTGCAATATGAAAACTATTATTACAGGGTGGGCCAGAAATAAGATCAAAAATTAAATTCAGAAAACGGCCAAAAATCAATTTTTCAAATGGAAATCCCTAATTTTTATAATTTTATCTTTTTGTGCATTGAAAATAAAGGTGAGTTTGTATAAGATTGTCCTATCCAAAAATTCTTTTTTTTATTTATTTTTTTTTTTGAATTTTTGGAATGAACATTAGGTAAACTCACCCAAGATAAAATAATAAAATGAGATAAAATTATCAAAACTAGGGGTTTCCATTTGAAAAAAATGATTTTTGGCCGTTTTCTGAATTTAATTTTTGATCTAATTTTTTGGCCCACCCTGTAATAATAGTTTTCATATTGCTGTGAAAAATCTTTTAAAGTAGGTCCTTTTCAACAAGAAACCCAATACAAATTAAATAATGAAGGCTTTTAGGTGAAATTCACATTTAAATAGGAGCTTTCAAACGTCATTTTTGACATAAAAACTAAAATATTTCAAAAACGCTCATACTTAGGTATAGGACATGATACATGAAATCTGCCTAGAATTTTACGTAGAATCCAAAAATGTAATAATATATAGGGTGTTCCATTTGAAACAAGCGAGTTAGCATCTACTTCCGGTATAACCGGAAGTCGCGCAACGAAGCTATTATTTCATTTGAAGAGAGCATCCTTTTAAACCTCACCATACAAATTTTCAGAATTCCAATCGTTTTATTTCCCGAGATATTCTAATGGACGGTCACCGTGAGACACCCTGTATATAAAGTATACCTACTTCTGTAGAGAGCTTGAATCATAGGACCTATGTCAAATGGAATAATTATTGTTACGAAACATGCCCAGTGGTACGAACTTCCAAGGCGGCCGACAGCGGTGATGACGTTACAACCATGGCGTCTCGCTAGCGAACATCTCGGCTTTTGTCCCGTATGTCACAAGTCCAAACCACTGTTTAAATTCTATTATCAAAAAGTTCATTCGGTCACCTACATCTGGAATATTGGAGTATTTTCGCCATCAGCCGCCATATCTCGAGGGATCGAGGAGTTGAGTTGTGTTTTAGTGATTGTTGCATTAATTGTGAACGGGCTAACGGGCATTGTTTAAGAGAACATGAATAATTGACTGTACAGGGTGTCCCAACGATAGAGTAAAGTAGGTTTTATCATATAGGATATGAAAAATATCAATATCAATATGCGTCACAGGTTAGGGGTGTAAATAGCGCACATTCTGAAAATATTTGGAAACATACAGGGTGCGTCACAAAAGTATGGCACGAAAAAGTATGATTTTTTTAAATGGAACTTCCTGTAACTTGAATAGTTTGAGTTTTATAGCATGTCAAAGTTGCAAAAATGCCATTTTTAAAACGCGATATCTCGATAACGGTTGAATTTAGGAACATTAGTTGTATCACAATTTTTGTTCCAAATTGAAGAAAGAATTGAAATATCAATTAATATACAGGGGGTTCCATTTAAAAAAATCATACTTTTTCGTGCCATACTTTTGTGACGCACCCTGTATGTTTCCAAATATTTTCAGAATGTGCGCTATCTACACCCCTAACCTGTGACGCATATTGATATTGATATTTTTCATATCCTATATGATAAAACCTACTTTACTCTATCGTTGGGACACCCTGTAAAGGGTGTTTCCGTATATTTCGTCTGCAGACTAACTCGCTTATTATGCAAGATAGATAGGGACTTTAAATACAAAGTTGGTAGGTATTAACATGAACCGCCAGAAAAAAAAAATTTGTTGTATACCGGGTGCACGAGAAAAGTGTCACAGACACAACTTGCATTTTTTTACATGGAACACCCTATATATTATTTCATAATCAAATCGACATTATTTTTCTGATCTCAAAACTATACAGCATGTAGGCATTCCTTCCAGCCGTTTTCAAAATATTTGAGTTTTAAAGTTGGTTTTTTGGTATTGCCAAATTTAGTATCTATGACAACAATGATTGTTTGAACATCATTTATTTATTTTTATCCTTGCAATAATCTAAAACAACGAATATAACAAGTAAATACATTATAATAATATTATTAATAAATTGATATCATAAAGTGCAATTATTGAATATGCCCGCCATTATTCACAACACATTTTCTTTAGTGCATTTTATGATATCAATTTATTTATAATACAATGTATTCACTTGTAAGCTCAAGATTATCAGAAAGACAATTCCATAAAGCTCAAAAGATATAGCTGCATATGACGTTACTGACTTTTTATGGAATTGACTTTTTGATAATTCAGATATTTTTATCTGATACTCAGTGTGTAAGATTTTTCCTCCCTTCAAAAAATTTGCTGAGATAAATAGTTATGCTGGAAAAAAGTAAATCAACAATAAAATATCTGCAGCTAATTAAAAAGATTTTTCTTTGGCACAATCACTCATCAAAATCTTTCAAGAAAGAGAACAACTCCCCAATACGTCATACTTTTAAATATAAACATCGGAATTATCAAAAAGTCAATGCCAAATAAAATCAAAAAAAATAACTACATATGACGTCGCCTTCATAACACTCCCGGTTAATTACAACCGGTCGCTATAGAAACAAAAAACGTGATTCCATGGTCCAAGACTAGGTACCAAAAATTATCAAAATCGATTGGCACGTTTTTGAAAAATGTAAAAAAAACCCATTTTTTTTTGGATCTTTGTCGCCCTCTGTAGACTTGACGAAGCAGATTTGGATATAGGTAAGTTTGCCTAGATCGCCTTATTTTTAGTTAAGTGGATGAGCGTTGTACAGTAATTTCAGGGACACCCTGTATAAACTTTATTCTATTCATTATTCTAAAGAAGGTTGAATTATTGAGTGAGTCTGTATACAGTGCGGCTCAAAAAGGACTATTTTTGATTCAGTGCGCCAAAAATTTTGAAACTTAGCATACTTCAATTGCTGACGAAATACCAATTTTTGATGTTACTGACGTACTTTCAGTAGGTATTCAAGATGGCGGCTGGGCACCATTTTGGAAACAGAAATCAAATGGAAAGAGGGGTCACGTTCTAGTTTTTCAATTTTTACCCAGATTTTTTATTCCAAAATGACGTCCAATTGCCGTTTTTATATTTTCAGCAGACACAACTGTGTTGAGAAATGTACGTTCTCATAAAACCCTCTAAACGGCATATTGTTAGGCTTGAAAATTAGTGCTCGGAGTTTAAAATTTATTCGAGTATCCGAATCTAATCGAATAGTCGATTTTTTTCGAATAGTCGAATATTTTCGAATATTCGACTAGTCAAATAGTCATCGACTAGTCGAATAATAGTCGAAATCGAATTTTTAGGCTCGTGACTATTCGACTAGTCAAATACCTAGTAGTAGTAGTTTTAATTATATCATAAGATAAGTCGCTAAAGACCACATTTTTTGTTTTCTTGTACTACAAATATTAAATGAATAGAAAAATTAATATGAAGGAACATTACACTGACTATTGGGGCACTGAAGATGGCGTATTAGCCGAAAGCGCTTTGCCAGCTATTATTAAATAAACTTGCTCAGAGTACTACAACTTCTTTCCTTCCTGCTAGAAAAATTAATGGCTACTCCAATAAATTAAAAACTTAATGGAAGATTATTCATACTTCAAACTCAAACATTCATGTAACAGTGATACACTTTATGAACAATGACATAAATGATTGCATTATTATTTGCTCTCAAGAAACAGTTTTTTTTTTGTTGTCACTTTTTGAAAAATCACATATACTTTCAAAATCTATAATGTGTATATGAATCAGAAAACTTCGGTAATCATAGAAGTTATTCGTACCTGAAATTCTCGACCATTATTTGGAATAGTCGACATCGAATAGTCGGATAATCGACTGAATAGTTAAATAATCAACTGAATGGTCGAATAGTCGACTATTATGGATTGGAAAACAACTGTAATACATTCTAACAACAGTAATTTACGTTGCTAAGGCGGTAAATGACTTTTTAAATTACGAGTCAAGATGTTTATGGACGAGGCGACGAAGAAGCCGAGTCTGGAATTTGTAGACGAGTAGTTTAATGACTTAACGGCTGTTTATCGTACATTGTTTTGTTTCATACTGTGATAATTTTTTTAATCGGTTTAAAGTGCTTTCTTGTCAAACCATACACTCAGAGAGGCAGTTCACCTCACATTCTTACCATGAGATCGCGCCAGCCAAACAATGTCACTTGGGTAATAGATAGGTTAATTATACAGGGTTTTTCACTTAAAACTCCGCACGTCAATATCTCGGAAACGAATAGGAATATTTGATTTTTGTAAAAAGTAGTCAATGTATGGGGTCGAGTAGTTATTTTTCAAAGTTAAAAAAATTCGACGCCTACCAAGAGTAAAGCGTCGCGACGCATCGAAAATATTAATCGATTGCAGTGACTTTGAAATTACGCGCATGCCAAAGTACATGTTATCTATGAACTTTTTTGTTATTCAGTCGAACTCATTTATTCTACTCAGTTTTGAGATATACAGTGTGTCCAAGATAAGGATGTCTATCATGGGGATCTTGAAAACCGTGAGAGATACAAGGTCGGTTAAATGGAGGCAAAGTTGCGTATTTTGATGCTTAACAAAATGCCGTTTTAAAAGCCAAGTAATTCCGACTGAGTCCGAAATTATCCGAAAAAAACCGAAATTTTTCAAAATTGTTTTCATTTTTTTCTGACCACATTTGAAGAGATATTTTGAAATGAATGGGGCTTCTTCATTGCCACTTTTTGCCCTTTACAAGATAACGTTATTAAATTGAAGAACCGACGTTTCGTCTATGAGCAGCCATCATCAACTTTGTTTTTTTAAATACGGTCCTGGATTTTTTATGACGGATTTTAAGAGCCTCTTATGTTCCTAAACCAACGATGTATCGCACTTATTGAAAAAGCGGTGTTTGTTTTTGATCCTATTAAAAATGTATTTTTGTCTCTCTCTAACACATGAGTTCTTATGGAAAAATCCATCAACATAATTTTTTTGAATAATTGCGATACATTGTTGGTTTAGGAACATGAAAGGCCCTCAAAATCCGGCATAAAAAATCCAGGACCGTATTTAAAAAAACAAAGTTGATGATGACTGCTCATAGACGAAACGTCGGTTCTTCAATTTAATAACGTTATCTTGTAAAGGGCAAAAAGTGGCAATGAAGAAGTTCCATTCGTTTCAAAATATCTCTTCAAATGTGGTCAGAAAAAAATGAAAACAATTTTGAAAAATTTCGGTTTTTTTCGGATAATTTCGGACTTAGTCGGAATTTCTTGGCTTTTAAAACGGCATTTTGTTAAGCATCAAAATACGCAACTTTGCCTCCATTTAACCGACCTTGTATCTCTCACGGTTTTCAAGATCCCCATGATAGACATCCTTATCTTGGACACACTGTATATCTCAAAACTGAGTACAATAAATGAGTTCGACTAAATAACAAAAAAGTTTATAAATAACATGTACTTTAGCATGCGCGTAATTTTTAAGTCCCTGCAATCGATTAATATTTTCGATGCGTCGCGACGCTTTAAGAGTAAAGCGACGTCGAATTTTTTTAACTGTGAAAAATAACTACTCGACCCCAAACATTGACTACTTTTTACAGAAATCAAATATTCCTATTCGTTTCCGAGATATTGCCGTGGGGAGTTTTAAGTGAAAAGCCCTGTATGTTACCAACATTCTTTGTCGAGTTATCAATTAAAATAATGAGAAACCAATGCAATTTCACAGCCTTTGATGATGCAAAATGTCATTTTTGGAGTAGTCAAGTATTTTTTTACAGTGTCATTTACAGGACTGGTTTTGGGTCCGGGGGTCCGGTAAATGATACTTTACGGTACAGTATGAAATAAAACATAATAATGTACTCGTATGCATTTATACACAAAACCCTCCACAGACGCTCGAGCATGTTGGGCGAGCACGAGTTGGAGGCATCTTCTGAGGGGAAGCAAACGACAAAAAATATTACAGTTCCAGATAATGCGGAGGTATCGTACAAATCATTTCGAATAATCCCGTTCACAGATCGTTTCGGATATTGCGGATTTCACATAATCGGGATTCGGATAATCGGGTTTCTACTGTAATTAAATATTCTAACAAGTACATTATTTTTGATATTGTGAAATTACCGAGTTAGCGCTATTATTTTGTTCGTACAAGATGAACGAAATAATACTACTGACAAAAAAGAATTAAAATCTGCGTAGAAAATTGTAATTTCAGAAGTAAGTCGAAAACCCGGGTGTCAAAAGGTTGTCTAAAACGGTTCCGATGTGAAGGGCATTCGAGTGATAGAAAATGTTTCACTTAAAGATGTATGTACATTTTATATTCTGAGGAGAAGTCCGCAATTCATTGATCTACTAATATAAAAATGATTCTACGACAGTCACATAGCTCTATAGGGACCCTGCATTTTCAAATATTGAATAACTAGAGACGGACCTCCTGCAACTATAGGTGAGTTCGAGTATTCGCTCTGAACGCTCCGAGCGCGAAATTGTCCATTTAAGGGCGTACAATTTTTGGCGCTCCGAGTGTTCAGAGCGAATACTCGAACTCACCTTATTTCAACAAGGATTGTGTCGATAGATACAAATGATCGTTGACAAATATTTATTTAATCACGATCGATGTTAAGTCGCCCTTTCCTACATTGTGACAATATTAATTTTCAAATGGCATGTAATGACAAACCATTTTGTGTAGGTACATATTTGAAAAAAATGTTTTGTAAAAAATACAGCAAATGCCAAACAACTTTCGATTCACGTCATAATTGCCACCAAGCGAGTTTCAATGTGATTTGCAGGTGACCAAATCTGGCCACCAGCAAACTTCATAACAACGAGCCTGGTGGCAACGATGACGTAGATCGAAAGTTGTTTGGCATTTACTATAGCTGTGTATTCACTTCTCATTCCAAAAACGTCAGGTTTCCATCGCTCTACCTGTATAATGTTGGAAAGTGTGATTTGATGAGATGTAGATATGGTAATCATTACCTCAACATTTTAAGACTAGAATAGTAAAAAACTTGACAAAGTTTTAACTCTCTCCAAATTTAGAAATATGAAAGTTGAGGTTATTACGAATTGAAACATATTACATTATGATTAATGATATTCCATCACCAAGCTTATTCCAACTTCCAGGGTTGATACGAGTTTAGAATTCTGATTGATGATTATCAAGTTATTTTTTAACTGTTTCATCAATGCTTTTCTGAGGTTATGTCATACTTCTCCGTCTCTCTCTTACACATTTGCAAAAATTTCACGAATGCCTTGACTTATCTGGACGTCAAAGTCGTTCGCCGTTAATCACTTTTGACAAATGTCAAGTTTTGACAATAGTATCGATTATTTTCAAATTTTCGAAATTAGATGACAATCTGATTATTTCCACAATGCTTTTTCAGTACAAAAAGAGCAAGTTTTAATTTCAAAGCTGATTGGCCATTTTAAAACAGAAAGGGATGCTGGTAGGCCAGTTTTGCGAGCAATCTACGAGATACTGGCAAATGTCAAATACTATGACTTAACTGCAGAAAAGTATTGAACAAGCTTTAGCATGGCAAGGCTGGTGATTCAATTTGATATTGATGTGCGGAGTCTCACTTATTAAACTATACTATTGGTTTATTTGAAATTATATGCCTCTCTCAATGTAGCAATTCGACTGCAAACCCCACAATTCAATTCAAAATTCCGAAAAATTTGCTATAATTTGGATATTACTTTTGTATTAAATTGTATAATATGACCAAGCAACGTTGAAATATGCTATACAATCGAAGAATACAGTTTTTTCTATAAATATAAAAATGATTCTACGACAGTCACATAGCTCTATAGGGACCCTGCATTTTCAAATATTGGATAACTAGAGACGGACCTCCTGCAACTATTTCAACAGGGATTTGACTCAGAGGGCAATTTTCTATACTCATTATTTGAAGACTTGAACAGAGAGCTAATTCAAAAGGTAAGTTGTGGAGAGTAGGATTATCATTCACATAGAGTGACTCTAGATTCTCCAATGTTCCTATTTCTTCTGGTAAGAAACTTAAATTATTTTCACCTACACTGAGAAATACTAAATTCGTCAGATGACCGATGGCTCTCGGCAGCTGAGAAAGGTTATTCGACTGGACAATCAATCTTTGAAGTTCACGTAAATATCCAATTTCATTCGGTAGTTGTTCCAGGCGGTTTTCTTCCAAATCCAAAACTCGAAGCTTTCGGAGGTTACCAATACTCGGTGGAATTCTTTTTAGAAGATTGTTGGAGAGAACTAGAACTTCCAATGCTTGAAGACATTGAATATCGTCAGAAAGTTTGGTCAGTTGGTTGGTTCCTGAAAACATAAAGGTTTTTAAAAATTTTATCTCATTTATGAAAATGAAAAATACATTTCATGACTATAGGACGTAATAACTAGTGTTGCAACGGAGGTGTAAATTTGTCGAATGGAAGTAGTTCAGGGGTAAAGTTGGACGTCTAACCTACAACAAAACGATGATACTTATTCTAAATCCAAAGTATTGATCTCCCAGCCAATGGAATCTTATATTTGAAGATGCGCTCAATTAAAAGAGAGAATGTATTATGTTTTGGAAAGAACAAAATAATGGATTATGGATTCCAAAATCTCTTTAAACTTATGTACTTCGAAATCTCCTCGGAAATTTCTTTCTCCACCCCCCAGCAGCTTTTACAGCGAGAGAACTTTTTCGGAAACTGAAAACAATGGGGAACTTGCCCATTTTTTATTTATTGTGTTGAAGTGTGCGTTCATGTCCAAAAACATCGTATACCAAATATCAGCCCTCCAATCGCACTATAGTTATTTTAGAATAAATGATCAAAGTTGACATCGACGCTGAGAAAATTCAAACAAAACAAAAAGCGCGGGAAAGTTTTGACGTCATAACGCGTATCCTTGGCAACCATTTGAATGTTTGAAGTCTGAAGTGACATTGAGTAGGTTAATTTCGTAGTTTTTGAAAAAAAAGAGGATGTTATTTTAAATATGGCACTCTGCCGCAGGCCGCAGTGTAGGTACTAATTCAACTCTGAAATTTCCCAACAACTTTTCAATCGTCAAACAAAATTGCTAAGACTATGCAGAAGAAATGAGGAGAATAGCTAATTGAAAAACAGTGCTATTTATGTATGTGGAGATCAATTTAATGTAAGTATTATGAAAAGAATACCAATAATTTTGTTTTTACATTTTTAGAGATTTTATTCTTAGGTACGTATTGCTCCGCATATTACATAATATTACAAATTAAAAAAATGGACCTTCTTATTTCATTTTACCTGTATCCTACAGTATTTCCGGCAATGAGGTATACAAGAGGACAAATCGACCGAGACTTTAATTTCTGGAGCAAAAGTCATTCTTTATAAGAATTTTTGCTTATTAAAGAAAAACGATTGTCGATGGAAAAAAACAAATTTTGTACAGGGTCTTTGAGAAGTTGGAAAATCAATTTATTTCAAGAGAGAGCTACCTACAATCTTAATATATTCAGAAGTTTTTAGCAAAGATGAAACTTTAGACAGTCTATTGGTTTACCAGTGTTAATAATTCAAATTCAAATTCAAAACAGTTTTATTACCATAAAAAAATAAATACAATAAGTAATTCATTATTAAACATTAATAATAATATACATGATCTTATGAAGTTTTATTACAATAATAGTATGGTAATCGGAGTGTACTGCGATTTTAATTATCGATACACTTGCGACTCAGCGCATGTGCCGTACAACCCGGTTGTATTAAAAAGAAAAACAATTTCATGAAAGATAGAGCAACATTAAGTAATGAATAGTTTAGAGAGGTCAGAAGCACAAGAGAGAGAGTAGAGGCCGGCGAGAACCACAGAATAAGGGATCAAAGAAGACACATTTTTTTCATTTCCAATTGTGTATATCGAAGAAGGCGCAAAAATTAAAACTTTTAACGTGATACCATAAATATAATAAAATAAACCAATAATTATTAGTGATTATTAGTCAAGGCATAAATCATACAAATATGTAAACCAATCGATACCACACCTTACAATAATAATGATTACCCTAACACCATAAACCACTTTTCAGTGAAATACAGATTTGAATTGAAAAAAATTTGGCATTCCAATTTAATTTTTTTCTTCTTGCCAGAAACTTTCAAATATGGCGGGGTAGGTAATTCACGCTTTTCGCTTGAAAAAGATTATATTCCAACTTTTTTTTGAAGGGTATGTTCTTGTATAATTTTTTTTTTCATCGACAATCATATTTTGTTCACAAGAAACATTTTTTATAAAACTAACTTTCTCGAGAAATTTTGGTCCATAATTTGTCCTTTTGTATACCTACCTCATTGCAGGACATACTGTATACTGGTAAAATAAACTAAAAAGGTTCATTTTTGTAATCTGTCTGTAGTAATATGTACCCAAGAATAAAATCTATCAAAATCTAAAAACACAATAATAGGTTATGGTATGTTTTGTCAAAATACATACACACATAAAAATGATCCCCACGCACACATAAATAGCACTGCCATAATAATAATAATAATAATAATAATAAAGCTCTTTATTTCTTATTATGAAAGTACATTCCAGATCCTAGACAGAAAACAGAAACATACTGCATGAAAAGAAATAGCGTGCAACATGCAGTGCAAAGTTAGTCTTTGACAAAATCTGATAAGGAATACGGCTCTATATTAATTAATAATTGTTTCACTCGGCACTTGAAAAGTCTTGAGGATTGCAAGTCTCTGATGTCACTGGGTAATGTGTTGTACATTTTCATGCACATGTAGTAGGCACTTTTTTCTGTGAGCGTCAACCTATGTCGTGGGTAATTGACCGTTGTGTGTCTTGTATTGTAGCTGTGGTATGTCTCAAGATTGAAGAGTGTTCGGTTTTTGTAGAAAAACACTAGGCATTCAAGTATATAGAGTCCGTAGACTGTTAGGATGCCATTTGATCTGAAGGTCCCTCTGCAACTTTCTCTATATCCCTTTTGGTAGATAAACCTCATTATTCGTTTTTGAGTGACAAATACTCGGTCGGTCCAACTGCTTTTGCCCCAGAAGATGATCCCGTATCTCAGAATGGATTCGAAATTAGCATAGTAGATGGTTTTTATGCTCTTCTTATTCAGGTAATTTCTTATCACCCTAATTCCATAGCACACTGAATTAAGTCGCTGCAGCAAGCTCTTTATATGTGCTGACCAGTCCAAAAACTCGTCTAGATGAACTCCCAGGAACTTGGTTTCTTCTTTGACATTATTTATAAATACAATATACCGCGTGCGTCCCATAAGGCAAATGAGAGGGATTTCCCGCGAAGAAGTGAGAAGGAGAATACAGAAGAATCCCATAAGGCAATCCTTGGTTAGGATTTCGATGTACTACCCATGCGCGAAATACCATTTCCTATTGGCTCGGTTTCAAATTGTCACGACGGAGACGGACAAGGACAAGGAGCTAGAGCCGGCTGAATTGAACGGGAACGTTGAAAAGACGCCATTATTGATTCATGGTTGTTTGTTCTTTGTTGTGCTACCGTTGTTTTGGATTCTTACGAAATAATCAAATTATATTGATGAAATTTGGTATATGAGGGCTGTTTGACATGCAAAATTCATATCTGAGCACGGAATTGCTCTTACTTTTAGGGGACGCCAATAACACCTGTTTGTTTGTATGTTTAAGCAAGCTTTAAAACATTTTTATTCAAACAGAGGAATCATTTAGGACAAAAAAAGTTTAAATTAAGAATAATTTCATTGAATCCCCACAATACTGAAAATTACCGTGTATTACAGCGGTGCCTACTGCCTAGTGAAAGAAATTCCGTTGTTTTCCTTCCGACAAAATACGTTGTTTTTCCCACTGCCAAAAAAAAACTACTTATTTTTTCCTTCATCAAATACAACAACACATAAAAGAACTTGAAAAAAATCAAACCCAAATATTATTTCAGAAACTAAATCAATAAACCTAATTTTGTTCAGATTCATATTTTGAAAAACTCACTATGGTCCTCAGACCTTATATTCAACCATTTTTTAACAAAGAATCATTGCAAATTACGTAAATGAGTTGTTAATGGATAACTAACAAAACAGCAAACAAAAATTAAAAATTATTTTTTCCAAATTGGCCCGTTTTTTTTTTGATAAAAAACACGTTTTTTTTTAAACACTAACGGTGTCAAAGTTCTATTTTAAGGTTTTCATCTTGCGTTTCGTGACAAATGATTTGAGTTTACAAATTTGAAATATTTAAATCAAAGATATAAAACATGTTTTGTCCACAATAAATATTAATAATAATGAGTGCTATAATTATGACCAAGAGGCCGATATGCCGATATATATCGGTATCGGCCAGGACATTATCGGTATCGGCTAAAAAAGTCATATCGGTTGATCACTACCAGTTATACATCAAAAATTGTACCTATAAGATATTTCCATATAAGTACATACATTTTATAATAAGACTATATTATAAAATGGTACATATTATATGGATATTTCACTAAATTTAAACTTGAAAACTGGAAAGGTCTGGAACAGTTTGTCGAAGTGTCTCTGAGAAGTAAGTATAAAGTTAGAAAGTTTAGTAAGACCTATGAACTGTGTGATTGCACTACCGCACAGAAAATTACTATTTTCTTTTGATTTTATAATAAAGTCCTTGACGGGCAGCTCTAATAAGCGATTATCTCCCTTAAACGGTCAAATTTCTTGGAACCAATTTTAAATCTATGTTTTAACACATTTGTATATACTTTTATTTATAAGTATAATATGAACATTCGATGAAATTTTCTCTTAAGCGGGCACCTCCCATAAGCGAACAAAAAAGCTGGAACCGTGACTGCCCGCTTATGGGAGCTTTTGTTTTATTTATGTATATTATGGCATATTCTTAAAGCTTGATTGATGGATTTTACCCTTATTTCATTAGTGAAAAACATACTTATGAATACAAATATGGTGGAAACCAAGAAAGAGCTGTTTGATTTTACAAATCTCCGTGTATTACTCCTTCTGTTACAAAACTAGAAGAACGCCGATATCGGTCTACTCTCTATCGTCTATTCACCTACCTCTGAATTAATCTCACTTGATTTAAGATATCTACCGCAAATACCTCGAACTGTTATAAATATGAGCGATAATAATGACAAAAACATTATACCTACCTAGGTACACAAAGTTTATAAAGTAAAACCTTACCAATCTCTTTTGATACCTATATTGCTTCAAAAACTATTAAGTAACTATAATATTTCAATGTATAATCGAGAACAAATCACGAAACTAATTCAAATCGTTTTTGAATCAATAATAAATAATATTTTGTAGGGATTTTGTTGCACAAAAATGTTAAATCTTATGCAATCTCACACCTAAACACAAAATCCTGGATCAGATAAGATGAATTCATGAACATATTTTCCACTCATGCTCATAATATTTATCACCCACCCCACATGTGAATTCACGTCATTTTTTTTCGGAATCCCGCGAAAAATTCAAAAATACGTCGATACAACAGCTGATATTAAGCATGTAGCACTGTTTCCGCCATGTTTCAGCCGGCGAATCACAATTCTCGAAAATCGATTCTGCGCATAATTCAATCTCCTAACCAAGGACAGACTTATGTGTAAAAGTATATGTCTGTTTCAACATCCTCGCGGGAGTCCCGACAAGCTGCCCGCGGTATATTGTATTTATAAGTACATGAGCACTGCTTTTTAACGAAATAATTCCCCTCATTGATCATTTTCAAACAGCTGATTTTGACGTGTCGTGGAGGACAAGCACAGATTTATTCATAATTTGAGTTCATGGTCACGATATATGGATTTTCAGAGTATTCGTTGGATTTTTGTAATTTTTTTGATTTGAAGTGAGAAGAACAGGTTCTTTTCTATATTATTGAACTGTGCAGAGTTGATTGGTGTCATAACTCAAGTTTGATGTAGTTTTTCGGGTAGTGCAAGTGCATCAAACAAACAGTTTTTTTTGTAAAATAAACGGATTTTATAATGGGGAGAAGTGATTATTATGAACAGTTGGAACAGACTGTCAAAGACAGTTGTAATAGGTGTGGTTGTTATGCTCCACTAGTGCACACTTTTCTACACTACAACACTCACTGTGGCTTTATTTGTGAAATGTTTGTCTGTTTTTTACGATAGAATATCTTTACTAGTTAAGTGAAGATATTCTATCCTGAAAAACAGACAAACATTCCACAAACAAAGCCATACTGAGTGTTGTAGTGTAGAAAAGTGTGCACTAGTGGAGCATAACAAACACACTTAATAATAAAGTAAAAGTCATTGGTGGAGACTTCAAGATGCACGATTTATCGTCCCTGGCAGAAGTAACCTTTATGGTTTTTTTACAAAATAATGTTAAGAATTGGCAGCCCATGTAAAATTATACAACTATTAGGTAAGGGTATTATGTCAAATGTTTGCCAAAAGGGGTACCTACTATTTTTAACATTATTTCACCTGTTTTAAAATGCCTAGAGCATATACGTCTCTATTTTATCTGGGATTCACTTGATAAGCCTTTTTTTAACGCTTTAATCCACATCTCTTGCCTCTGCTTGAATAAGCAATTGGCTGGGCCATTGGTATAACCACCAGCATTTTTTAAAACAGCAGGTAGGTATTCTTAAAAGTTCCCTATTATGTATGAAGAGAAACGGAATAGATTGACCCCGAGAAATGCACACAAAAAAAAATCATATTTTATAAGAATTCATAAGAAATGATAAAGATGTATGATTTTTTCTTGTAATTCACCTACTGTCAACCAAGCAAGCCGGATTGCCGGAGTCAGTTGATCCGGGAAGAAGCCGGAGTCGGCCGAAGTCAGTATGTTGGCCGGACCTCCGTTTCAACACCAGTAATAACCTTCGGCAATATCCGAAGCAACAGATCGCGAGATAACAATTGGTAGTGATAGTGATCTATTAATAATTTCCTCGATGTACTGAGAATCCAAGTTGAGATTGATAATCGTGTATTGAAGGCTCAGAGTTCCGGTCTTTCGATTAAAACAGAGGTAGCCGAGCGGGCTTCAAAAGACGTGTCTACCTTCGCATGTCGACCGGTACACCGATCTGAATAAATTCAGAGTTCCGTGATTTGAAGACGCAAACTCCAGGGCCTGTCTTGCGTTCTTTTATTTACTGGGTTGGACGATGTTTTTTACCATAAGGGTTGCCGCGTGATTTCATTAGTAATTTTCAAATTTAAAACGCCAATTTGAAGGTTTTTATGTTAAGTTTTTTTGGCTCATTTTTCTATTGCTGTTAAACAGTGATTTGTGTGAGTTATAATTTTATTAGAATCAAGCCTACATTTGAAATGAATAAATATATTAGTACCAACACAAAAAATACTTATTCACATTATTTCTTCTTGCTTCAACTCACCACAGTTTCGAATAATGTAGGTGATAGGTAATTTTTTTAAATCAAATAACTTGTTGGTTCGTTATAAACTGTGTAATAATCTTATAAACCAAATAAATAGTGTGTAAATTGAAAGTATATTATGAAGTACAGATTTATTATCTATAAACTAAAATTAGGTGAGTGAATTATGACACCCTGGTTCACATTTGGCAAAAAAATCAAACACTTCAAGAGTGCATTATTCACGTACTGTATCTAAAAACTAAATCCAAACAGTCAATTATTTATACAAAAGATATTGAAGAACTTTCACGTGAAAAGGTGGAATTATAAAGAAATCTTTTAATTCTTGATTTTCTTTGATTCCAAAAATAATAATTTTCATGTGAGACTTTCATAGCATGAATCACTGTTCTGAAATAGCAAGTTCCATCTGATATAATCATAAGACGATTATGTAATCTGAGGAACCAAAATGGTATAATGATCACATATCACTCAAAATATATTGGCGATTCAAAGAGTCAGCGGAGCGGCCTCCGGCGTTTTGCGCTCAAACTTTCGAGAGCGTGATAGACATCGGCTGTCTCCATGCTGTTTCTATTGGGATCGTGATAACTTGAAGATACCTATATTCCCGATTTTGTTATTATTTATGAAAAGATTTTGATAAACCACGTTGGTAAATGATTATAGTGTGCTAATTGAATGGTATTTTTCGGGTTTTGTTATTTTTGTTGG
Organism: Orchestes rusci; assembly: GCA_958502075.1. Lineage (NCBI taxonomy): Eukaryota > Metazoa > Arthropoda > Insecta > Coleoptera > Curculionidae > Orchestes > Orchestes rusci. The sequence goes on from OY293305.1 coordinate 35,229,945, forward strand.
AATCAAAAACTCATCGGCATCAGTAGTCTAGTTTACACCGATAACTCATTTAGTTCGGTCCGATAGGACCAATGCTTGCTTCTAGCCCGTTTACACTGTCTTGCAACGCGGTGAACTAAATGAGTACACGCGCAATTCGTCCAATGTCAAAAACAAGTCGAAATAATTTATCAACACAATTCGTAACCAAAAAAAAAACATAAGTACGCTCAGATTGCCTTTGAAACTCAGAACCAACACAATTCACAATAATAACAATCAACATAACCTCATAATGTTGATCCATATCGAACCAAATTTAGTTCCGTACACCTGCTGGCGAAAACCAAACCAAGAGCTTAGTCCGCAACTGTTCACACCATTCTAACCAAATATTTGGTTCTGATATAGTTCGAATTTAGTACTTGGTCCGCGGACCAAGTGGTGGGTGTAAACTAGACTAGTGTTAAGGGTGTCGATATCAAAAAACCTCAAGTGCAGTGACTTTTAGCCAACAAAATAGACGATTATAGTGCATAGATTAAACTAATCAATTTTTATTAAATGTATATTATTTCATTGATTGCAAGATCTCACCGATATTGGTGATGAAAATCATTATTAACAATGGAGATCATACGTATGTTCGCCGATATCCGAATAAAGTTCGTAATAGGCATAATAATTGTTGCGTACCTCAGTGCAACGAGATCAAATCCGAAGACAATCATCTGCATAATTTTCCAAAGAACCCAAGTCGCAAAAGAACTTGATCAAATCCCGAAACACACTAAATTTTCGACAGCTAATCTTCCTTCACGAAGAGGCTGGTCAAATTTATTCAGAACGTCCACTAAATGTTCCAGTTCAATAAGAGGCGCCATTTCTTAATTGAAAACACTCTGCCGATACGAAACACTCGACAGATACGAACAACAGATATAAATTCACGCGCGAAAACCTGCTACGGGCTACGAATAATAATGCAGTTGTCACGCTCTCGAAAGTTCTCGCGCGTTCCGCTGTGGCGCTGTTTGGTTTGAATCGCCAATAGGAAACTCCCATACAATAGTTTGAAATAAGATTCACCAGCGCCCTACAACGGGTAGTCCTCGTACTTGCGATTTTTTTTTTGTAAAAAACGTAAAGAAAAAGTTTTTATTGCATACGGTGAAGACATCTATTGGATAAAATAGGATGCATAACAATTTTTTCAAAACGTTCATTTTATAATGTCCAAAAACTATGTCGTAAACAAATACAACCTATGCATATTTTTCAGTTTATCTTTTGATATGCCATGTGAATCAATATTTAAATTAAATTTCGAATGTTGAGTCTATAAAATGCAAACCATAAAATTCAGGACTTGTATAGCGAAAATTAATATAGTTGGACATTCTAATTGATCTCAAAATGTTTGTTTTATTATTTGAAAACGAATGAAACAGTCAGTCGGCAGCAATAGGTTATTATTCTAACATTGGGTGAATAAGAATAACCATACATTTTGAAATGGATATTCCAGATACTTCCACTCTTGTGGGTATTATACCATGTTATAGTCAAAAAAAGTAAAAACGCCATAGAAACAACTTTCTCCAAACCATTCATCATTAAAATAGTGTTTAGAAAGTTTTGATTGAAAACGTATCTTTTTCGAAATTTGAGTTAAATATACATACATATTTTAAAACCAGGAACAAAAGCTCAAAACAATTATAAGCATTTGAAATTGCCGCAGAAATATAGCTGAGACAGAAACCTGCAGATGGCGCTGTACACTGATGTAGATTTCTGTTTTCACCATATCCTGTCATGTGGTTTATGTGGTTGTGGTTATCCAAACAACCATTGTAGGGTGCCACTTGATAACGTCAAAACTCTCCAACAACCTTTATCATTGCAGTTTCCATTATATTGTAGGTGTTATGTGTGTGCAGGTAGTCCTCTAAACAAATCCGACTTGATTAACTGGTTGCCTAAAACATTATTTACATTGGCTCCCATTCAAGTTTCCTATAGGCCATTTCAGAACATAACCTTATAGTCAGCTGATTGTACCATAAATAAACCTTAACCTCTAATTGTCATTTTTTTTCTTCACTTTCTGAGACATTTTTCGAAATACAAGTATGCAATATGGTTTTGTTGATATTCTGATCCTGAAAAGCTGTGAAATTATCGATTATCTCGCGAAGTTAGAAGCAGGAAGCCCAGAAATTTTGATTTAATACAAGCACAACATTTTGATTGTAAACAACATAGACCCTTTTAAAGTGATTCAGACTTTGATGCAAGCCCTCAGGGCTTTCCAAAAATAACTAACATAGACATAATTAGTTATGATTTGGTGTCTACCGCAAGTAATTTTACTGCATAGGCAAATAAAATCATATAAAAGTTTGAATGATGCTTTCAAAAATTTGAAGGCCGGGTGTACTCACTGTGGAAGTTGCAATGCAGACCTCAGCCCATATTATTATCAGAGCTGAAGAAAGTTTTATTTTCATTATCAGCCCTTTTTTCCTGATGTCTAAATAACAATTTAATTGATTTTGTTGCAATTGGCGATCCAAACAGCTCAAGCAGCGCCACAGCGGAACGCGCGAGAACTTTCGAGAACGTGACAACTGCATTTTATCCATAGCCCGTATTAGGTTTTCGCGCGTGAATTTATATTTGTTGTTCGTATCAGTCGAGTGTTTTGTATCGGCAGAGTGTTGTCAATTGAGAAATAGCGCCTCTAATGAACTGGAACATTTATTGGACGCTCTGAATGGATTTGACCGGCCTCTTCGTGAAGGAAGATTAGCTGTGGAAAATTTAGTGTGTGTCGGGATTCGATCAAGTTTTTTTACGACGTGGGTCCTTTGAAAAATTATGCAGATGATTGTCTTCTCATTGCAGTGAGGTACGCGACAACTATGCCTATTACGAAGTTTCTTCGGATATCGGCGAACATACGTAAGATCTTCCATTGTTGTTGATGATTTTTATCACCAATATCGGTGAGATCTTTTAATCAATGAAATATATACATTTAATGAGAGTAGATTACTTTAATCTATGCACAATAATCGTCTATTTTCTTGGCTAAAAGCCACTACACTTGAGGCTTTTTGATATCGACACCCTTAAGACTGCTGCCGATAAGTTTATGATTCCAACAATAATAACAAAACCCGAAAAATACACACTATAATCATTTACCAACGTGGTTTATCAAAATCTTTGCATAAATAATAACAAAATCGGGAATATATCTTCAAGTTATCAAGATCCCAATAGAAACAGCATGGAGACAGCTTATGTCTATCACGCTCTCGAAAGTTCGAGCACAAAACGCCAGAGGCCGCTTCGCTGACTGTTTGAATCGCCAATATATAGTATTCTCTGCGGTACAATCTGTCAATTATGACGTTATGTTGACAGGTTTCTGAAATGGCCTATATATTTTGAGTGATATGTGACAATAATGCGACTGGTAAGCGATAGAGCGAAAAGCATGTTGATTAGCTTTTTGTCACAAAATATCAATCCCAACTTTTTGTTGTGTATGTTTAAATATTGATTCTGTGTACCTCAAAGTATGTCATCTGATGGTGCATCACTTTTTAAAAGCTTCGAAAATGTTTGTATCTTATTGTTTCATGAGTGTCTGGTACCATGCCACAGTCTTATTCTGTTATGGATTAAAATGAAACCTGAGAACAACCACATGAAACTACAGTGCTACAAATAGAGCAATGGCGAAGTTTTTTTCACTTGTATGCAGTACAGTGTATAGACGAAAATAAACAGGGTGTCTCACAGTCTATGGTACCTTAGACGTTTACGGAAAACTAGACATAGGATCGATCTGAAAATTTGGCTCAGCACATAATCGAGTATGATCTATATTTTAAAAATATTTTCAGTTCTGCAGTGTTGCCGCTTCTACCCAAAAGTCGTAACAACTTTCTTATTTTCAATGGACCACCCTGTATATTATTATTTTTTTGGATTCCTTGACTGATCCTAACCACTTTTGCTTGATATACTCCTATACCTATCGGCAGCGGTTTTCGCGATATAAATTAATTTATAATATTTTTGTCGTAAAACACATCAGTGGATTGAGTTCAATAATTTCGTACTTGAAAACGGTGGAGAGTTGAAATTGCTATGCCTACTAGAGGAAGGTGGAATTATATGGTCCAATGGAGAAACCGATCTGTAAATATACAGGGTGCTTCAAATTTATTAATCTTTTTCCTATACACAAAAATGATATTAAAAAAGCTATTTTTTCAAATTGAACCCCCTGTATATTACTTGAAAAATGAAAAGACAAATAAATTTCCTTTTGAATGGTTTAGGTATAGGAATGTGGGACATTCCTATACCTAAACCTTCAGGTTCTACAAGAAAAATGCATTTGTCTAAAAAATAAATTATATTGGTATTATTGATATGAAACATAATGTAGTTGCAGTTTGCTACTAAAAATAAATTCTTATTGCTGTGTGACCTGGCAACTATAGGTTGCCCTAGAAACTACATTATGTTTCATATCATACCAATATAATTTATTTTTTAGTAAAATGCATTTTTCTTATAGATCCTGAAGGTTCAGGTATAGGAACATGGGATACCATTTGAAAGGAAATTTATTGGCCTTTTCATTTTTCAAGTAATATACAGGGGGTTCCATTTGAAAAAATTGATTTTTTATTATTTTTGTGTGAAGGAAAAAGATTAATAAATTTGAAGCACCCCTGTATACTTTCAGATCGGTTTCTCCATTGGAACCATATAAACCTACCTTCCTCTAGTCGGCATAGCAATTTCAACTCTCCACCGTTTTCAAGTACGAAATTATTGAACTCAATCCACTGATGTGTTTTACGACAAAAATATTATAAATTAATTTATATCTCGAAAACCGCTGCCGATAGGTATAGGAGTATATCAAGCAAAAGTGATTAGAATCAGTCAAGGAATCCAAAAAAATAATAATATACAGGGTGGTCCATTTAAAATAAGAAAGTTGTTACGACTCTTGGGTAGAAGCGGAAACACTGCAGAACTGAAAATATTTTTAAAATATAGATCATACTCGATTATGGGCTCAGCCAAATTTTCAGGTCGATCCTATGTCTAGTTTTCAGTAAACGTCTAACGTACCATAGACCGTGAGATACCCTGTATTTTTTAAAAAGCTTACAATAATCCCTACAACTTTTGCATTCACCGTTTATTTATGAAACTAATAATAATGACTTTAAGGGGGGTGTCATTTTATGAAGAGATCTAATTTATTTTCAGTATTTGAACATCATAAAGAGCAACCAACAACTCTATTGATACTTGATAATTAATGTCTTATGTCCCATTTCCACATATTCATTTTTTATTACTTTTACGGTTTTCATAACTTTTTCGATTAATTTTATTTATTTGAGGAAGTTGGTTTTGAGTATTGGTTTTATTGATTCATAATTGAAAAAACCGTTTTGAATCTTTGCAACCTATCCAATATCCGGCATGTTCCATAAAAAAATCCGAAAGTCAGAGCCAAGCCAATCAGCATTTGTTATCACAGTTTGCGAACTGTTTTTGACCAATCGGATAAAGGCTGACCAGTTTGTGACTTTTGTTCGAATACGGCCTGAAGAATGATATATTGCACATGAAAACGATTTTGAACAAGTATAAAAACTGATTTTGAGTGACCCCAGTAGGATCAACTCAATATTTTGAACCTATCATGGAATGTAGACTTCGAATTCCTTTGAAACCTTCATCCATAATTACATTCCAAAAGTTTCTGTTAAAATCACGGTGTATGATAAATAGGTGTGGTGACGAGCCGGCAAAACGTGTCTCGAAACTACTAACGCCGGCCGTAGTAGTCAGACAGGTTAGTGGCCCGAATAATTTTCAGACGGGTATCAATCAAATTGTTCCTGTGGTCATAGTATTTGATTAAAAAGGTTTGGGTTAGTTGGTTTCAATCGATTATATATTTTATTAGTGAATTCTTATTAAAAATTAAGAATCAAGACCTCCAGGAAGGCTTGAGACAATCATTAAAAAATGCAAATATGGGTTATTTTGCAAATTTTTGCAAACGCAGCCTAAACGGCTACTCTGACAACAAAAATTTCCGATTAAAATTTGTAGGTGAGGAAATTTTCACTCATAATCTCCCTAGAGCTCGAATTATTTCCGGAAATTTTGTCGAGTCGAAACGAGAACAAATTTCCGGATTTTTAATTCGAGCTCGCGGGAGATTCGGCAAGAAAATTTCATGCCAAAACTATTTGAGAAGATTTAATAGTAGCGGCTGGATGTAGCTCCCATGCACCAGTTGGGTTGGGATTGTTAGGGAGAGTGGGGACGGCAACACTGTAATCATATGGGAGCTACATCCAGATGCAAAGCCAGGGAGATTTCCACTTATTAATCTTTCAGTCACGTGATTATGAGTAGGGTGATTTCCGATAAAATTAGGTCGTTGCGATAGCAACATGTTAAAATGCAAGCCTATGGTTGGTTAGAATTGACTGGTATGAAATTTTCTATAAAATAGTTCCGCTGGCAAATTTTTAGCTCATATGGTTTTCGAGTTTCATCTCCACGAAAATGCAAGTTTTTTTTTTCAATTTTAAGCGTTCACGCCGTTGTCGCCTGTGATTGTGTTTTACCGCCAGGCATAATATAAAAGGATTTGTTGTTTGTCATCTCTATAAGTATGTAATTGTTGTTAACCTGTTCCTGTAAGATGGTTTTACATCTGATTTAATGATCATGAATGATGAAAACAATTTGAAAAACAAAATGATGAAATAATAAGACACTGATCAAAAATAATATGTATATCTATTTATATAAAAATGAAAAACACTATCTGATTTAAATACAGTTATGCCAAAGTTATGCTTATCTGTAATATGTATCAAAAAAGTAATAATCAACTACAGTCCGTTTCACGAGGGTTCATACTCACGTCTTCGATGACGTCATTACTTGAAAAAAAACGTATGTCGTAGCTAATTCACATAGTTTCAAGAGCGTTCAAATTTTGTATTGAAGCCGAACAAGTATATTCCAAAACGCTCTCCAGAACACGTTCAGAATTGTTTTCCATTTAGATTTTGGATTCGACTGATCATCCATTGGAAGCGTAGTCGCGTGTATATCTCTATTATATTCTATATTCTCTTAGTATACCCTCTTAGTATACTAATAAGCAATCGTTCCTATACAGACACGTTTTGATAAAAAACTAAGAAAGCACCCCTATCGCAAAAACCAACAATAGTCGAGTTTTATTCTTATCAGTGGACGTCCCCCCATCACTGGACGACCATCAACCCACGAGAAATCAGCTAGTCAGCATTTTTTTATGAATTATTAGGTAAACGAAATTTAATACACCACTTTGGTGGCCAAAAGTAGATTGACAGCCTAAAACTTGATAAAACTCTGTTCCTGCAACAGTTATTAAAGATGTTATGGTGCATCAAAGAACTTGAATTCATTTGTCAGTTCACTAAACCAGCGATTTTTTCAATTTTCATAGGGTACACAAATTTTCTTTTTCGGATGGTGCTAGCCAATTTTTCCAATACTTACATAGACGCATAGTATGATAAACAACAAGTAGCGACAGATCCATATACTTAAAGGTGGTCAAATTTCGTCTGTCTCAATGACAGAAATTCGCCTCATTTTTACACTTCTAACCTTATGAAATGTATAATAAAACCCTACTGTAGCCGATTCCATGACTTCAATTATACTGATACATAGGTGAATTATCACTTATAATCTCCCCGGAGCTCGAATTATTTCCGGAAATTTTGTCGAGTTGCGAATTTTCTTGAAAATTTCCTACCAGTCAATTCTAACCAATCATAGGCTTGCATTTTGTTATGTTGCTATGGCAACGACCTAATTTTATCGGAAATTTCCCTGCTCATAATCACGTGACTGAAAGATTAATAAGTGGAAATTTCCCTGGCTTTGGCTTTACGCATCTGGATGTACTGGATGTAGCTCCCATATGATTACAGTGTTGCCGTCTCCACATTCCCTAACAATCCCAACCCAACCCAACTTTCACAGACAGAGATAAGGCAAACGGCAACACTGTGGCTGGTGCATGGGAGCTACATCTAGCCGCGAGTGCTTGACAGCTGTTAAAGACAAATATTTTTGATAAATGATTTATTTTCAACTTCCAATACAAAGTTGCAATGTTATCAATTATGGACAAGATTGGTTATAACTTCCAAATGTTTTATAAAATCCTAATTCCCTTCTTTCTTCCTCAATGGCGATTAGAGTATGGAGCCGTTGGTTTCTTCCACTAAATGCGAGGTGAGTCCAGCCGCTACTATTAAATCTTCTCAAATAGCTTTGGCATGAAATTTTCTTGCCCGAATCTCCCTAGAGCTCGAATTAATAATCCGGAAATTTGTTCTCGTTGCGAATTTTTCAAGAAAATTTCCCTCGGCTTGCGCCTCGGAAAAATTTTCAAAAAATTCGCAACTCGACAAAATTTCCGGAAATAATTCGAGCTCCGGGGAGATTATAAGTGAAAAAATCGCAACTAGAACAAATTTCCGGATTATTAATTCGAGCTCTAGGGAGATTCGGCAAGAAAATTTCATGCCAGAACTATTTGAGAAGATTTAATAGTAGCGGCTGGACTCACCTCGCATTTAGTGGAAGAAACCAACGGCTCCTTACTCTACTCGACATTGAGGAAGAAAGAAGGGAATCGGGATTTTATAAAACATTTGGAAGTTATAACCAATCTTGTCCATAATTGATAACATTGCAACTTTGTATTGGAAGTTGAAAATATGTATCATGTATCAAAAATATTTGTCTTTAACAGCTGTCAAGCACTCGCGGCTGGATGTAGCTCCCATGCACCAACCACAGGGGTGCGTTCACAATTATTAACCCGGAACTTTCGTCAAATGTCAGTTTCATGGTAAATAATCCTCGTTCACGATTGTTCGACTTGTTATGATTTATCATAACCTTTAAAATTTGAAAGTGTTATATGACTGTTACGGTCATTGAATAATAATACAACCATTTTACAAAAACAATAAATAATACCACCATAGCTATACTTTCTAAGCTTTCATATTATACTGCGTTTCTTAGAAGTTATAAGCGTGTGGAATAAGGAATAAATGTAAATTATGGATGCCGGCATTCCAAGACAGTGATTCGTCGTCAGATAGCGCCTCTCATTCTCATCTGCCATTGTCACAGGGAAATACTCTAAAGCATTATCTGGAAAAAAGTTAATTGACAATGATGTTTTTTTAGCTTACAATTTTTTACCTTCGATTCGGTTTAATATCATTTTTCCATTGTCTGACATAATTGGTATCCGCATCTACCACAAGATTGTGCGATTCTGACGACATAATATTCATTTTTTAATTAAATTATCACCAGCCGTAATGTATCAACGATCAGCCTCGTAGTTTGTTGTTTTTGGTTTTTGGTTAGGATCACACGTTTGTACACACAACGCAGGCGCGACAAATCTTCACCAGCTAAAAAGTGGGTTAAAAGGTTGATCGCCCGGAGAATATTTACCCGAATTGTGAATGAGTGTCAATCTCACTCGGCGAGAATTGTGAACAGCCGGGAAAGGTCAGAGCGTCGCCGTGCGATCGCCCGACGACATTTGTGAACGCACCTCAGTGTTGCCGGTTGCCTTATCTCTGTCTGTGAAAGTTGGGTTGGGTTGGGATTGTTAGGGAGAGTGGGGACGGCAACACTGTAATCATATGGGAGCTACATCCAGTACATCCAGATGCGTAAAGCCAAAGCCAGGGAAATTTCCACATATTAATCTTTCAGTCACGTGATTATGAGCAGGGACATTTCCGATAAAATTAGGTCGTTGCCATAGCAACATAACAAAATGCAAGCCTATGATTGGTTAGAATTGACTGGTAGGAAATTTTCAATCAAATTATACAATACGATTATGCAGTATGTCTATAGATTTATGCGAAGTTTCAAAGTCTTGATTTAGAAAACAATTTTACATTCCAAAATGTTAGCAGGGTATAAATGAGGCGAATCTCTGTCATTGAGACAGAACGAAATTTGACCACAGATATATGGAGCTGTCGCTACTTGGTGTTTATTATACTATGATAGACGTATAACCAAGTTATATTATATTATAATATCAAAGTTTTATCAAATTTTAGGCATGTGCTGTTTATCCGACCGTGAGTGTATATTTTGATTCTACAGAGTGTATGTATTTTTCCAAGTTTTATGATAGTGTCAAAAAAAACAAAGCATCAAAGAATGGTGTTTTTTGAGAATGCGGTGTAAAGGATTTTCCTTGTAATTTGCCAACCACCTTAATAGCCGTTATTTTAAGTTATAAAAAAATGATAAATTATCAATAATTTTTTAATAACTCATGAAATAACGGCCATTTGAGGTGAAGTGAAAAATGGAAAAAAAAATCAGATCAGTTATCAACTGCAAAACATCACCTCCTGCCCAATCGTAAGGTGATAAATAAGTCACATTCCTTATTATGGGAGAAGAAAATAATTAACGTAATTTTATAACAAACAATAAGTAAATACCAGCGGAACATAGATGAGAAAACTGAAATCATGAACACGAAAATACTGCCTGCCCAAAATATTCATTCAACACTGCTCCAATAATGCATCTATGTTTCTGATCTCTGGACTTCAATTGACGTGGATGCCTTGAAGTCCTTATCAAGTCTGATTCCATGAGAACTGATCTTTTAAGAGTTATAATTTCAATTCAAAGGGCATCAGATACTCTCTACAAAAGTTCAGGAAATGGAATAGGAAATGGATAGGTACAAAGAACTAGTCTTATGAAATAACTTAGGTACCTCCGAAACTGCCTCAAGTGGTAACAAAGGTTTTTCAGCATCTCCATCCTTTGTAAAGTAGACCACAAGATTTTTTATCGTATTTTGTTCACATTCTGAATACCGACGAGGCCAGTCCTGCCAGACCTCCCGATTTAGGCCGGAGTCTCCCGATTTATTTCTGTCCCTCCCGCTTCTTAAACAAAGTCATAATACTCTCGATTTTGATTAAGAACTTCCGAATAATCCCGAATCTATAGATTTTTCTCTTAAGTCGGCTTATTTTGGTCTCAGAAATATCTGGTGAGATTTTGTAGAAACCTTTTACAGACACCCTGTCTGTACCATGTAGAATACCTACTTGATTTGTTCAAGAATAGTGATTTTTGTATTTTATTTTCATATTTTATTCTTATTCTTTTGTAAAGTTATTGATAGAGTAACCATAAAAGTCTATAATATTTCTAGATCTATCTTCATATAACAAGAAATCCAAGTTTTTTTTTGTGACGAGCTTCTTTCGAACAATAAAACCTCGACCTCCCGCCTCCCGCTTTTTATTTTTATACATCTGACAGCCCTAGACGAGGCATTTTATACAACAAAACTGTGACATTGGAGAATTTAACTGACTTGTGTTTTAACAACAACATTGTTTTGATTAATTACTTGATCACATAACCAAATTTTAGGTTATTATTATTCTGAGATGATAGAAATCAGTTGTTGCTCGACGGCCATTTTGGATTCTAGTAACGACCGATGTTTATTACGTCATTATTTCTGTTTCAGTCAGTTTTTAAACCTCTCCATGAGTTAGAAAAGGAGAGACAATCAATGACGTGAGTATAAACCCTCGTGAAACGGACTATACATACAGTCTGTTCATGGCTTTCCTGCGGTCACGTCACAGTATTTGACGTCTGGCACTGTGTCGTAGATTGATCGCTCCACATGTGATATTTGTCAAATTGATCCGAAAGACCCTCGTCCAGACGTACGTGATTTTTTTTTCAATGTGTAAGAGAGAGACGGAAAAGTATGACGTAACCGCAGGAAAGCCATGAACAGACCATACCTGATAGGTATGGTGTTTGACAAAATTAGATATCGAGTTTCGAGTTGAATATAAAAGTAATTGTGAAAATCAATCAATCAATCAAAATTAAAATTTAAACAACGTTTATTCAACATGTTTTTAAGTCTTTTGCAATCTTGACTCCTTCTTTTTATTTGAAAAAGCCCTGTTTTTTGTTTGACAATCCCTCTTATAAAATTGTTTCACTCTCATTGTTATGTAGAAAATTAACTTTGAAAGGACAACTTGCGAATGCATTTCACAAGGAAATTTTAGACTGGTCCCAGTACTTCTTAAGAATTCGTCAATAGTGTCTTCAAATGAGTCAAATGACTTTATACCTATGTTAAAACAAAATGTTCTCTAATTTGATGAAAAAATTATATATACTTTTCTTGGGATAGTTTAAGCATTTTCTTCCCATGATTTACTTAATAACTTACACAAAACTTATTGTAATTGCGACAAATTTGCCGTTGACACGTCAAGGTGGGACTAATGTACACACACACAAATAAAATAATCAATAAATCAAGCATGAAAAACTCGTTTTTTTGGAATTTGACGCGCCTACACCGCTGGCATAAATAGCCGGAAGAAATATTTTAGGCCTACTTGTGTTGAAATAATTTAGATTTGTCATAAGTTCGAACCTATCCTATGATGAAAGTTCTGGTTGTAATGTTATGTGACATTGATTATTGTATTACCTTTACCTTTTGTAAAAAACGTTTAATATAACAGTCATTTAGTGACCGTCTCTTTTCATAAAAAGGCACTAGCTGTATTCTGAGGATTACAACAGGTTATGGGCCCAGAATTCCAACTCTAGGACATAAATTCCAGTCTACAGCATTGAAATAAAAAAAAAAATCGCAAAACCTCTCCAGATCGCAGTAGGTGAATTTCCGATTAAGGTATCGTGAGATAGTGCCGCAAGTTGAAAGAAGCAACTATCCGTGAGTGATCATTTCCATTTATTTCCGGACTCAGAATGTCGTTCAGTCAACTGCCCTCGATAGACCGTTTGAAAGGGCGTGAAAATTACGATCAGTGGAAATTTGCAGTCAAAACATATTTGGAACATGAAGATCTATGGAATGCAGTGCTTGGTGTTGAGACAAGTGAAAAGAAAATCACGCAAGCAAGATCAAAGATCATTTTGTTGATTGATCCTATAAATTATGTTCACGTTCAGTCCGTAACAACAGCAAAAGAGGTATGGGACAATTTGGAAAAAGCGTTTCAAGATTCAGGCTTGACCAGACGTGTTGGGTTGTTGAGAATCTTGATCACGACTTCATTGAAGAACTGTGATTCAGTTGAAGATTATGTCAACAAGATCATAAATACTGCACGTAAATTGTCCAGCATAGGTTTGAATGTCAGTGAAGAGTGGATAGGAACTATTCTACTAGCAGGTCTACCAGACACTTATCAACCTATGATTATGGGAATTGAAAGTTCAGGAACTCCAGTCACAGGTGACTCCATAAAGACAAAATTGCTTCAAGATATTTCAGAGGTTAAACATGTTCAGAAATCAGAAGCAATGTATGGCAGTTCCAATCGAACCAAAGGCCCTCGTTGTTTCAAATGCAATAAATATGGACATTATGCAAATAAATGTGACCAGAAGAAGGACAAGTTTGAAAAAGCTAAAAATGCTTCTTTGTTTTCGACTTTTTGTGCTCAAACTAGAAACAAGAATTTGTGGTATTTAGACTCTGGATGCTCAGCACACATGACACCATTTAGTGAGTTGTTGATAACTCAGAGGAATTCAGCACAAGTGACAATCACCACAGCCAACAATGAGGAAATGTCTACAAATATTATTGGTGATGTGAAGATTCCTATCAAAGTTAATCAAGCAACATATGAAGCAGATGTGAGTAATGTTTTTTATGTACCTCAACTGAAAATTAATCTCTTGTCAGTGAGTCAAATAGTCAAAAAAGGCCACACAGTTATTTTTGATTCTGAAGGTGCCAATATTTATGACAGTTCTAATAACCTTATAGCCAATGCCATTTTAGAAGACAATTTATTCAAATTAAACACAGTTTCAGCTTCTGTCATAATAAGTGTTTCCGAAAAAGAAAAACAATGTATATTATGGCACAGAAGGTTAGCACACGTCAATACAAATAGTTTGTTTAAACTCAAGGATGGTCTTGTCAATGGCATTGATTTCAATGACACTTTTTCGCCAGATTTTGTATGTGAAACATGTGTAATGGCGAAAAGTCACAGATTACCATTCAAAGAGAGCAAAAGTGAGACATCGAGAGTTTTAGAACTCATTCATTCAGATTTAATGGGACCGATGCAGGAAAATTCACTTTCTGGCTCAAAATATGTATTTACCCTACTTGATGATTTCACACATCAGACTTTTGTCTATTTTTTGAAACACAAAAATGAAGTTACAGAATATTTCAAGATTTTCAAGAATTTTGCAGAAAATCAAACAGGTCAGAAGATTAAAATTCTCAGGACTGACAATGGTGGAGAATACTGTAACAAGGAATTGACTCGACTTCTTCAAGATGCAGGTATTCTTCATCAGATGACTGCACCGTATACTCCAGAACAAAATGGCAAGGCAGAGAGGCTCAACCGATCCATTATGGAAAAGGCAAGATGTCTTTCGATCGATGCAGGATTGCCAAATTGTTTGTGGGCGGAAGCAGTGTATACATCAGTTTATCTCTTGACTCGTGTACCTACTAGATGTACAGAAAAGACACCTCAAGAACTATGGTCAGGTAAAAAACCATCAGTCGGATATTTGAAAATGTTTGGATGCAAAGCATATGCTTATATCAGTCAGAAGCGAAAGAAACTTGATTCTAAGGCTAAACCATGTATTTTTGTTGGTTATAGTCTCGAGTCAAAAGCATACAGGCTTTACGATCCAAGAAAAAATATAGTGTTTTTATCCAGAGATGTTAAGTTTATAGAAAATGAGAAGGGTGTTTCACTAAAGGACAAAAAGGATGCAGATGAAAATCGAGGCAATTTTTTCTTACCTCATGATTTTCGGGAAGAGCAAGATGATGTTCCGGATCATTTTCTTGATGAAGTTCCAGATCAAGACATAGAGCAAGATGTAGATAATCGTGACAATATGGTGGATGTTAGAGAAGAAGATCCCCATAATAGCGACGTGGATAACATGCAAGATGATTATATTGGTAGACCACAGAGAGCCAGAAGACCACCACAAGCTTTGGATGATTTTGTGATATATTCAGCTATGGAGCAAGCAGATGGTAATCCATTGACAGCTGAAGAAGCTTTTAACAGACCAGATGCTGATAAATGGATACAGGCCATGAATACTGAATATGCTGCACTGATGGAGAATGGTACTTGGGAAATGGTAGATTTGCCACCAGGAAGAAAGCCATTGAGTTCCAAATGGGTATTCAAGCTTAAAGATGGTAACCAATACAAGGCTCGACTGGTTATCAAAGGTTGTTCTCAGCGTAAAGGAATTGATTACGAAGAAACCTATTCACCCGTTGTTCGCTACAGTTCTATACGATATATCTTAACTCTTGCAGCTCAATATAATCTAGAAATTGATCAACTAGATGCAGTGACAGCTTTTCTACAAGGAGATTTAAATGAAGAAATCTACATGGTTCCTCCAGAACACTTCAATCAATCCGAAAAAGTTTGCAGATTGAAAAAGTCTCTTTATGGTTTGAAACAAGCAAGCCGAGTATGGAATCATAAATTGGATACATTTTTCAAAAAAATGGGCATGCAGCAATCTCAGACAGATCCTTGTATTTATTTCAGAATAACAGACAAGGTAACACTCATACTTGCGATTTATGTCGATGATATGATTTTATTGTCTAATAATAAATCAACAAAAGATGATCTTATTGCTAAGCTCATGAGTAACTTCAAAATGAAGTATATTGGACCCGTGAAATCGATCCTGGGATTCCAAGTAACTAGAGACAGGACAAACAAGAAGATATGGATTGATCAAAAGAATTATTTGGAGAAAGTGTTGAAAAGGTTCAGAATGGAAAACTCCAAACCAGTCGACACTCCGTTATCTTCAACTGAAAAATTGGTGAAAGAGCAATCTCCTCAAACTACAGAAGAAGCTAGAAAGATGGAAAACATTTCGTATCAGGAAGCTGTTGGTTCATTGCTTTTTGCATCACAGATATCAAGGCCTGATATAAGTTATGCAGTGAGTTGTATCAGTCGTTTCAATCACAATCCAGGTCCAGATCATTGGGTAGCAGTTAAACGTGTTCTAAGGTACATCAAGGGAACGATTAATTACAGGCTTCAACTGAATGGTCAGAAAGTGGAAGGACCCGATATAGTGGGATACTGTGACGCAGACTGGGCGAATGATCCGAATGACAGACGATCCGTAACTGGGTATATATTCTTCAAGAACGGTTCTCCAATATCATGGAATACAAGAAAGCAGCCAACAGTTGCTCTCAGTACTACAGAAGCGGAGTATATGGCAATGTCTTCAGCAGCGCAAGAAGCTTTATGGCTAAGAGGACTAAGCATTGAACTGACTTCAAATACAAAGCCAACATTATTGTTTGTTGATAATCAAGGAGCTCTGAAATTAGCAGAAAATGGCGCATACCAGGCACGTACGAAGCACATTGATGTACGTCATTACTTTCTGAAGGAGAAAATCAGCGATGGAACTTTGAAGTTTGAATATGTCTCCACTGAATCTATGATAGCAGATAGCTTGACAAAGCCTTTAAACAAAGTCAAGTTTAGAAGATGCGTTGAAAGCCAAGGACTTATTCCAAATAGGGTGGGTGTTGAAATAATTTAGATTTGTCATAAGTTCGAACCTATCCTATGATGAAAGTTCTGGTTGTAATGTTATGTGACATTGATTATTGTATTACCTTTACCTTTTGTAAAAAACGTTTAATATAACAGTCATTTAGTGACCGTCTCTTTTCATAAAAAGGCACTAGCTGTATTCTGAGGATTACAACATACTTCAGTGCGTCCTTGTCGGACAATTTCGTCTCTGTTGCGTTAGCAAATTAAGCAAATATGAGACAAGCGTTCTGTATGTTGAGATGGCGCGTGAAACCACCTATTTATCATACACCGTGGTTAAAATACAACAGCTTTTTCTAGGTGTATTTTTTTGGAAAAATATTACAATTATTTGTATGTATATTACCTTTTAAAAGAAAATTTTATGTACGGAAGCCACATACTGATTGATTTATTTTTCAAGCAATCTGTATTAGTTAATAGTTATGTTGTACCAGTATATTATTATGTATTGTATATTATTTGATATTTATTTTTTATACTAATTATATTATATTATTCTTATTGAATTGGTTCAAATAAATATTTTATATCGCTTCGCATTTAATAAAAACATTATTATTAACATGGTTTTGCTTTTAATGATAGTCCCAATACATTATACAAAATACCTATTTTTTCGTACACATGCTTGTCTTTTTATTTTACTTCCTTGAATTTTTTTTCTAACTGGTCTCAAGTGGATCACATCGGTTTCACATGTGATGAAAAAGTGGTGTATTGGATAGTATAATTTTATAATAAGACTATATTAGGATATTTCTTTTGGAAGCAATTCTCCTGACTTTAGTAACTCAACAAAAGCCTGTTAGGTGCGCAAAGCTGCACTTTTATACAAAAATGAAAAAGCCCTCTGATGACGACAATCGGCACTTCGTTCCTACAGAATACTATAGATTTCTTTTTTAAGGAGGCGTGGTATAACGTCGAAAAAAAAAGCCACAGAACAACATGATGGTACGTTATTCTCGGATTCAAACCATCAAACTGGTATGGGGTCGGCGCAAATTTTTCAGAATGCTTTTGATGCTATGATGCTATTCTCCGGAATATTGCTTTGAATGCAATATGCTGGAAATCACAATAGCTATTTTCCTACAGCCGTGCGGAAAATTCAATTTTCCGCACCGATATCCGTGTGGAAAATCAGATTTCCCGCACCAGTGCGGAAAAATTAACAATATCATAAGCAAACAGCAACCAGGTTTCCAGGTAACTATGGTCGCTTAGTTACACATTTCGACATTCATTATTATTTATTTGTCATTAGTTGCATCAGAAACTTTTAAATTACGAATTATATCCTTATTTCCGCACGTCTGTAGAAAAACTATTGTACCTAACACACGGAAAATGTTTTTCCGCACTTGTTAGGTAAATAGCTATTTTCCGCACTTGTTAGGTAAATAGAAGCAGCCGAGGGCAGAAAAACATTTTCCGCAAGTGTTAGGTACGATGGTTTTTCTACAGACGTGCGGAAATAAGGATATAATTCGTAATTTAAAAGTTTCTGATGCAACTAATGACAAATAAATAATAATGAATGTCGAAATGTGTAACTAAGCGACCATTGTTACCTGGAAACCTGGTTGCTAATTGCTTATGATATTGTTAATTTTGACATATCCGTGCGGAAAAATTTTTCCGCACTGGTGCGGGAAATCTGATTTTCCACACGGATATCGGTGCGAAAAATTGAATTTTCCGCACGGCTGTAGGAAAAATATTAAACCCTTTTATTTTTAATTAAGATTGAATGATTTCAGGTAGGTACTAGCCCCAGTTTTGCATGACGTTTTTTCTTTGATTTAGGCACCTGATTGGAATAATAATATGCATATTCTTGTATGTAGCGGAAACCACTGAACTGAATTATTTTAATTACTTACACTATTTACCAGATTTTGTTGGGTATTCCGCCACATCCCATCAAAAATTTCACACCAAATCACTTATCTGGAGATTTATTCAACAAGTAGGTAGTGATTGTTAACTTGAAAAATTAATCAAACCAGTGCTTATACAGGGTCTTTCTTTTAAAAGTGATAGTGATACGTCAATAAAAATTGTCACACCCGACCATGAACTACTTTTTTAAAATACTCGCAGTTTTCTATAACTTCCGGTTATACCGGAAGTAGCTACCAACTTCCTTACTTTAAATGAGAACCCAAATTTTTTATTTCACATTCGGATTCCTTTTCGGAAATCAAGTTCAGTTTACTGAATAATATACAGGGTACGCCATAGTGAGTGGCCTATCAGAATATATCGCGAAATAAAGCGATTGGGATTCTGGAAATCAAATCAAATAAAATCAAATATGCTTTATTGCCACAGAAAAATTTGAATAAATTTTATGGACAAAGCAAATACAAAATGCTAGAGTAAAAACAATACAAAACATGATAATAGTATACATTACGTGAACAATTACGTGAACAATAGGACAAAACTAGTACAAATATATTTTCCCAATATTTTGTCAAATTTAAATTTAATTGGAAATTGCTCATGGACAACAATAAACATTGGCACACTTCCAGTTATGTTATGATGACAAGTCAGTAAAACAATAACACAGCAAAATCAACAATTATGTGTAGAACAATAATACTGCGGTGTTGAATATCGAACAAGGAACCAACGTTTTCTCAAGTTTTTTTCGCTTCCCATTTAATTTATAAATCTGAAGTCATCTTGTTTCCGCCCTGCCTGCAGCATGTGATTATTTTTGATTTAAATATCAAACAAGGAACTTGGGGTTGTTTACATTATTGCAACCAAAACGTGTTGTAGGGAGAGTTTTTCGGAGATGCTCTTTTCAAATGAAATAATAATGACGATGCGCGACTTTCGGCTATACCGGAAGAAGGTGTCAGCTCGCTTGTTTCAAATGGAACACTCTATATATTATAATGTATTTGGATTCTACGTAAAATTCTAGGCGTTTTTGAAATATTTGGGTTTTTATGTCAAAAATAACGTTCTTAGGTTCCTATTTAAATGTAAATTTTCAATTGTTTAATTTGTATCGGATTTCTTGTTGAAAGGGACCTAGGGACCTACTTCGAAAGATTCTTCACAATATTTTGATAACTATTATTACAGGGTGGCCCAAAAATAAAATTAAGAAAACTGCCAAAAACCAATTTTTTTCAAATGGAGACCCCAATTTTCATCATTTTATCTTAATAAGTAGTGAAAATGAGGGGGAGTTTGTAGAAGATTGTACATTCCAAAGATTCTTATTTTTTTTTTTTTTTTTTAAATTTTGGAATGGACAATAATTCTATAAAGTCACCATCATTTTTAATGCTCAATAAGATAAGATAGATTTATAAAAATTGGGGGTTTCCATTTGAAAAAATTGATTTTTGGCGGTTTTCTGGATTTAATTTTTGATCTTATTTTTGAGCATCCCTGTGATAATGTTCATCAAAATATTGTGAAACATCTTTTAAAGCAGGTCCCTTTCAACAAGAAATCCGATACAAATAAAACAATAAAAGCTTTCTCATACGAAAAATTTACATTTAAATAGGAACCTGTAAACGTCATTTTTGACATAAAGACCCAAATATTCCAAAAACGCGCATCAAATCTGCCTAGAATTTGACGTAGAATCCAAATACGTAATAGTAAATAGGGTGTTCCATTCGAAACAAGCGAGTTGACGCGCATAACGTCACTATTATTTCATTTGAAAAGAGCATCTCCGAAAATCTCTCCCTAAAAGTTTTCAGAATCCCAATCGTTTTATTTCCCGAGGTATTCTAATAGGCCACTTACTATGGCGTACCCTGTATATGGCCATCTTTGACCATTTTGGAAATAGTTGCATTTTAAGAAAAAAAGAACCTGGGTGCTTTGAGGCTCTGTATCTCAGAGACTATTAGACGTAAAAAAAAAATTTTGAGGTTACTTATAAAAAATGCTGGCATTTCAAATGATCTTGATTATTTTTTACAATAATCTACAGGTCCTTGGCAAATTATGAAAAAAAAACTTCAGTTTTTCTAAAAAAACTCGGGTTTCTATATGGAATGTCCCATTTTTCATTTCAGATGTTAATCATTTGCACAAAATTTTCGTTCGATTGACACTACATTGTCCCATACCTTAAATTGATAGTTTTGATGTTATTCACATTTTCAAATCACTTTGTTGAAAACAAATTGAATAACATGATATCACTTTCAGCTGTAGGAAAATGTAGTATCAACCAAAAGAAATTTTTATCTAGAATCAATATCTGAAATGGAGAAAGGGGCATTCGACAGTAAGTCTTTGGTTTTTTTTATGTAGAGCACAATGTCATGTCTATCGAATGAAGAGATTGTCAAGAATTATTATTATCTGAATTAGATCAAGAAGTATTCCGTTTGAAAAACCGAAGTTTTTTCAAAAAGACTATTTTTTTTATAATTTGTGGTATGTAGTAGATTATTGTGAAAAAATATAATGATCATTTAAATAACCAGCATTTTTTTTAGGAACATACCCTCAAAATTCATATTGTTTTACGTCCAATAGTCTCCGAGATACAAAGCGTCAAAGTAACACACTTAACTGTATTTTTTTTGTCTTAAAATGCAAATATTTCCAGATCGTTGTGAGATGGCCATAGATGTGATTTGATAAACTGATCTCATTATAAATGTTATTAATAACATTATACTCTTTTTAAAATTAATAGTTTTCAAGTTATTTGCATTTTTTTCAATGGATTAATTTTAAAATGTAAATAACAACTTGAAAACTATCAATTTAAGGTATGTGACAATGTAGTGTCAATCGAAAGAAAATTTTGCCAAGAATCCATATCTGAATTAAAAAATGGGGTAGAGATGTAGATGTAGATGTTTCAGTGGGTGGCTCACACCAAAATCTGCTTAGGCCTCCTGGGCCCGTTGCAACCCACAATAGATAGAAGTGAGATTATTGAAGACACGACGCTTTCGCGAAGCTCAGCAGGTCCCTCAAATAGATCCCTTCCAATTCCTGGAGTGTTGAGAGTTCAGCTCCGAAGTATTCCAACCTTATGATACGAAGAGCCGGACATTCCGTTAGGGTGTGGGCTACGGTCTCTACGTCTTCAAGGCATCACCTGCAGTCTGAATCTTCCCCGATTCCGATCCTATGGAGGTGACCCTTCAGGTTCATGTGACCAGTTAATAGACCAATCATTGCGCGGAGATCTTTTCTGCTCATATTGAAGAGCTCTTTGGTTCTGACCGTATCAGGTCCTGTTATCATTGCCTTGGCATGTAGCATGACAGGGGCATTGTTCCAGCATACAGTGGCCTTTCCGAGTAGAAGTTTCTTCGCCTCACCCTTTCCGGTTGCTTTAGGGATGCCAATCATTGGTTCGGGTCCTATCGGCCTGTGCGATGAACTAATTTTGGCAAGTCTGTCAGCTTCAATGTTCCCCTTTATACCGCTACGGCCCGGGACCCAAATGAGCCTCACTCTGTTATTATTTTGAATTATCTTATGCAGAACCTCTTTGCATTCTAGGACTGCTTTGGAGTCTACTGCCTTTCTCACAACAGCCTTTAATGCTGAAGTGCTATCTGAACAAATGTTGAAAGTTCTGTGATTTGTGCCGCTCTCAAGAATGTTATATGCACATTGTGTTATGGCAAAGATTTCGGCCTGTAGGGTCGAAGCGTGAATCCCGAGCAAGAAGGTCATTTTGCTGTCCTCCGCTCCTTCCATTTGAAAAACCCGAGTTTTTTTGGAAAAACTGAAGTTGTTTGTTTTTCTTAAATTGTCAAGACCCTGTAGATTATTGTAAAAAATGATCAAGGCTATTTGGATGACCAGCATTTTCTATAGAAACCTCCAAAATTCTATTGTTTTACATCTAATATTCTCTGAGTTACAAAGCTTCAAAGTACCCCCCTCAACTGTCATTTTTTTTTAAATGCAAATATCTCCAAAATGATTGTAAATTGTCCATGTTTGGGCAGGTTTCCTCTTTTTCTCATTTAGTATAATACCTGAAGATGTTCCCTTAGGAACGAAACCGGTCGTATTCTGAAATATAATTTTGGGAATAATTAGACAAAAGGGAATTTTCCATTCACCCTCACCAATTCATCTCCAAAATGGTCAAATATGGCCATGGATATTATTGGATAAATTGTCCTTAATTTTCAAAAAGGAATCTAGACGTGAAATAAAAAATGGGTTCCCATTTAAAATAAGGAAGTTGGTATCTACTTCCGGTATAACTGGAAGTGATAGAAAACTGCGACTATTTTTAAATGAATTTGTGTAAGCGTATTATTTTCACTTATACTCACTATTATTTTCGGATATAAGGCTAATTGTCCCTTTAGAAAAAAGAAAGAAAAAAAACCCAGTATAGGTACTTGATCTTTATTTGTTACCGAAAATTATGAAATGGTGATGGGTTCTTTTGCAGGTAAAGAATGAAGATCAGGTATAACAGTACGTAACCGTAACCTGGAACCAATGGCATATGGTTCCAAGCGAGGTTCCAAGTTACGGAGACTTGGAAACCTTTTTTATTATTTAGTCTAAAGAAAACAAGTTACTATTCATGTCTGAAACACAATCATGTGGTAAAATGTTTTTTAGTCGTATACGAAGTTTATTAGAAAATATGTATTTTGCTCAAGAGTAAAGAGCCTTAAATTTTTGACAATATGAAAGGTTGTTTCCAAAAAAAGTTGATCGAAACTAAGAACCACGTTTAAATAGGCAATGGACCATTTGTATAAATTTTCAAATTACTTGATATTTTATATACGTATTCTAACCAAAATTTGGATTGTCAGCAAAAAAAAATTTCAAAATACCTACCCAAAAATGAACTAAATAAATGAAAAAGAACACGCGAGTTTCCCTACATGATCAAAAAAGGGGCGGTGCTGAAGCTAGTGTGTTATAATCCATAACTCACTAGTACTGAGATTGTTCGCATTATTAATGGAGACACCTTTATATAAAACTTAGGTCCATATCAAAAAAGTATTGTTGGTTCTAGATAACCAAAACGTAGCAGATAAAATCAGACTACACAAGCATTTTTTCTAAAAAAGTTCATTTGGGGAATTTTCCTAGTTTTTGAAAATGTTTATACATAATAATTATAATTATCAATTAATATTATTCTACTTATCTACAGATATCACAAAAATCATAGAAGATGAAATCGCGAACTAGAAACAGAATTGTCTAATTGATCTCATATCTTAACATCAAAAATACGCTGTCAATAAGTTCATGAGAAAAGAGAGATACATGAACAGCTAGAAGTTGAGTTGGTGATTTTCCTTAGGGTTTTCCAAACTACATAAATTTTGTTGAAAATGATGATTATCGATGATTGAAAATTTGTAAGGTCATTGAAGATAATGGATAAAAACCTTAAAAAAAACTATACATTATGACATATAGTTTTTGAGAAAGCAAAAGAAAGCCAAAGCTCTAGTCTTTTCAAACAGCCTTTCCATCGTGTTTGAACAAACAGTTTTTTTTTCATTGTGGCATTTTTTTTTCAAAATAAATTGGGTGAGAGCAAGAACGCAACACATTTTTTAATTGCAAAATGTTTTAAGAAAATCACCCCCGAGAAAATCATTACATCACTCTCAAAATTTCCTTCTATGAAAAAAATGTCTTGTCCTCCAGTCCTCCTATATGAGTTGTGTAAAATATAGAGTATAGCGGCACTTACTTTGGTTCTCTTCTAGAAAATCTATCTGAACTCAACGACAAAAAAACAAAAGGGGAATCAACAAATCAACGAATAAATATACTCTCAGCACCTCACTTTGCAAACCAAATATTTCTTGCACAAATATTCTTTCAGGTACCTAAAGTATTTTACAATAAACATTATAAAATGTATATAAACAACAGGTGGCTAAACCCGGTAAAAGCCAACGGGCTGGACGTTTTCTCGAATGTCGCTACTTTTATTGGAGAATGGGTCATAAATCACCCTCAAAGAACTATTTTCAAGCTCGTTGAATAATGAGTCTTCGCCACACTTCTAGCTGATTACAATTGCAAGAAATCCAACACAATATACCCCGTAGCGTTAAATTCTGGGAAATATGCATTTTGTTAATATTTCTGGATATTTCAGAAATACATGTCGCTCGGCGAGCGACAAAGTAGACTCCGCGGAAAAGTGACACTTTGCGCTTCCTTTTTGATGCGCAAACATGGTACTTTGCGCTCGGTTGTAGAAAAAATCCTTTTCAATATGGGTTACTATAAACAATGACAACAATCTGCCAGAGTTTAAACAAAATCGGTAACGTGGATTGTTTTCACCTGGCACACTTGAGAATACTCTCCCAAACAAATCCAAAAGCTATAATTTACATCTTCAAAAGCAGATCAAAAACAAAATCACCATCTGTTGGTACCTGAAAGTTCTACTTTGACCAGAGCCCTCTGCTGATAGCCTATCTAAGTTTGTGAATATCGAATATTTTTGGGCGAATCTAGTTCCCGTCCTCGATTGTAGGTGGAAACATCGATTTGGAGATGTTTGAGGACGGGTGAATTCTTAGCATGGGAAATATCTTTTTATAGTATTAGTATTATTATGAAATGAAAGTATGAAACTCAAATAACAGGAAGAAAATAAATTTCGTGTCGTTTTGACGGACGCAATCAAATGCAGCGCCACGCTGATTCGAATAAGTGTGTCGGCCGGAAAACTGAGATCATGATAATGCGATCTCGGCTCGTTTGGTCGGTTCACATTTTGGTTAACCAAACGGTAACTGCAACGTCATGGTGATGACGTCACGACCAACATTTTACCAAAATCGTTTGGTAGGTATTTGGTAAAAACTGTCAAAAGCAGAGTGTTAATATAACCCAACTTTTTTGTTTATGTTTAGTTACTTAGTTACAGGCATACAGTGTGACCCATTTGTTTTGGGAACACCCTGATAAAAAGTTTATTTCTTAACCGATCTGCTTCGTTTTTTTTTGGATTGTAGAGCTCGAAAAATTGTATATTCTTGGCAAAAAGTGACCTTCGCCATTTTGACTTCAAGGCCTACTATGTTAGTTTTTAAGAGCAAAATTTCAGAAAACCATATTAGCGATTTTTTTAGAAAAAATCTGTGTGCGCCACTGGATTCAGCATCCTTTAAAACGGGTCAATACAAATTTTCAACCGAAAATATCAAGTTGAAAAAAATTAAAATTTCGCACTTTAACAATCTTTGATTCTATCAAAAGAAATGATAAATGCATTGAAGTTGATGGTGGTTTGGTAGAAGTTACAAATTTTCAGTTTTATGTCATTTTTATCTGTTTTGATAGAATCAAAGATTGTTAAAGTGCGAATTTTTAATTTTTTTCAACTTGATATTTTCGGTTGAAAATTTGTATAGACCCGTTTTAAAGGATGCTGAATCCAGTGGCGCACAGAGATTTTTTCTAAAAAAATCGCTAATATGGTTTCCTGAAATTTTGCTCTTAAAAACTAACATAGTAGGCCTTGAAGTCAAAATGGCGAAGGTCACCTTTTGCCAAGAATATACAATTTTTCGAGCTCTACAATCCAAAAAAAAAACGAACCAAATCGGTTAAGAAATAAACTTTTTATCAGGGTGTTCCCAAAACAAATGGGTCACACTGTAGATAAAAAATATATGTCACAGGTTATAGTTTATTACTACTTAGTTCATCTGTCTTATTCGTCATAAAGTTAAAACTTGAAGCTTTGTCCAGTGATTTGGCAAAAAGCAGATTGTGGCCGTATTGGCCGCATTACTCAAAATGCCTAAGAGAAAAGCAGTTATATGGTTTTGGCTGCTTTGGAATTATATAAACGTCCCCGAATTCATTCATTTCCTTCTGAAGCACATACTTAAATTTGAATAAAACTGGTCGATTTGTTTATTTACGTGAGTGATTGGTTTTTGACCACCAAAAACCAATCACTCTGTTCAAAACACACGTCAGAGAAAAATTTATTTGAAATTTGAATAGAGTTTTATTCTAGGTATATGAGATAGAAATTTAAAACGATGAGTGTTTAGAGGTTTTGGTATTCTCCTTTCACTCTCTCTACTCTGATATCACGTGACAAGAATCTACTCCAACCCCAAGGTTGATTGATAGTAATATAATAAGGTTGCGTCGTCGGTCTGCTACGATTCGGTTCTGAAGTTCAAATACACATCTAAAAAAAAAGATGAAATATGGTTCACACTTAACAATAGCCGCACACAGACCGGCGTTCTCTCCTGACATTTTTTCCCGTCATTCCATCCTTTCAAAGGAAAGAGCGCCAGTTAGTGGGGAATGAGATGATAAATGCACATTACATCTTTCCTGTCAGGTTGAACCTACGTTGCAATCTGACAGGACAACCGGCGCGGCGTTCCATCTTTCCTGTCACGATGTACCGACTTTCCAACGATGACAGGAACGTCAATAATGGAGCTCGGTAAAAATAGGTCATTCTTCTCAAGATTCTGTAACCACACTCTATTCACAGCCAAAATTCACCAAAAGTAATCAAACTAGACGTGATTAGACATAGCAAAACGATTGAACTGATCACAGGTTTTGGTTTATCTCACGTTACCTTTCAATCGCTTGCCTTTTTACGATTACGTGTAGTTTGCTCACGTTGGTGACTTTTTGGTTGTGAATATAAACTGCTGGACACTTGAACTTATACATGCACATTTTTGGGTAAAATTCAAGGTCCAATATTTTTTTAAAGAATAGAGATATTCGAATGCGGTTTGCGGATTCTTGAAGCTAGTTTCGTCCGGCAGTGGCGGCTCGTGCCGCCTATATTTGGGAAGGCGGAATCCTGTGGCGTTGTGGTATTACGAGGTAGGTATTACCGGGTATTTTAGAGGTATTACGGGGTATTCCATAGGTATTAAACGGTATTTCGAGGTATTTCACAGGGTATTATTTTAAAATATTTATAAACGCGCATGCACCGACCCACCCCCATTATTCGTTCAATGTTCTAAGCACAAAGTTATGAGGGCTTATGGTAAACAGCCGTTTAAAAAGCAAAAAATTAAAGCGAATTCTTAGGAAATTAATTTGTTTGAAATTGAAGAAAACGAAAGTAGTTCAGGAAATATGTTAGATAGTGAAATTGATTTAAAAGACTATTCTGAAAAAAATTTAAGCTTATAGAAATAGAGAGTCTATATTTGAAAGCTACTCTACCAAGCAATAAAACACTAGTTATTGAAAAATCTCCCTACTCCTGGTTATTGGATGAGGGTAAAGGAAAAAAATGAGGAATTAGTACGGGTACGGACAGACCAAACAGGTTTGTTTCAAAAAAGATAAAAAATGTTGGGATCGTTAACAAAACAAAACGAGGTAAGGTAACTGAAAAGAATACTAGAAAGAGTGTTTCTAGAAAACATAATGAGTCTTGTTCAGATTCAGAAGAGGTGGACGATCTTGAAAACAACATGGTCTTAGATGATTAAACTGACACAGAAAGCTTTCAATCAGAAGAAAATGATACACAACAAGCAACTTATAATCCCCAGAAAAATCCGGTATATGGAATGCCAAATATTGAAGAGAATTCAAAAAAATAAATAAAAATAAAAAATTTGGGAATGAACAATCTCATACAAAGTCACGTTTATTTTCAATGCTCAATAACATAAAATTATAAAAATTGGGGGTTTCGATTTGAAAAAAATGATTTTTGGCAGTATTCTTAGTTTTATTTTTGATCTTATTTTTGGACCACCTTGTAATTAATAGTTACGAAAAATCTTCCAAAGTAGGTCCCTTTCAACAAGAAATCCAATACAAATTAAACACTAGAGGCTTTCTTATACGAAAAATTTACATTCAAATAGGAAACGTCATTTTTGACATGAGAACTCAAATATTTCGAAAACGCTTATACTTAGGACATAGGACATCATACATCAAGTCTGCCTAGAATCTAATCTACGTAGAATCCAAAAATGTAATAATATACAGGGTGTTTCCTAAAGATTGGTAAAAAAATCGTTGTGTGATTCCTGGGGTATTTTCATGAAAAAAAGTTCCTATAAACATTTGCCGAAAAATGCTTCCTAAGGGAGCTACGCCCCTTTAAATAGGGCACCCCGAAGACGGTTTTTCCTCAATATTTCCGAAACCTTACATACAAAAATCATGAAATTTGGTACATCATACAAACTTTTAATGCTGAATGAGAATTTGAGCTCAGAATTTCAAAATTTTAATCAGGGGCGTACCATACTGGCGGGGTTAAAGGTTAAAAGGTTTAACCTTTAATTTTTCGGCAAATGTTTATAGGAACTTTTTTTCATGAAAATACCCCAGGAATCACACAACGAATTTTTTACCAATCTTTAGGAAACACCCTGTATATGGTGTTCCATTTGAAACAAGCGAGTTGACACCTACTTCCGGTATAAACGAAAGTCGTGCAACGTCATTCTTATTTCATTTGAAAAGCGCATTTCCGAAAATCTCTCCTTACAAATTTTCAGAATCCTAATCGCTTTATTTCCCGAGATTTTCTAATAGTCACTTACTGTGGCGAACCCTGTATTTTGTGAAGTACATCAATCGTTTGAGTCCGACTTAAGAGATTCGAGGGACACTCTAATATTCATAAGGAATTTCAGGCACTTTATTAAATAACAAGTAAATAAGTAATGACTTGAAGAGAGAATAAGGCTTAAAAAAATGTACAGTATGTCTGGCGATGAGGTAAAATTGTAAGAAGAAGAAATAGTTTTAATTAAGAATGTCTTTTTCTCAAAAACTGAAATTTGATTATAATCATCTTACATTTACCCTCTTATCCTCTTCCCCATCGCCGAACATAATATATAAAACAAGATATAAAACAATAAAGGTTTCCTTGTTATTTGTGCCCGGTTGCTTACTTTTAATCTCTATTGTTTTTTTGCTTCTTTAATGCCCAGTTTAATGCAAAAAAATTGGAGATTTCTGTTTTGTCTAAAAATAAGGATTTTATCGCCCTTAGTTCAAATGTTGCCTAAACTTATTTAGGGTGTCCCGGAACAACGTCAGGAGATTTGAGGAGGTGATTGTATGTGATAAAATAATGGTTGTAATCAAGTCTTTTGACAAAACTTCGATATCTCAATATTTTTCGAGTTATCGGCATTGTAAAATCATTTTTTTTTCTTGTGGTTATTGATATATTTCGGACATTTCTCATCGATTCAGAATGAAACTTGTTACAAAGTTTCAGCTTATTTACTGTAACGTTCTGTGGAAAAAATGTTTCTCTACTTGGGCCCTAGAGGGCGCATCACCTGAAATCCAAACTCCATATTCCGGATATCTTTTTTGTTTCGACAGATTCCTTAGAAACAAATACTTTGTTCTGAAGATTGGGAAAGTTAAGACAAAAAACGACATCTAACTCATGTGAAAAATAATTTGCTTTGAATGACATCATAACAAAATAAATACAAAACAATAACAACACAAAATAACACAACAACAGCAAATACAACAAAAACAGCACAAAAACAACAGAAAGAAGAATTCGTTTTTTCATGTTTTTGTTGTTTTTTATTGTTTTTAAATTTTGTTATTGTATTTGTTGATGGATGTTTGTTCTTTTAATGTATGTGTGTCTTTATGTTGTATTTTCTTTGTTATCATGTCATAGAAAGTAATCATTTTTGACAGACAGTTATTTTAATGTCGATTTGCGGGCAAACGGTAGAACTCTCGACTCGTACAAAGATTACATTTTTTGTTTAATCTTTCACAATCTTTAATCTTTTTGTAACTCTGCACTACGCGCCTACACTTTTCAACAAACTACCTCAGAATGTAAGGGATCTGAGCCAGAACTCATTCAAGGCCCACATCGAAAGATATCTGATACACGGAGCTTTCTACACAGTGAAAGAGTTTTTTGACCACCAATTATTCATTAACGACTCTTGACATGCCGTTCTGTATTTTGTCATGCCGATGTTTTCTCACATGTTTCTTCTAAATGTTTTTCTTATATGTATTTTATTACTATAGTGATTTGTGTTGTATCATCTCTCTAAACTGACTGACGTATGTAAAATTATTTATTTTGTTGGCATGAATAAAGGAATTTGAATAAATCGACATATTTGTATTTGAGGAATCTGTCGAAACAAAAGGTATGCAAAATATGAAATTTGGATTTCAGGTATAGCCTCTCCAGGGGCAAACATTTTTGCCACAGAACGTTAAAGATAAACAAGTTGAAACTTTGTACCAAATTTCATTTTGATCCGGTAAGAAATGTCCGAAATATATCAATAAATATACAGGGTGTCCCAGCAAGGGTGGCCACCGGCCATATCTCAGAAACTACTGGACCTAAAAGTTCAGGAAAAAAAAAATTACCACTAAAGTGGCCACGAGAAAATGCTGGGAAATATTTATAACTTCGAAATTTTTCCGCTAGGGGGCGCAATCAAAGCTTAAATATTAAAATTCGAAATTTCTCCGGAAATTCTCAGATTGAGGTATATCTTTATCAACATGGTTAGAAAACCTAGACAATTTCACGTCTTTTTGATACAGGGCTCATTGGCGTACCGATCTTCGTGTGAGTAGGGGAAGGTAGTGAAAGTGTAATTGTTCAAGTAGCTGTAACCTATTAACGACTTTTCCGATTTTGTTGCGTATAAGCTTGTTTAGAAGATAAATGTGAGTACTTTCGAACATCGTATCCAGTAGTGCGTGATTGTCTCCAGCAAAATTGCTAGAGGGGGTAACTTGAATTAAAAACAGTGTTTTTCATTTTACCGCAAAAATTTAAATGGTATGGTATAATTCTGATAAGAGCATCGAAAGGTACATTAAATTTAAAAGAAAAAACCTTTGAAACGCAGGTGGATATCTTTTTTCGTTTTCGAGTTATTGCCGAGAAAAGAGTTTTTGACACTCGAAAAGTTGTTTGTTGTGTAGTTCTATTGCAACCTGCTTTTTTTTTTGGCTTCAATAATAATAACTAGTCCAAATTATGTAAAATTTAATGTTTTCATTTGTTATTTCAATAGAACAAAACTCATAATAAATTAAAAATATTTTGATGAGCATAAATCCCAATCTAATTATGTATTAAATATTGCAATTATGGGTTGAAAAAAAATCTAGGTAGCTGTGGAAAAACATCGGCGGGTTTTCATGGAGATAATTGAAACATATATTGCAATCATAACAATCTCTTAATTATCATTTTAACATTCTCTGTTAAAATGTCTTACACCAATGCCGAGTCTTTTGATATGCTCGCCGTATATTTTCAATGTTTTGGAAATGCTCCGATTGCGGCACGTGAATACGCTGCAAGGTATCCTGAACGAAGGCACTACAGCAGAAAGGTATTTCGGCGAATGGCAATACGTTTAAGAACAACGGGAAGTGTACAGCTCAAACCAGTTCCAATCAGAAGACGTCCGGTAAGAAACCATGAAGACAATATTATAAACGTTCTCGCTTACGTGGAAGCTTCACCGCATTTGAGCACAAGAGAAATTTCCCACCATCTAGGATTAAGTCGTTCTTCAGTGCTCCGAATTTTAAGAGACTTCAAACTTCGTCCATACCATCTTTCCTTACACCAAGCTCTATCAGAAGATGATTTCAACAGGCGACTAGACCATTGCTATTGGCTTCGAGAAATGTGCAACGAACATCCTCAATTCCTCTCTCAAATTTTATGGACCGATGAAGCCCGTTTCTCTAGTTCTGGAAATGTTAATTTGCATAACATGCACTTTTGGTCGCGGGAAAACCCACACTGGATGCGGGAAGTGGATCATCAAAACAGGTGGAGTGTAAACGTCTGGTGCGGAGTGTTAGGAAACAAAACTATTGGGCCGTATATTATTGATGGCCATTTAAATAGTGAATCATATTTAAACTTTTTAGAAAATGACTTGCAAATACTTTTAGAAGATGTTCCCATTGGTCTTAGGATGTCCATGTGGTACCAACATGACGGTTGCCCAGCTCATTATGCACGGAGAGTTCGTGATTTTTTAAACAACCGTTATCCAGATCGCTGGATTGGAAGGGGCAGTTTGTTCCCATGGCCACCGAGATCCCCCGATTTAACTGTGTTGGACTATTACTTGTGGGGACGAATCAAGGACATCGTTTACAAAACTCGTCCCACCACAAGAGAAAATATGATTGAGCGGATTGAGAATGCTATACATTCCATTGCACCAATTGAAATAGAAACAGCTGTTTCTATTTGTAGACACAGAATTGAGAAATGTATTTTACAAGATGGAGGACAATTCGAACATTTATAAAGTTAAATAAAACTACACAACAAACTACTTTTCGAGTGTCAAAAATTATTTTCTCGGCCATAACTCGAAAACGAGAAAAGATATCAACCTGCGGTTTGGAGGTTTTTTCTTGTAAATTTAATCTTCATTTCGATTCTGTTATCAGAATTATACCGTACCATTCAAATTTTTGAGGTGAAACGAAAATAACAGTTTTTAATTCAAATTACGCCTTCTAGCAACTTTTCTGGAGACAATCACGCATCACTGGATACGATATACGAAAGTACTCAAATTTATCTTCCAAACAAGCCTATACGCAACAAAATCGGACAAGTCGTTTATAAGTTACAGCCACTTGAACAATTACACTTCCACTACCTTCCCCAACTCACACGAAGATCGGTACGCCAATGTATCAAAAAGACGTGAAATTGTCTAGGTTTTCTAACCATGTTGATGAAGATATACCTCAATCTGAGAATTTCCGGAGAAATTTCGAATTTTAATATTTAAGCTTTGATTGCGCCCCCTAGCGGAAAAATTTCGAAGTTATAAATATTTCCCAGCATTTTCTTGTGGCCACTTTAGTGATAATTTTTTTTTCCTGAACATTTAGGTCCAGTAGTTTCTGAGATATGGCCGGTGGCCACCTTTGCTGGGACACCCTGTATAAAAAAAAATGATCTTTTAGTGCCGGTGACTCGAAAAATATTGAGATTTCAAAATTTCGTTATATGACTTACCAATATTATTTTGTAACATAAAATCACCGTCCTAAGTTTCCTGACGTTTTTCCGGGACACCCTGTATTATGCAACTCATTCAGAAATAAAGTGTTAGAAACTTAGTTAGAAATTATATATTTTATTATTTCTTTTCAACAAATAATAACCCGAACTAAAACCAAATTGTCTATTTAAACAATTTCTATCGTTATAATCTCGGTTATAATGAATGTTGAAATTGTTTTTTGGGTATTACAAAGGTATTGATATGATAGGTATTACCGAGGTATTATCCAGTATTCCAAAGGTAATACCAGGTATTACAATGGTATTATTGAGCATTTAGTGGGTAATACGAGGTATTTCGTAGGTATTACCAGATATTATTGGGTATATTAAGGGTATTACTAGGTATTTTGTATGATCTGGAGGTATTTTTTGGGAAAAAAGGTATTCTAGTGTACACATTTTTTGTGAGTGGTTTGCCCCTCGATAGTAAGGGATATTTGGGCTGAGTTTGATTCCACTTGCTCTTCGATTTGATTCTTTGTTTTCAGTTTTTTAAAATAACTGAGAATAGTATTTCCTGCTGGAGCAGCTCTTTTCTCCGATCCCTGAGACATTTCACATTCCAATTCTCTATATATTGGAGAACTAAACAACTCTACAACACAACACAACAGAGGGAAAAAAACAACTTTAACTTTAATCTTAAATAAAGAGTCTGTAGACAAAGATTTTCTATTCGATGATTGACGCGAATAAATTAGCGCGGAGCGCAGCACAGTCGAAAGAGCAGCGAAAAGTTGAAGCGCGCTTCATCTAGGTATACCTTGCTTTTGGCGCGCGATATAAATGACATGCGATGATGCCGGCTTGTAGTTAAAGTTCGGGGTTGAAAATACCGACAGATTGTAATTCCGAGGTTGCCAGATTGTAAAGATGGCAAGTATTTGAAAATAGTTAACGATTTATTAGATTATAGTGTAAATTACTATTAGTACTTGTAGATGTTATTTGTTTATGAAAAATATTTTGTGACAATATACAGGGTGTTTCAGAATAACATGCTAATAATAAAGGGGGTGATTCTTGGGCTCATTTAAAAAAAAAAAAAAATCATATGAACGTATGTCCTAAACGCCTTGACTTTTGAGATACAGGGTGTCAAAGTTTTAAAAAATAGATACTTTTTTTACAATAACTTTGTCATTACTGTAGATATCTTTATGAAATTTGGGTCATGTATTTTAGGCATTAATACTCATTTTTTGATGCACCAACAATTTAATTATTCTGACCAGTGCCGTCCATGCGGGTTTTGGTTTGCATATTTTTTGGGAAATAGAAAAATTTTTTAGGACATACGTTCATATGAATTTTTTTTCTTAAAATGAGCCCAAGAATCACCTCCTTTATTATTAGCATGTTATTCTGAAACACCCTGTATAAGTAAGTCTCTTAGTGCGACGACTGGAGACTGGGCCCGGGGCCCCCCAACCTCACGGGCCCCCGGGCTTCGCCTCGAATTGTTCTATTATAGTTCCGCCACTGCGCCGCAGGCAAATTTTTCGTGAGATTTCTCCTCATTTATAGATAATTTCCCCTCATATCCAGTAAGTGGAGAATGCGCAGCAGACAAATCATTGTTCGAGACCCTGCCCAAACTTTGACTAATAATTTATATTGCGGTCATTTTATTTTAATTTTGAAATATTACAAAGAATGTATCTTGATTGCAAAAAATAAGGCCTCCTCCTCCCCATACAGCCTTCCTGAACCTCACCATACACTAATATTATCATAGAAAAAAAAGAATTTATTTTTTATAAATCAGATTTATTCTCCTATCCTTTAGAAGCGAAAATTTCTGGATTATATCAGCTTCAAAACTTTCACTGGCCTGGATTTTAAGAAACAATTCTTTTTCTATAGCTAACAATGCCAGTGAAGACAAACGTTCATTTCTCATGGAGTTACGACTGTATGTTTTGATACGTTTAAGGCACGAGAAATGACGCTCAACAGCGACGCTTGTTACGGGAATCGTGGCAATCAGAACAAACATTTTATAGGCCTCAGAAAATATTTGTCGAAGTTCGTTATTGACCAGGTTTTGTAAAATTGATTCTAAATTTAACTTTTCGAATTGTTCATCCTGATAGAAAACAGACAACTCATTTATTAATCTTTGTTTATCAAAAACATCTTTATAAAAATCGACCAAACCAGTAACCAAATCATGGGGAAAGTTATTATTAAAATGTTTAAATTTTGACGAGTCAGCTAACGCAAAAAATGTCATTTGTGACAAATCCGCAAATCGCACCTCTATTTGCGTTACGACGTTATCTAAGATTTCATAAAATAGAATACGCAATGAGGCTTTTTTGTTATCTGGAATAGCATCAGTTATTCTAGCTCGTTTTTGTGCAGGTGGTGAGCACGCAGATTTATTTATTCTCCCCTCCGCTTTTTCAAAAATCTCGTTAAACTTCTCTTCAGTTCTCAGCAGTTTTATGCGATCCCTGGCAGAAAAAACTTGATTTTTGCAGTAAGTTATATCCAAAGACTTTTTTTGTAAAATGTCAAATAATAAATCGGTAATATCAAATATATTTTTGAAAGCAGCCGTTAAAAATGAAAATTCAATATCTTCTAAAAAATTTAAGTAGCCCCTTGCGCCAAAAATGGACTCTTTTCCTGATGACGTATCGTTAATAATTTCAGTAAAAACTGTACGCAAATTTTCCCACTCTGAATCTATGATATTGATGGTTTTAGAGCGGGAGGACCACCTTGTTTCCACAGAGGAAGGAATTCTCCTAGCCATTACCGAATCTAAAACAAATGTTCGTTTCGCTGATTGATTAAAAAATCCCGGTAATGAAGTAGCGCTGGCAAAATAGATACGACAGCTTTTAATGCTTTTTGTTCCGTCTTGCAAAACTAAATTTAATCTATGAGCGCTGCAGTGTGTAAATAAAGCGTTTGGTGCATCAGATTTGATTTTCATCTGTAAGCCATTTAATGAACCAGCCATGACACTCGCACCATCATAACACTGACCAACTAACTTGGCTTTATAGTCAAACGGACGCAAAACCGCCGATACCAGTTCGTACATTGCAAGAGCAGTTCTATCTTGGCTCACGTCATAAAATCCTAAAAATCTTTCTTGAATTTTTCCCAATTCATTGACAAAACGAACCGAAATTGCACACTGCGATTTTTCAACTATATCGGTTGTATCATCCGCCTGTACCGCAAAAAAAATAGAATCTTTGATTTCCCGGTTAATGTGTTCCATAAGATGCTCGGAAATGCATACAATTAAATCATTCTGAATAGTTTTAGATAATCCCGAAAATATGTTACCAATTTTTTTCAAATGTTCTTGCATCTCCACATCGCGTTTAATCAGAGCCTTGAAAAATTCTTTAAAATTTCCAACGTTTGAAGATTCATTCTTCTCGTTATGTCCCCTAAATGCCAATTCTTGCTTTGCAAGTAAACATGTTACGTCTATTAGATACATCATCAAATTTGTATTTTTTCGAACGTCTTCGTTATAAAGTTTTAAAGAAAGAGCGGTTTGAATTTAAAGAGCGTCTTTTATCGTTGAAGAATTTGTCTGTGATCGTTTTAAAGTCAAGTAACTGCTCAGATGTTCTTTAGAGCTGTCATGTTTTCTAATACTTGCAGACACATTTTTCAAATCTGTATATCCTTGCAGTACCCAAACGTTATTTCTTCCTTTCGCGAGCAATAAACAGGGCCAACAAAAAAGGCTCAGTTTATAGAAACTACCGCATAACCATCCGTGGCTTTTTTACCATTGGGTGTTAAAAGTGCGAGAAAAATGTTGCCCTTGTTTTTTATCCGGTTTCAAAATGTCAAGTGAGGGTGTAGGGCGACCTACAGCGATTATTTGATTTCGATCTTCAACCTTAAGCCTAGAAAACGGTTCCTCCAATAAGGAACAAATAACGTCATGAGCTGGCAAAGTCATTTTGAAAATAAAAAGAACTTACGTAAAAATGCCAAAAATAAATAATGAATATCCTGAAAAAACGACAACTACTAAACAAACTAAACTCTACCTCTATGCGTGTGGACAAATCCTGTCCCAAAAAATGAAAATATCAAAACAGAAATTCTAATTTACTAATTTCTAAAACTTATCTGATAATCTGTGCTTATATCAATAATTGTAGTGTAGTTATCCAAATCTTGGCAAAATCACAAAACACCGCCACTGTATAACAATACAGTCTAATTTAGTTTGGTTTTTCTCGGGCTCAAGGATAGGATGGATAATCGCAACCGATATCCCCAATAACGACTATTTATTGCAGTCATCACAGCAATTGCATAAAAAAGAGTATAGATAGAATAATGCTCGGGCTAGCTTTTTTATGCCAAAAGTGTTTTTAAAAAAGTTTGATAATCTGTATTGATGAATCAATTCATATTCGCTAGATGGGTAAAGAGTATCGACTGTCGTTTTTATACGTTTCAATCGTCTCATCCCTATGCTTCATGCTTCATGTCATTGTGGGATGACCGTTTCGCGCGTCGACACCGAAAACACACGAACACGCGACAAAGGCGGAAATCGTGTCGCCTATATTTTCTTTAGATTCGCCGTTGCCCCACTCTCAAGATTACCCCTTCTCATGTGCATAAAATACCACGCGAGAACAGAGAGAAAGGGCAACCGGGACGGCCGCCTATTTTGAATGCACCAGCGGTCAACGGCTAGGACTTGGTCCTCTTGTGGGTGTTTAGGAATGAGTTTCGCACCACTGGTAGGTAGAAGTAATGAAGAATATAATAAGCATTGTTTTTAAATGGAAATCTTCTTGATTAATTGTGATTCAATTATTCAGTTCACAATAATAATTTATTTTGGTATTTACTATTTACTGCGGTAAGGCGGCGCCTACCTTGCCTACCCCGACCAGCCGCCACTGTCGTCCGGATTAAGCTGCATGAAATGGATCTCTCGTCAAAGCAAAGAATTACGATATACAGAGTGATTCATGAAGTCATGCATAAAATCAAAAATTTTGTGTGTATGCCATTTCAGTGATAATTGAATTCGGGCTATAAGATATGGTTTGTTGCTATGGTGATGTTGATATCTCGGGATGATTTTGTCTGTTTTTGGATTCAAGCCCGTTACCCATACAAAACACATAAATAATGATTTACAATAATAATTGAAATGTAAACCAAGTGCTAACCGACGAACCGCTGCATATTTTTTAAAGTATATCTTGCCTAACCCAAACTAACCAAAACTTAATCCTCATAATACCCATACACAGCACATAAATTATGACTTACAATAATAACTGAAATGGTAACCAGGTGCTAACCGACGTACCGCTGCATATTTTTTAAAGTATATCATGCCCAACCCAAACTAACCCAACAATAATAATACAATCGATGTATTCTAAGGAAATGTTCAAGATTGAATGGTGAAGGAGGAAACAGAAAAAATTGACCGAGAAGTATCAGGCCAAAAACTTTAAACCACATTATAGAAAAAGATAAAAGAAGTTATCCAATACAACTCCCAACTCCTGAGGTATCCCGGAAACGATAAAAAATACAAAAAAAAATGACCGAGAAGTATCAGGCCAAAAGCTCTAAACCATATCATAGAGAAAGATAAAAGAAGTTATTCAATACAACTCCCAACTCCTGAGGTATCTCGAAAAAGATAAGAAAAAAAAATTGACCGAGAAGTATCAGGCCGGAAACTCTAAACCATATCATAAAGAAAGATAAAAGAAGATATCCAATACAACTCCCAACCCCTGAAGTATCTCGGAAAGGATCGAAAAAAAAGTTAGGACCAAATTGGTTAAAATTAATAAAAAAGTCGAAACATACCAAACGGATTTTGGCTATGAAATTATGCCAAGAAGTTTATCTAAAAAATTGACCGAGAAAGATCAGGCCAGAATTTGTAAACCGTGTCATTGAAAAAGATAAAAGAAGTTATCCAATACAACTCCCAACTCCTGAGGTATCTCGAAAAAGATGAAAAAATAAAAAAAAAATCGACCGAGAAGTATCAGGCCAAAAGCTCTAACCATATCATAGAGAAAGATAAAAGAAGTTATCCAATACAACTCCCAACTCCTGAGGTACCCCGAAAAAGATAAAAAAAAAATCGACCGAGAAGTATCAGGCCGGAAGCTCTAAACCATATCATAGAGAAAGATAAAAGAAGTTATCTAATACAACTCCCAACTCCTGAGGTATCTCGAAAAAGGTAAAAAAATAAAAAAAAATCGACCGACAAGTATCAGGCCGGAAGCTCTAAACCATATTATAGAGAAAGATAAAAGAAGTTATCTAATACAACTCCCAACTCCTGAAGTATCTCGGAAAGGATAGAAAAAAAAAGTTAGGACCAAATTGGTTAAAATTAATAAAAAAGTCGAAACATACCAACTGAATTTGATATATGAAAAGGCTATGAAATTATGCCAAGAATTTTATCTAAAAAATTGACCGAGAAAGATCAGGCCAGAAACTGTAAACCATGTCATAGAAAAAGATAAAAGAAGTTATCCAATACAACTCCCAACTCCTGAGGTATCTCGAAAAAGATAAAAAAATAAAAAAAATCGACCGAGAAGTATCATGCCGGAAGCTCTAAACCATATCATAGAGAAAGATAAAAGAAGTTATCTAATACAACTCCCAACTCCTGAGGTATCTCGGAAAAGATGAAAAAATAAAAAAAAAATTGACCGCGAAGTATCAGGCCGGAAGCTCTAGACCATATCATAGAAAAAGATAAAAGAAGTTATCCAATACAACTTTCAAGTCCTGAGGTATCTCGAAGAGGTTAAAAAAAAATTGGCCGAGAAGTATCAGGCCAAAAACTCTAAACCTCATCATAGAAAAAGATAAAAGAAGTTATCCGATACAATTCCCAACTCCTGAGGTGGCTCAAAAAAGATGAAAACGAAAAAAAATACCGAGAAAGATCAGTGTGTTTAATAGTGTCAATCCCTTAACCTCACTTTGTATTGTTTGTATTCGTGAGATGTTTCTTCATTCTTGAGTGTTTGTACGGTAATTATTTTATACTTTTTAATATTAACTGGACGTAAATATTGTATTTTGTAGGTCTGATGATGCCATAGTATGTGGCGAAACATGTAACCTTTTCATCCGTATATAATATTTGTTTGAGGCCAGAAGACGTTGATCGTTGTTTTTCTTCATTTGATTAAAGGACCTCTTTGATACTATGGACGATTTCTCTTCATGAGAAAGATCAGGCCAGAGTTCATAACCATATCATACAATTATATAGAAAGAGTCTATCAATACAACTGCCAACTCCAGAGACATGTCGGAAAGAATTACACAAAAAAAATTGACCAAGAAGTATCAGGCCGGAAGCTCTAAACCATATCATAGAAAAAGATAAAAGAAGTTATCCAAAACAACTCCCGACTCCTGAGGTATCGAAAAAAAAAGAAAAAAAAAATTGACCGAGAAGTATCAGGCCGGAAGCTCTAACCATATCATAGAAGATAAAAGAAGTTATTAAATACAACTCCCAACTCCTGACATATCTCGCAAAGGATAAAACAATAAAAAAAATAAATCAACCAACCAAAATCAAACATAACCTCTCTACATCGACGACGGTATACGTAATAGCCCCCTTTAGGTACAACGGAAGGGGGGGGGGGGCGACGGTGGCAGCCCACGTCAGAGCAGAATACCCCCTTTAGATAAAACGACGGCTGTATACTTGATAGCCCCTTTTACAACTACGATGAGGAACGTGATAGCCCCTTTTAGGTATAATGACAGGGGGGAACGAGGACGCTGGCAAGCCGCCATCGCCGGGGTAAACACCCTCTTCAGATAAAACGGGGACAGTAAACTAGATAGCCCCTTTTGAAACATAACCTCTCTACACCGACGACGACGATATGTACAGGGTGTCCCATTTTGGGTACTTTTGCGGGGTATCTCCGTTATTCTTATAGACAGAAAGTTGCGGTTTTCGCGACAGTGTGCTACTTTTTCGTGAAACTGAAGATGCCGTTAACAAAATTTTCATAGCCCTTTTCGTTTTCAAGATACAGGGCTAAACTGAAAATGTTGCATTTTAAGGTACCCCTCGTATCTAAACTATCAGATAAGTTATGGAAAATGTGAAAGCTGTTTCTTATATAACTTTTCCCGTAGAACTCGATTCTGCCTTTGGAATTAGTATACAGGGTCAGGTCAAAAAGTTATCAGACCCAACTTTATTTTTTTAAATGGAACACCCTGTATATTTATAGTCCATAAGATTTGTCTTTTCTTTACCTTTTCAAAAATATATAGGTGTATGCACTTTTAAAAAAAAAAAATTTTTAGCCTATAACTT
This sequence comes from Orchestes rusci, assembly GCA_958502075.1. Classification (NCBI taxonomy): domain Eukaryota; kingdom Metazoa; phylum Arthropoda; class Insecta; order Coleoptera; family Curculionidae; genus Orchestes; species Orchestes rusci. Next base: position 35,272,198 of record OY293305.1, read on the forward strand.
TTTGACCTGACCCTGTATACAAATTCCGAAGGCAGAATCGAGTTCCACGGGAAAAGTATATAGCTTTCGATCATGGAATAAAGAGACATTGTTTTACGGTTATCCGATGTTAAACGGAAAGGTTTCTTTTTTCTCACATCTATTCGCGTTCGCAGACTTGCGAGCCAATAGATGACAGTGGTTGTCTAAAAACAACCACTGCACATTTACCCAGATTAGGGTAGTCGCTAGAGTTGCATCGGTGTGAGTGGTGCCAGCTGCCTTACTGATGAGTCCAATTTTGGTACGAAACCGGTATAAGGAGAGGTCACTGACCATTTTTAAGTCTACACACTTCGTAGTCATACAAATGAAAATGCAGATATAGCCCTTGTGAAGTTTTGGATGTCTGGTATTTCGATCCTTAATTGATATAGGACCAGCACAGTCTATGCCAGTATGATGAAAAACTGGATAGAATGTGTTGACCCTATAATCAGGAAGATCAGTCAGATCACCCATCAGATATGATAATGGGGTTGTGTTATACACTTTTTATAAGTAGTTCTGACTAAACTGCGACCCCGAATTGGCCAAAATCTTTGACGAAGTGAGTATAACAAGTGTTGAGGTCCACAGTGTAATAGTTTTATATGTTCATGTCTAAATATGAGTTGAGTCAAATGATGTTTGTTATGTAGAATAATAGGATGAATCTGATCTAAAGAAAGTTTGGCATTTTGAATACGCCCACCCACACGTATGAGCTGCCTTTCATCAAAAAATGGTTTTAAACATAGAAGTTGATTGGAGTGATGTAAATTTCCCTTTTTAGTATTTAGAAAATGATTGTACTTCTGATATTATGCGAATGAGGAGAGCTAAAGCATCGTCAAATTATTCTTGAGTTGTTAATTCTATCGAGGAATGTTTCGTCTTCAAACTTCGAAAAAATCGTAAACTTTCGCTGCAACTTTGTTAATGATGAAAATCGTTCAAATTCAAAATCTGGCATTCCTTTTGAAACCACATTATGAGCTACTATCTTTTCATCGGGAATATCATCACAGTTCGTGAATGGAATTGAAATGACTGAAGTGAGTTGAGAAAACACATTGATTGGGCCTTTCCACCATAATTCAGAATTCATCAAGGTCTCAGTAGTACTACCCCTAGAAAGACAATCCGCAGGATTCAGTTCTGAGCGAATATGATACCATTGAGAGGAATCAGACATTGACTGTATTTGCGACACCCTATTCGATACAAAAGTTTTCTATCTTGTAGGACACCCTTCAATCCAGCACAGGGATATAGTCGAGTCTGACCAATAGAAATAATTATCAATATTCAAATTTAAAGAATGTTTAACCTTATCAAACAACTGAGCAGTAACCACTGCGACGCATAGTTCAACTCGGGGCAACGTTATCCTCCTGATCGGTGCCACGCGTGACCAAAATCCTGGAATCTAAATACTGGTGGTCAGATGTGAAGCTAACTACGTAAATGCACCCACCATAGGCTTTCTCGGATGCATCAGCAAAGGCATGGACCTGCAAATATTCCCAATTGTTGGACAGAACATATCGAGGAATGCTAAATGAATTCAAAAGCTGTATATTGTCACAGAAACTTGACCATTTGTTTGATAAAGATGATGAGATGGACTGATCCCAATCAACTTTTTCTTGCCAAAGCAATTGCATTATTATCTTTGCCACAACAACAATGGGGCCCAAGAGCCCTGAAGGGTCAAATATTTGAGATATGGCAGATAGAATAACTCTTTTGGTGATTGGTTGACCATCATGACATTTTTCTTTTATAGAATAGTGGATTGTGTCACTAGAAGAGTTCCAGAATATTCCCAATGTTTTATTTTGCTCTTCCTTATCCAAATAAAGAATGTTTGAAGATAAGTTTTTATCAACCTCAATCAAATCCAACAATTCAGGAGTATTTGATAACCATTTCCTGGTTACCCACCACTTTCTAATATTTTGGAGATTTCCTTCTAAAGTTGTAATAATTTGGAGAAAGAAAATTCTCCAATCAATAAATCGTCAAGATAGAAACAATTCAGAATCTTGTCACAAGCATCAGGATATTGGTCTTGGAAATCCAGTGCTAGTTGTTTTAAACATCGCACTGCCAAGAGAGGAGAAGATGCACATCCACAGGTAACAGTATTAAGTTGGAAGCACATGGTTTCTGAATCAGGACAATCCAGATTTCTCCATAAAATACGCTGATACCTATGTTGATTTGAATCGATCAAGATTGGTCTATACATTTTCGAAATGTCAGCATTTAAGACAAAAGGAAAAGCACAGAATTGAAGAATTATAGTCAAAAGATCATTCTGGATTATTGGTCCAACTGATGTACATCGTTGAAAGATTAGCCCGAATCAGTTTGAGCTGACATCAAAAACCACTCTCACTTTAGTAGTTAAACTGGACTCTTTGATCACTGCATGGTGTGGAAGATAATAGAACTGACCTGAATCAAGTGTCTCAAAAGAGAAGTCCAAAACCTTGGTCATGTGTCCAAAATCCTCGTATTCACTCAAGAATGAAACATATTCATTTTTCAAATTTTCATTCCGCTGCAGAGGTTTGATCAACATATTCAAACGTTTGGTTGCCTGAAGTCTTGACTTACCCAGCTTCTCAAGATTTTCTTTGAAAGGATACTTCAGAACGAAACGACCTTCAGCATCACGTGAATAGTTCTGTATAAAATGTTCCTCACAAAATTCCTCTGATTCAGATAGAATCGTCGTATCAACCCGGTAACCTTCTTCCAACTCCCAAAATGTTTTTAGATTTTGATCAATTTTCTTATCCAGAGCCAAGCAAGATAAAACCTTATTATCACGTGCTCGTACTGATTGACAAAAATATCCTCCAATAATCCAACCTAATTTGGTTTTCTGAAGGACAGGCATATTGGATTTTTTTATTTGATCCATGAGAAGAATTCTATAAAAAATATCGACACCCAACAAAATATCTATCGCGCCAGAAAGATTGAATGATGGATCAGCAAGTCTTAGATTTTTCGGAAAATTCCATTCAGAAATATTGAAAGATGTAGATGGCAAGTTGTGAGTAATTCTGGGCAGAACCAAACAAGAGATGGATTCAGAAAAGTTTTCCACATTAGACTGAAAGTGAACCACCTTGGATTAAGCAGTTCCAGACAAAGCCTCACCAACACCCAAAATCTCAAAACGTACAGGGATTTGATCCAAATTCAGTTTTGCCGTCAAAGATTCCGTTATGAAGTTGCTCTGAGACCCTGGATCCAATAATGCTCGCACCAAATGAAAGTTGCCATAGGAATCTCTGACTCGAATGGTTGCAGTAGGAAGAACCGATAAAGTTGACTGATTCAAAACATGACCAACAGTTGTTTGGTGTGATGGAAGTTCTATTTCACGCGAAGAGCAATCTTCATTCCCATTTGCCAGACGAGCTATCGTTGTCTCACGCGGCAAATCCTGAGTTGACAAAAGGTGCTTATCAACGCGCAAGAGGGAATTATGTCGATTTCCACAAATTCGACAACCAGATGAATTTGGGCAATTTTAAACATTATGTTCGGGGTTGAGACAGTTTCTACAGAGTTTTATTTTATTCACTTCCGCAATTCTCTTATTGATATTCATTTTCTTGAAGGCGAAACACTTATAAATCAAGTGATCCTTCTTACAATAATAGCATGAGATTTTAGAATTTAATGCTGAATGACATTTGATTTTACCAATTTTTGGTCCAGTTTTCCCAAAAGTTCACATCTATCTTTCAAGAAATTGTTGATATCGGATAATTGTGGAAGTGTGTCCTTTTCAATGGGATAAGACTTCCATTCGCGACGAGTGAGTGGATCAAACTTTGTTGTTATAAAATAAATAATCAATATACCCCAGCTATCAGTGTCTTGGCCCAAGCTTTTTAGAGATCTCAAATTCTTATTGAATGTATCATATAACTTTCTCAAGTCTGAACAAGACTCTTTCAACAAACTAGTACATTCAAATAGATCTTTAATATCATTGAAAATTATCAATCGTTTATTTTCATATCGCTCTGACAGCAACGACCAGGCAACAGAAAAGTTATCATTTGTGACTTGAATATTTGAAACTAATTGGAGAGGTGCTCCAATTAAATATGATTTCAAATAGTAGATTTTTTCTACTTCACTCAAATTAGAATTATTATTGATCATGGCCTAAAATGAATCTCTAAATTCTAGCCATGACTGATATGATCCATCAAATGGGGGTAATTTCAAATCAGGTAATTTAACTGATGGTCTTTGATAACCAATATTATTTGAAACATGAGAACCAGAGCCAATCAAACTATTTCGACTAGCATCACCTCCACTCAACTTACGACATTAAGCTTTCATACTAGCTATCAAACTGAAATACTGATTCTCAAAGTCCTCATGTTCCTTACTTTCGGCCTCTTTTACGGTTGCTAACGAAACATCATCCGCATTGGACTCACTCAACAAAGATTCAATTTCCAGTTGAACCTCCTCAAATTGACTCAAAATGGGTTCAACCTAGTGATGTCTCTCTTGAACTTGCCCAAGCACCTCATCGGAGATCTCATCCAAGTTCAAAGAATCAACAAAAGCTCGAGATCTTGTGAGCTGCCCCTTAAAAAAAACCCTTTTATGATCCAGTTTATTTAACGCAGACATTATTGACTTTAGTGATAAACGAAACTGAGACTGAGAGTACAAATTAAACGCCAATCAAACCAATCAAAACGCAGCAAAGTGATAAAACAAATATATCAACCAATGACAGAATAATAATTATTCATCGGACTTACTTGAGCTTCACGAAAAACTCCGGTCTGGGAGTTTACTAGTTTACTTGCTGCTAGCTGGACCCAGTCGATTGCAACCAACGCTTCGCAAAAATGGCAGACCTGCCGGTTCTGAGCCCCTCTGAATAATGCCGGGACAAAACACCAAGTTTCCTAATCAATCCGGTTCGATGGGACCAAAATGTGGGCTCAGCTCAGAGGACTTGTGGACTGTATTTATTCTCGCTTATACTCAGCTTGTGATTTTTTGAAGGTTTATTGGTAAAAAAATATGCAATTTTACAAGAGCTAATACTAATTGATCATTTTCAAACAGCTGATTTTGACGTGTCGGCCATTTTACCTGGAGGACAAGCACAGGTTTTATTCATATGAGTTCATGGTCACGATTTATCGATTTTCAGAGTTTTTGTTGGATTTTTGTAATTTCTATATTATTGAACTGTTCACAGTTGATTGCTGTCCTATTAACTCTAGTTTGATGTAGTTTTTCGGGTAGTGCAAGTGCATTTAATTTATCGTCCCTGCCACGACCTTCGTCAGGTCGAAGGTCGTGGGTTCAAATCCCGCCTGGTGCCAACTTTTCTCATTTCCCTTTCTGTCCCTATGCCACGAAAACTCCCTTCTTTACATTATTTGGACAAAGAAACTTCCCTTACATAATTTTGTTTTGTTTGTCCTCCAGCCAACATGGCCGCGCCCGCCATGACGTCATCTGAAAATGGTCAATTAGACGTCACTTCATTCACAGAGTTGGCTGAGAATATTTTCTATTGTTGCTAGGGCAATAAACAATAAAATCATCACGTAATGAGCGGTGTTGCAGAGCAATGATGTCACGAACCATTCAGTCTATGGTTTGCCTGAACACTATTTTTTTTCTGATCATTATTATGAATATTATGATGAACTCACATTGGTTACAGTGGCGTAACTAGGAATTTCGCTTCCCCCCGCAAGTCTTTATATGTGGCCCTCTACCTACATTTTAAATTTGTAAAAATCTGTCAGGCATCTACAGGGTATACGGGAAAATGTGGGAAATCTCTTGGATTCAGATAAAACGTGAAAAAATAAGGAAATGACTTCTATAAATTTTTTTCCTAGAGGACTTCCCTGAGGAGATATGACCCCCTAAAGGACGCCGCTGAAAATCGGTTTTCTCAAATAACTTTCAAAGTATTCGATATAATCTATCACAATTATTTTTGTGTGACGGACACTATACCAAGGACCTCTTAAAATAGTGTACACAAAAGAAATTTACCCTATTTAGTTTACCAGAGGCGAGCTAGTTTGTACATTTTATTGATTTATTTTTCAACCTGTATGATCAAGACTTGAAAAAATATCAGCTTAAAACTTGGACTTGAAAAAAAGGTACCCTTGTTCATTATCGATAAAATGAACCGTTTTGGAGAAAAAAAAAACTTGTATTGAAAAAACCTTGAAAAAAGCCACCTCGTGGTGCCCTTGACAAAATTATTTAAAACATGTTTTTTTTATAATTTTTTTTTTCTCCAGAACTATTCATTTTATCGAAAATAAAAAGGAGTACCTACATTGTTTTTGATTCAATGTTCAAGCTATCCAGATTTATTTATCTATTTTTTTCAAGTCTTTTGATAAATCAAATGTACAATCTAGTCCGCCCCTGGTAAACTAAATGAGGTAAATGTGTTTCAAGGACACCATTTTAAGAGGTCCTTAGTGGTGTACATCATACAGAATGTTTATCAAATTATACCGAGTACTTTGAAAGTTATTTGAGAAGACTGATTTTCAGCGGCTTCCTTAGGGGGTGAGGACGTAGTGAGGACCTTTATGGAAAAATGTTATAGGAACTTATCACCCTATTCACACTATGTATATTGCGAATAAATAATAGAGATAAATGTTGATAACAGCGTTTTTTCTCCAATATTCAATTGTCAATTTTTTTTGTCAACAATTAACATTTTTCCAGTTGTAACAGTTTTTATGAATCCAGTCAGGGCCCCCTGTGGCGGCCCGCAGCATTAAATTGCGGGAGTATAGTGGTTATCAACTCATTCAATATTACAGAGCGAAGGGGTAGTATTGACTGACTAGCTAAACATCAAGCTTGGTGTTCTTGGGGTTGCAGTCATATGACTGTATATATTCATACGCACAACATATGCTTACGTTTCACGATTTTTATGTCATGTGTTCCATAGTTTAGAACGTCTTGACTATGTTTATTTTATTGTTTCAATATCCAAAATCCTTATCAATTTTTTTCAATGTCACAGGACCCAATAACTTTTACTTTAACTTTTCAAATAACTATCGTTTTTTAGATATCGGGCTGTCTCAACTCAAATGGACCACCCAGTATAACAAAGACGAAACTCAAATTAATCTATGTATCATGTTTTCTTAGATGCCTGTATTATTCAAGAATTTGGTACAATTCAAATAAAGCCAGAAAGAAGATACTTGGAAGGTCAATTTTTCTACTCAAGAATCAGTGTTCGATGATGTGAGAGAAACTTCGACAAAATGTCAAAGTTTATTTCCTGCATTCCATCAGAAATAAAATGTTGCATTGAGTGTGAAAAATATGCGAATTAGTATTTAATGCAAGGCGCGGTTTGGCATGGCTGTTTAAACGCCGCGCCGCGAGCCGCCCATGCGGAAACTCAACTTCAAAAAATTTAAGTCGAAAGCTGTACAACTTAGGAAGTTAATTCTTTTTTCAAAAACTTTTTTAAACCTTTGGCTTTATTTCGTACGCAGATAGTATAGCAAAATTCATTGAAACAAAAAAGTTTCTCGCTTACTGAAAATAGTTCTGCAGTTTTACAAAAAAAAAAAAGATTTTTCCTACTAACGAAACTACCCCGGTTACTTTCTCCCACAATTCCGAGCACAATTCCTTTATCATTTAAAAAAAGTTTTTGATATCTTGATTTTTTCCGGAGATATGAAGAAGTATGTGTGGAAAACTAGTGAAACACACTTTTGACAGATTTATGACATATTTCGCAATAAAAAATTTCGGCCCTGTGCCCCTATTCTTGAAAGTGAATAGAGAAAATTCTCACTATAGACTTAGACTTAGACTTCATGGAGAAACATCAAATCTCTCTCATAACCTCTACTCCCTGAAATTCAAGAATAGGGGCACTGATAAAAAATGTTGTAATTTCCGATTTCCAATGCCGAGAGACCTAGTCCATCATTTTATAAACATCCCATGCGGTTGTACGCCAAAAAAAATATCAGCAAGGAGACGACTTTTTCCCTGTTTTGCAGTGCACTAATAGGCATTTCCACATTGGCAGAGATTTATTCAACGAATTATCTTGATATCAACAATTTAGTTAATTCTCTATCAACAGTTGGGTTGGATTTAGGCTAGCATGCTCTGCCAGAAAAGCCACTGCAGACTGCAGCTTGCATGGCTTTGGATCATTATCGTGATTGCTGCTAATGTTGATTTTTGAGAGTTCATGAGAAGTGTTGCTAATTCCAAGACTAAGCAGGAAAAGAAATTGAATAAAAATAAAAAATATAAATCAATACAAAGCTCACTAGTTTCGCATCTTGAGTGGATAAAAAGATTTCATATGTTTGATAGTCTATATCGTATAACTGTATACACTCACTTTCACTATTTTCATCACCCATTTTAATTTATTTGGTAAGATCCACACTGATTTTTTACTACACATTTTCCTTTTTGTTTGTTTATCTTTATTATTCGTTACGTTAAGACATGGTTTGTTAACAAAATACACGAAATAAGCTCCCCACCCTATTCTACACTACGCTACACTTGTCACACCTCCTCTTGATCTGGGGTAGCGAGTGCAGTAATGGGCAACCTACTCTGATATAACAAACCAAGTAACAAACACTCTACACTGTTTGCACTAACAGCAAAACAAACGCCGCAGGGTAGAAAAGTGTAGTTTCGTTTGCACTAGTGGAGCATAACAAAGACACCTATAGTTCTTCTTACCGACCATAGGTCTTCACTGAGGCGCGTACCTAAGCTTGACCTAAGTATTAATGGTGTTTTCAAAAAAGTGGATAATTGTCTCGGCTGCAACTGACAAAACATGACGTTTACTTGTCATACACTGCTCAAACCAAAATAATTTTACCATTATACCCCCATATGCACCGTAGAAATCTAATCCGGATGAAGTCTTTATCGCGATTATCTTCCATACCACCTAATAGAAAATAATCGCGATGAAGTCTGCTTCATCCGGATTAGATTTCTACGGTGCATATAGGGGTCAATGTACCTACGCAATTTATGTGCAATTTAGTGTACATTGATACAAACTTTTTTACTGTCACTCAAGGATTCACACCCTTACCCTAGAGGATCACCGTCACCCCTTATCCCTATTATTGATCCTGATACGGGCACAATGAGTATTATTATGTAAAACAAACAAGTTGATGATCAAGCACTTAAGAAGATATGCATATTTTTTACTGAAAATCGAGCTCAAATTTGAAGCGTTTTCCACTTTTATGCTTGAACCGTGACTTGAACCTGTTATTGAACATCATTAGTGCATAGGTACCGAGATAGGTACTTTAAAATTGGAAATTATGTAAAGAATAAAAATAAAACATTATGAAAAAAACATTCTCATGTCTTACTCTTACCTAAATTAAGCTCCACCATATTGAGCCAAGTTCCAACATCTAGAGGCAAGGAAGTCAACTGATTCTCCTTCATATTGAGCTTAGTTAGATGCTTCGCTCTCGAAAATATACCATATGGAATTTTGTCAATCTGATTGTGTTCCAAATTCACAGAGTCCACATCCGTGAATTGAGACGGCCCTCCGGAGGGGAATGCAGAAAAATTATTTCTTGATAACGTAATGCTTGTCACTTTATTCAAACTTGAAAGAAGCCCTTCAGGAAGTTGACATATGGCATTGCCTTCCAAATTGAAATCCTCCATTTCTCGACATTTACTGAGAGATGAAGGTATGGAAGCTAGTCTATTATATCTCAAACCAAGTCTTGTAAGAACTTGAAGATTTCCAATGGAATCCGGTATATCCATCAGTTCATTATGCTGCAAGTCGAGTGTACTCAAATTTGTACAATTTCCGATTTCTTCAGGAAGATGTTCCAAGTGATTGTGGGATACGTCAAATGTTCCAAGATTCACTAGATACCCTATCCCTGCCGGTAGTTCTCTGATTTTGTTCTCTCGTAAACTAAACATTACCATTGATGTGAGATTACTAATTTCATCACCAACGTATCTGATTCTATTAAATCTTAGGTATAAGGTGGTGAGAGAAATTAGTTTATAGACAACTTCAGGTATATCATTCAATTTATTATGTCTCAAATCCAACACTTTTAGATTCTTCAAATTTTCTAGGGAATCAGGCAAACTTGTAAGAGAGTTTTCACTTAAAGCTAACATTTGCAGTCCTGTAAGACTGCCAATTTCAGCAGGAAGTTGCACAAGTTTGTTTCCATATAAATAAAGTTCAGATAAATGACTTAAATCTCGAATACTTTGAGGTAACAAAGTGATATTCGATTTACTCAAGTCTAATCGTTTCAGTCCTTCTTCACGGCAACGGATAAATTCTTTTGATACATCCAAGTCAGCTTGAATGGGGGCTTTGTTCTTTTTTGCGGTAGGTTTCAATTTATTCGAGTCTGGATGCTTCACGGTGACAACTTTTGGTCTAGACATGTCGCTACTAAGAGAACCTGAGCTGTACTTTTTCTGTTTGCTCTGTTCTAAACTACCACCCGTACTCCCCGTGTCACTTTCCAACATGTCTGACTCTGATGCCAAATTACTGCTGGACTGATGCATTATTTGTAAGAGAACTGTGTCGATGTTTCTTCACAAATTAATGTATTATTCTACATAACGTTCGTCAAGAATATTCACTGCTGTACGATGTACCTGATTGGTGCCGTTGACCAAATCAAGATTCTTCAACTGTGGATCATTAGACGGCAAAAGTAACACCCGATAGCAATTATTTAATTTATAAATACAACAAAAACGTTAATTCTGAATCCTCCTATTACAAATATGTAAAAGCAAAACAAATGTCAGATTATTTACTGACGAATGACAACGACTAAATGCAGGCAGATGCAGAATGCAGACGTGCTGCTGACATTAATGGGCGCGTTCCAACGTATACACTTAATGGTTGGGGCAGAGCCGTCTATATTGTAATACAAGCCATGAAGTCAACAATTGCAACGTCGCAATTTTGGACCACAGTTGACGTTAAACGGTGGTCGAAATTTTGCATTGATTGAGGTGCTTTCTTTAGGTGAGTTATGAACGGGAATCATATGTAGATGGTAGCGTATGAGTTTCGTTTGCCAAGCGGAAATTTGACAGTTCCACAGCTCGGTGAAAAAAGGCGGTTTCTGCGTTCTGAAAATTAAAAAATTTAACAATAAGGTAGGTGTGCGGGTGGGTACTAAAGAAGAAAAAAACATATTTAATTAGGGAAGATGGATGAATTAATGCCTCATCCTTAATTCCTCATACATATGCACCAGCTTCTATGTTATGTGGAAAAATCATAGAAAACGAGTGCTGTTTCGTTTAGGACTTTGGAGAAACATTTTGGTGCGTGACGGAGATGGTGCTTTTTGGTTTCTCTGTTTCAATAATAGTAATTATCAACTCCTGCCCTCCAGAAACAGAGGAAATCACATCTCAAAATCTGTAACCATCTACCTCTATCTGGCGGTTTTGATGTTTTATTGTTTAGAATCAATATTTTTTCCCAAAAAATCATAAAACTGTTGTTAGGTTAGGATATGTTTTATGTTAAATCTTATGTTATAATTTGATAAACATCATACCTGTTGCGATAATATAATAACTTATATTATAAGTTATTCTTTCAAGTTACAAGTTTAGTTTTATTGAACATTTTCCGTAACTCGTAATCGTAAAATACCTCAATTTTCAAAAGTACGCGCTTAAATGGACAATAATTGCGCGCTCGGTGCGAAACTCGAACTCACCTAAAGAAAGCAACTTCAATCAATGCCAAATTTCGACCACCGTTTAAACGTCAACGGTGGTCCAAATTGCGACGTTGCACGTCATGTCATGACTTGTCATTACTTCATACAATATAGACGGTGGGGGCGTTCAGGTAGTTCGTGGCGCTTCAGTGCTTTTTCCGCCTAAAGTGGGATTTATAAACTTGCCGTTCGCCGTTACCGCTGACGCTGAAGTTTGACGTTCGAGATAAACATATGGACGCGCCTGCATACATTTATATCATGCCGTCTGCCGTTGGCGCACCGCTAGAGATCGTTCATCTCCATCTTTTGCCGTCCGCCGTTCGTAGCTAAAGCCATTGGCGATTCAAACAGCTCAAGCAGCGCTACAGCGGAACGCGCGAGAACTTTCGAGAGCGTGACAACTGCTTTTTACTCATAGCCCGTATTAGGTTTTCGCGCGTGAATTTATATTTGTTGTTCGTATCAGTCGAGTGTTTCGTATCGGCAGAGTGTTGTCAATTGAGAAATGGTGCCTTTAATGAACTGGAACATTTAGTGGACGCTCTGAATGGATTTGACCGGCCTATCCGTGAAGGAAGATTAGCTGTGGAAAATTAAGTGTGTCGGGATTCGATCAAGTTTTTTCACGACGTGGGTCCTTTGAAAAATTATGCAGATGATTGTCTTCTCATTGCAGTGAGGTACGCGACAATTATGCCTATTACGAACTTTCTTCGGATATCGGCGAGCATACGTATGATCTTCCATTGTTAATGATGATTTTTATCACCAATATCGGTGAGATCTTTCAATCAATTAAATATATACATTTAATAAAAGTAGATTACTTTGATCTATGCACTATAATCGTCTATTTTGTTGGCTAAAAGCCACTACACTTGAGGCTTTTTGATATCGACACCCTTTAGACTGATGCCGATGAGTTTATGATTCCAACAATAACAACAAAACCCGAAAAATACCATTCAATTAGCACACTATGATCATCCCGTATAACCAAAATATATATAACCTGTATCGGTTCTATATGAATATCTTTACTCTATAAAGATAATCTATATTCTTTCGGCACAGCGACGATGTGGGTTTTAATACAGTCTGGCTCCAGATAGAACAAAGGTTGTATTTATCGATTCGGTATAGCCACGATATAGCTTGGATATAGATTGAATACAGTTCAATTTATAGAATCGCTATGGCAGCTATACAGACCGACGATACGTTTTTACATGTTTCAAGTAAAAAATATTTAGATTGTTTCAACGTCTTTATTTGTAAATCTTCAGTCTTTATTATAGCTTCATAGTTTTTACCCCTCTTTAAATCCATGTAGGCAAATTTCTTCAACTTGATAATATTCTATTATATGTACCTACCTTGTTGGCCTCTGTCGGGAATCGAACCTGGAGCTCAGTAGCAGTGGTATAGAGCAGTGCAAGAGTGCGGCAGCTTAACTCACTCGGCTAACATCTCATGTGTTTAATTGTGGCTTTCACTCTATATTTTCGAGTCATAGATAAATAGGAAGATAGGATCACCTTTTACTTTGCACTTGATCAAAATCTAATAAATAATACCAAAAATTAAAAATAGATAACCCTCCCGTCGCGTCGTTGGCATGATGTGCGACTTGATACGACTAGAGAATATCAAAGTCGTCGGGTAATATTTATTTTATTACCCGATATAAAAAAGGTATTTATTGAATAAATTTGTTTTATTGAAACGTGCGTTCCAGTTTCACCCGATTCAAATGAAACCAATATCGATCATTTTGTAGAAAATGAAGTTCTCAGTATCTCCGGAACGCAAGTTATTTCTTTACCTATTTTAGGCCATCTGCCATGAAGATTCTGTACAGAAAACTTGAGATAATCTGTATTAATGCGTTATTCCTTCTATTTGATATTATGCAGATGTAGGTACCGCAAAGTTAGAAACTAGATTTAATCATAGATTTTGTAAAGAGTTAATAACTCCTGAGTATAGAATACCTTTACTCATTTGTATAATATTATATAATTTACAGATTTTATAAAGAAAACATACATTATCAATTACACTAATTGTTTGTTTGGTAGAACTTTACCGAAACTATATTGATTTGATATCGGTAATATAACAATACTTTATCTGTCCTATAAAGATCAAATCTATATTCTGTACAGGGAAAATATATATAGACCAAACTTTATATTCACTATACAGTTTGAATGACGGATATATCTGTAAAGATTATGTATAGTAATTCTATAAATATGATATATAGTTCATAACTTTATCGAAAAATCTTTATAGATTATAAACTAATCTATATTACTGATTACTGAAGTACAGGCGCTACGAGTTTCGGGCTGTTGGCCCCGACACCGCAGCCTCTAGTTGGGCTTATTGTATCTTCTCTGTGCCTGTCTCTCAGTCGAAGAGCTCCATTGCCCGAATAAGGTTTATGAATCGTTCTACTGTTTCCCTGTCCGTCCTTTGAGGAGTGGTTGTGAATTCCCCATTATCTCTTCTCCAGTACGCCAGCGCTTCACATTCGAATACAATGTGGGAGGCTGTTTCCTCCTCCTCGTTGCACAGCCTACATATGGGTTCCTCGTTGAAAAGACCCATGATATGCATGTGTTTCCTTAGAGTGCAGTGTCCAGTTAATATACCTGTTACTTTCCTAAGCTGATTCCTGCTGAGTTGCAGTAGGCTTCCAGAGAATGATGATTCGATCTCGTCTGCCATCATTAATTTACTGTGTTTCAGACCTGGTGATTGGCACCATCTAGCTTTCTGTTGTTTTTTGGACCAACAGTTCAGCCAACCTCTCACAGAGGATTTTGTAATACCAATAGCAGGTTCTGGACCCAGAAGTGGTGTGTTTGCAGCTTTGCGTGCTAGTAGATCCGCCCGCTCGTTCCCAGCTATCCCTGTGTGTCCTGGTATCCATCCAAGAGTAACATTGTTAGATACTCCCAGTGTGACAAGATTTTGCTGATAGTCCATGACTTGTTTGGATTTGGTTTCCCGACAGGAGATGGTTTTGATTGCGGCTTGGCTGTCACTAAGGATAAGGATTTTCCTTCCTCTGTAGCCTCTCCTGAGATTTTCTTGCACGCATACGTTTATTGCATGTACTTCTGCCTGGAAAACTGTAGCGTACATCCCGAGTGGTTCACATGTTTCCCACTTTGGATTTTCACCTACGATTCCGGCACCAGTTCCCCGGCTTGTTTTGGAGCCGTCTGTGTACCATATTGCCCCATTAGCCATCCGGAGTTGTTTCACCGTTTCCTCTTCCCATATTAGCTTGGTCTTAGGAGACGTGCTAAAGTTGATATTTTTCAACATGATATCACTCCTCATTGTTACTAAGTGGTTCGTGACTGTGCTGGTTATCTTAGTGTGTCCTTGGGAGTTTGAGTGGCTCCAGTTCCCGGTGTTGCTAAGTCTATATGCTCCCATTCTTGCTTCCATTTTGATATAGATATCTAAAGGAGGTAGGTTAAGCATGGCCTTCATGGCAAGTGTTGGAGTGGTTTTCATGGCTCCCGTTACACAGAGACATGCTAGCCTCTGAACTTTTGCAAGTTCCGTGGCTGCTTGTCGCTGCTCGATTTTCGGCCACCAGACAACAGAGCTATAAGCAAGGGTGGGTCTTACCACGGTACAGTAGAGCCAGTGTACCATGCGCGGATTTATGCCCCAATTCTTTCCTATCGCTCTTTTTGTTGCCATTATTGTGGCTTTACCTCGATTCACTATTTTCTGTAGGTGTGAATTCCATGTGAGTTTGTCATCCAGGATGATGCCTAGGTATTTGACTTCTCTTACCACCTGCAGTTCTTGTCCAAAGAACATGGGTTTGAATAATTCCGCTGTCTTCCTCTTTCTCGTAAAGCTGACCAGGGAGGTTTTCTCAGGATTGACCTTCAGGTTCACCTTCCTGCACCAATCTTCTACGATTGTCAGAGCTGTCTGCATCAGTTCTGATTTTGTCTTGGTGTGTTTGCCAGTGATAAGTATTGCTACGTCATCGGCATAGCCTTGGGCGTAGAAACCTTTGCTGTTTAACTCTACCAGTAGTTCATCTGCAACTAGGTTCCAGAGGAGAGGGGACAAGACTCCACCCTGGGGGCAGCCTTTAGCTGCCTCTATAGTTACAGTTTTGTCAAGCATAGTTGCTTGAATTCTCCTACCTTTCAGCATGTTTTTTATCCACCTACAAACTGTGTCTTTAATTCCACGCCGATTGATTGCGGTGGTCATTGAATCGAAGGAGGTGTGATCAAATGCTCCTTCTATATCAAGGAATGCAGCTAGGGCAACTCCTTGGTTGTTCAGTGGTTGCTCTATTTTATGAACAAGTTCATGCAGAGCAGTTTCACATGATTTACCAGGTTGATAGGCGTTTTGGTTTTTGTGTAGTGGCTTCTCTATTCAATCACTTTCTCCATCGTTTTGAGTAGAAACGACGAGAGATTTATTGGTCTGAATGCCTTGGGCTGAAAGCTATCTTTCCCGGGTTTCGGTATAAAGACCACTCGTGAGAGTTTCCATATCATGGGTATGTGTCCCGTTGCCAGGCTTGCTCTGAATAGTTGGCAAAGCATCGATATGAATTGGGCTTCGCCTTGCTGCAGGTGTGCCGGTATTATCCCATCGCATCCAGGTGCTTTGTATGGTTCGAATGAGTTTATGGCCCATTCGATTCTATTTGGTGTCACAATCTGTCGGGCTATGACCCAACCATCTCTTGATCCTCTCATCCGGAGGATCTCAGGAGATAGGGAGTTGACTCCCTGTTGCGAGTTGATTATGGTCGAGTCTGGAAAGTGTGCCCTGAGTAGTGTCTCAATGGTTTCTTCGCCATTTTTCGTGTATTCCCCATTTGGTTTCTTTAGTGTTCCCATTGGTGGAAGGGGGTCTTTAGCTAGGATTCTCTGAAGGCGTGCGCCTTCCGAGGTTTTTTCGACCTCAGTGCAAAACTTCCTCCAGGAGTTCCTCTTAGCTTCCCTTACTTCTTTGTTGTATTTCGTCAGAGTATGATGGTATTCATCCCATTCACCGGTTTTCTTGGCCACATTGAAGAGTCTGCGTGTTTCCCCCTTCATCTTGTCAAGTTTCTCGTTCCACCAGGTTGTGTCCTTGCATGAAGAACGCCGGATTAGCGGACAGCTTTGATGGTATGAGTAAATTATAGCGTTTTGTAGTTGTTCTGCTACCACCTCAATATCAAATCTGTTACGCATACGTTCCTTGATCCCGCTCAACCCCGCCTCAGGCTCCTCCCGGTATTCAGTCCAGTTCGTTTTGCGTGGGTTGCGGTACATTTCTGACGGCTTGTCAATACTATTGATTTCCATCAGTATATACCTATGGTCCGACAGGGATGGTTCATCGGATACGCGCCACCGCTGGATATCGGGATTAATACGGGAGGTGGACAGAGTGACATCAATAACTTCCGACCGTATGCGGTTTGCAAAAGTAGGCTTGTTGCCCTTGTTTAGAATCTCCAAATCATGGGTTATAATAAAATCCAATAAAGACTCACCTCTTTTGTTGATATCGCTGCTCCCCCAGATGGTGTGATGCGAGTTGGCGTCCATACCTATTATACACTGTAGGTTTCTCTGCCCACAGTGATTCACTAGTTTCTCCAGGTCTTCCGATGGTGGGGGTCTGGGTGCATCGTGGGGAAGGTAAACCGAGGCTATTATGATGTCCTTCTGGGTTCCTTCCTCTTTGTAGCTTAGTTGGACGGCTACTTGATCCCTGGAATTTAGTTCTTTAATATTGAGAGCCTGCACTCCGTTTCTCACGTATATGCAAGCTCTCACGTTACCTGTTGATTGCTCCTTGTAAAAGATCTTACCTCCAGTGTTTCCTAGACCGGCTATTTTTCCCTTCGTGATCCAGGGTTCTTGGATGATGGCCAGGTCTATGTTTTTCTTTGCCAGCTGTTGGCAAAGGGCAGCAGATGCTCCCTTACTGTGCTGAAGGTTTATTTGTATTACCCTCAGCATCGGGAGCCTCCTTCTTTAGAAGTCTGAAGGTTAGCTGCATTAACCCAAAGTAGGCCCGGAGATTCCGGTTTTGCAGCTCCTTCAGAGATCTGCTGTCAAGACCGACAATGAGTGTCATGCCCTCATTGTCCGTCTTGTGGCTGATTATTCTCCAGTCCTCGGTCTTCAGCCCCATGTTCTGGGTTTTGAGGAACTGGAGAGCTTGTTCCGGTTCCTTGATTCCCGCGGATTTCGTCGGTATCCAGACAGCAGCCCTCACGACTGGCACCACTCTGTGTGCCAGGCCAATCCTAAGACTGGTTCCCTCGTGGGGGCTGAAGCCTGGAACCACCCGCAGCAGCCAAGTCTTGGCAGCTTCATTGGCGCAAGTGATATAAATCACCCCACCTCTGGAGCTGCTGTTCTTGAACTGAGGACCAGTTCCGGGTTCGCATTTGAACACTTCCCGGAGTAGAGACTGTTGAAGGCCTCTACACTGCTCCTCAGTTAAGGTTTCATCCGGATATTTCTCGGAGGTGATGGTCATTCTAAGCCCGGCTAGGGTTTCGCTGTAAGTTTCCCCAGTTGATGTACTGGGTGTTACTTCAGCATCCCCCTGCCGTGACCTTTTCTTGGCGCTTTTTTCTGGGGTTGGTGTGTTGCCCTCAGAGCGACCCCTCTTTGCAGAGGATTTGTTTGCAGGGGTCCTAGGTTTACCTGATGCTCCAGGCTCTGAGGCCCGAGCATCAGGTTTCCCAGTGTTTCCTGAGCTATTCGGGAGGGTTCTATTCCCGGGATTCCTATTTGTCCTCGGTTTACGAGGCCGTATAGGCTCTCCCTTGGCTTTAGCCCTCTGGATCGCGAGCTTCCTTCGCTGGGCTCCGGAAAGCTTTGCCATTTTGTTCAGGCTGATGTTGCCAACGCCTGAACTAATGGCAGATACACCGGCACCGGGGGTTGCATCACTGCTTCCCTGGTTACCCGTGGTTGGTTCATGAGTTACATCGAGGTTTGGTTGTTCCTCGGATGCCAGAACGTGTGATTGGCCCTCCCCAAAATCCGTGGGGCCAGCGTTGGCCACCGGGGCTTTCACCCGGTCGGAACCAACGGTGAGATTGAAACTCACTCGGGGTACAAAGTCCTCAGGTTTGTCACACATCGTTCGTAGGTGCTGGTTTTGGTCCGCCCCGGGGTATTTAATTTCCCCGGTACCTCCCATATCTGGGAGGCATTCCCCTATCCGCTACCTGGGGAGGCGCCCGATAGGGGACCAGCAACCCCCACGGGAAGGATTTAAGTAAAGACAGTTCTATTTTTATTTGAATATTCCAAAACCGCTTTAAATTCCCAGACATGAAAGTGCTTATATAATTGACTCCAATATTTTAAAACATACAGGGTGGGGCACGAAAAACTTCCCAACCAGGTTTTCTCAAGTGTTAGGTAGTTGATCAAAAATCGCGTTGGACACGTGAATTTATGTTTTTTGGGGGACACATTTCTCTTGTCTTGTGGGGGTCAAGTGATACACGTCATTTTGAAAGGTGTTTTTATCAAGATATTATATCCGAATTTTACCCAAGAGAAAACCTGGGTGGGAAATTGTTCGTGCCTCACCCTGCATATGTATACCTACTCATACTCAAGTGCATACAAATCGGCTCATCGGCTGTAACTGTGTCTTTTTTCAATTTCATAATTTTAATCTAGAGAAACCGGAGAAAAGTTTAATTCAAACTCACATCAAAGCATATTAAATTGTCTTTCAAACAGTATATATTTTTTCTTGATCTGACAAATAGATTGTTGATATAGTTGATATAGTTGACGCCAAAAGTTCAAAGTGTGAGTGGATCGATTTTTTAAGTGAATAAACGAACAGAAAATCTTGGGTTTGCAAAAATGTTTTGTTCGTTTGGAGTTTCACGGTCGAGGTTACAAAGCTACGTATATAGAGGTGAAGTAAAAATGAACTTCAGTTCAATATCAAATTTCTTAGTTGTAAGTAATAGGTTTGTAGGGAAAAGATTATGTACAGTAGCGGCGAAAATTATAGCAACCTCCTAAAATTTGAAGAAACTTTAATCCTGCATCAGTTATCATAGAAGTGATGTTGCATTGATAAACTTCAATTCATTTGTTAGTTCACGTGTCCTGGTGATTTTTTTCAAAACATTGTTTATTGCCTTTTTTTCATGTTCAAAAACAAGCTACTTTTTTAACTTTTTTCTGTGTAACTTTTGATAAAATTGACTAGCACCATTCAAAAGAGAGGCAAAAACTATGTACTCCCTGAAAATTTCAGAATTATTTAAAAAAGGATAGTCAAGCTATGAAATTTTGAACTTGGCAAAAATGATCCATATTGAGAAATGCATTGAGGTTTTTAAATGCACCATCACTTCTTTGATAACTAATACACTGATCAAAGTTTCAAAAAAAAATTTTAGGCGGTTGCTATAATTTTGGCGGCTACTGTATATTTGTCAAGGTGTCAAGGAGTCAAAAGAAAAGCATGAGTTATTCATCGAAAAAAGATTCTGAAAATTTGGTTATTTCATATCGAAATAAAACTACGGTGTAGCACACCATGATACGTATATTATATTATTATGAATCCACACTAGTAGTACTAGATAGTGATTAGTTAATGTAACTTTGGCATTCGAAATTATTTGCTCCAATATAATACAAAAGGTGAAGTTTTTAGCTAAATAATAAAAATATGCTCACAAAGTTAGAAAAAAAGAACTATTTACATATCACAATATAAATAAAAATAGTGAGACACTCCAACTTTATTGGTTTTTGAATAAAATCAACTTTGTATAATTTTGTCGAATATTCTGAATCGGTTGATTTTTTGTCTTCGCTTCATGAATCATGATAGAGCCTTAAATCAAGAAATATTCCAATTATAAGTTTAGATAGATGGCTCCGATGATTATCGAAAATGTCTTGACTTTTAATGTGTTCATCTATTTCAGCCGAATCAAATGGTTTGTCAAGGGACCTAAAAGTTTCAATAATCAAATATTTCTTGATGTCAGGCTTTTTAAAGATAATGTGAAGGTTCTGCCGAATAACAGTTTCCGTGATTCTGCAAATCCTTCGGACCTCTGCAGATGGTATAACATATGTGCCTCGATGTTTTATTTCTAACATGACAGGAACCTTGGAAGGGTAATCGTCGGACAAAAAATTGGCACATACTTTACATAAACTATTCTTCTGCCGCAAAATGTTTTTTATGACAAAACCTGAGATGTATTCGACCACATTTTCCACATATACGGTGTCAGTATCCACCAGGTTTTAACATAGTCATGGTCGAAAAAAGTCGTTCCATATTCAATTGATGACACTGGATCCTTGAAACTTTTTTTTTGGGATGACACGTGGAGGATCTCAATCCCATCAGTCAAGCAGTTTGCCACATCACTTGAACTGATTTCGTGACGTATCAAAAGCCTTTTATAAGCTGTTTGAAACTGCTTGACGTTGGGATTATTATTGAATCCTCCCCTACTTCTTATAGAGTTTTTTTGAGACGTAGTGCTTTTGGTACCTGCCTATGCGGATATTGGATTCAAAAAGCATTTTCGCATTGGCAGAGCTTTATTCAACGAATTATCTTGATATCTACAATTTATAGTTAATACTCTATCAACAGTTTTCGGTTGGGTTGGATTCAGGCTAGCATCGCTCTACCAGATAAGCCACTGCAGCTTGGCTTGGAAATAGGGATCATATGATCGAGATTGCTGCTAATGTTGATTTTTGAGAGTTTATGAGAAGTGTTGCGAATTCCAAATCTAAGCAGAAAAAGAAATTGCATAAGAATAAAAAATATAAATGGATACAAAGCTTACCAGTTTCGCATCTTTCTAATTGTATCTCTTGAGTGGATGAAACGATTTCATATGTTTGATCGGAGTCTTTATCTGTTTACATTCACTCTCACTATTTTCATCACCCATTTCAATTCATTTGATAAGATATACACTGATTCTTCGCTACAGATTTTCCTTTTTGTTCGTTTATCTTTATTATAAGTCTGGTTTTAAGACATGGTTTGTTTACAAAATACAGAAAATAAGCTCCCCACCCTATTCTACAGTACGCTGCACTTGTCACACCTCCTCTTGACCTGGGGTAGCGAGTGCAGTAATAGGCAACCTACCCTAATATAACAAACACTCTACACTACTTGCACAAACAGCATAGCAAACGCCGCATGGTAGAAAAGTGCAGTTTCGTGTGCACTAATGGAGGATAACAAACACACCTTATGACACTGATGACAGCGTGACACAGGATTGCGGTGGTGCCAGTTGTTCGGTCTCTCTCGGCATCTCATGGGAAAAACGTGGCCAATGAAACTGCGGCGTTTCGACGCAGGCGCAGAATTGTGAAATCCGACCATATCAGAGAAAGACAGATAACATAGCCCCTTCTCGCTTCGTTGCTTCAAAAACCGCACATTGTCTAACCACCATATGCACCGTAGAAATCTAATCCGGATGAAGTTTTTATCGCGATTATCTTCCATACAACCTAATGGAAAATAATCGCGATGAAGTCTTCATCCGGATTAGATTTTTACGGTGCATATGGGGGTAAATGCAACGGGATCAGTAAATTTATTTTTAGAGGTATATCTATGGTATCATGTAAATAGCCTAGTTTACACCGATAACTCGTTTTGTTCGGTCCGATAGGATCAAGTGGGTGGAGATAGTATGGTGGGACCAATGCTTGCTTCTCGCCCGTTTACACCATCTCGCAACGCGTGAACCAAATGAGTACGCGCGCAATTCGTCAAATGTCAAAAACAAGTCGAAATTATTTATCAACACAATTCGTAACCAAAAAAAACATAAGTAAGTACGCTCAGATTGCCTTAGAAACTCAGAACCAACACAAGGTGAGTTCGAGTATTCGCCCTGAACACTCGGAGCGCCAAAAATTGTACGCGCTTAAATGGACAATTTCGCGCTCGGAGCGTTCAGAGCGAATACTCGAACTCACCTACAATTCACAATAGCCTAGTTTACACCGATAACTCGTTTAGTTCGGTCCGATAGGACCAAGTGGGTGGGGATAGTACGGTAGGACCAATGCTTGCTTCTCGCCCGTTTACACCGTCTTGAAACGCGTGATCTAAATGAGTACCCGTGCAATTCGTCAAATGTCAAAAACAAGTCGAAATTATTAATCAACACAATTCGTAACCAAAAAAAAACATAAGTTAGTACGCTCAGATTGATCCATATCGAACCAAATTTAGTTCGGTACACCTGCTGGCGAATACCGAACCAACAGTGGACCAGCTTGGTCCGCAACTGTTTACACCATTCGAACCAAATATTTGGTTCTGATATAGTTCGAATTTAGTACTTGGTCCGCGGACCAAGTTGTTGGTGTAAACTAGGCTAATAATAACAATCAACATAACCTCATAATTTTGATCCAGATCGAACCAAATTTAGTTCGGTACACCTGCTGGCGAAGAGCGGACCAGCTTAGTCCGCAACTGTTTACACCATTCGAACCAAATATTTGGTTCTGATATAGTTCGAATTTAGTACTTGGTCCGCGGACCAAGTTGTCGGTGTAAACGTAAACTAGGCTAATGAAAATCATTGAACTCGATACTACGTAACTGGAAGGGCCCCTGTCGTGTCGACAGCTGAGGCAATTTTAGTCGTATTTTTTTGGCGCATAGGTATATTTTGATTGGACTAAAAAGGGGATGCTATCTTTGTCACACTCATTGCCCTTATGCGAAGTCGGAGGTTTTCAAATAGTTTGAAGATAAACTGAAAAAGCGGCTGATTTGCTTGGAAAAAATGACTACAATTCTGTGCATACTTAGTAGTCTTAATATGATGGATCTATATATTTCAAATAACTATCTGGAAAAATGCAAAATAAGAAACAAATTAGTAAATAATGAAGTAAATACTTAGATGATCCGTAATTCGATTAAAAAGTTGAGAAAATACAGGTTAGGTAGTAGGTGCAGGGTGATTTATATGTTTAACCTGTGTATTGAGTAAAGTAAATGTATATTAAGGTATAAACTTGGAAAACTATAATAGCTTAAAATAAAAATGAAAATACTTTTATTTTTGAGGTCACATTAAAACTAATAAATATGGTGTTTTTTGATAGGGGGCTTGAGGAATGTCCTAATAGAACCTTTGCATTTCTTGGAGTGTTTACCATCGTCAATTCCTGAAGGGCCCTACTCACACGCCTGCAGCAGGGGTAATCTAGGAGGCAGGGCGATTGGGGCAATTTCCTAGATCGCCTTCTAAGCAGGGCGGTAGGGGCCCATTCATACCTTTCTAGCATTATTTCAAGCAAGATATGAGAAAACAAACTTTGGAAATGATATTAGTAGTACCAACGAACTCGAACAGGATGTGAAATTGTCACATTTTCAAAACAAAACGTTCTTTACAAGGAAGTTTCTCCTGCGGCAGGCCTAGATTGCCCCTGCTGCAGGAGTGTGAGTAGGGCCCTTAACCAGGACAATTTCGTGTAGGTATACCTACTTAAGGTGCCCTTGTCCTTAATAATTGGAGTTATATCACTTAGCCAAAAAATGAAATCTGCTTTTCTGGAGTGTATTTATTACCACACCCAAATGCACTGCAGAAATTAACCATTTTGTTTGGCACCCAAACTATATTGAACATAATATTAGCTGCAACGCTCAGTGTGGCTTTGTTTGTAAAATATTTGTCTGTTTTTTAGGATAGAATATCTTTACTAAACGTACTAAGATTCTATCCTAAAAAACAGACAAACATTTCATAAACAAAGCCACACTGACTATTGCAGTGTGAAAAAGTGTGCACTAGTGGTGCATAACAAACACAGCTAATATATTATGTCAACAGATATGACAAAGATAGACACCCCTTTCTGTCTCTATCTCTTTCTAGTCGAAAATATGTCTTCAGTCAACTCGATGTTAACAGCACGGATGGGTCCCTTCCAGGTACGGTAGTATCGAGTTCAATGATGAAAATACTAATACTACTCGCGGCTGGATGTAGCTCCCGTCATCGATTTTTAAAATCAAGGCTCCCATGCACAGACCACAGTGTTGCCGTATCTCTGTCTGTAAAAGTTGGGTTGCTCGGATTGTTAGGGAGAGTGGGGAACAGGCTGATTGTTTATGTTTATGATGGGGTTATTTTGATGTTTAAAATTTGTGTCTTGCATCTTGCACTTACATCGCATCAGAATATTCATAAATACAATTAAATACCTAGATACCATTCCGTTTTGATCATAGGTCTATAATGGATAGTTTGTGAAAAATCATTTTCAACCAATGAAAACCTGAACCGACATTGCAAAAATCATTTGAAGACGAAAATACTAAAGCATCCTCAGGCGAGTATTGTGCCGTGACTACTTCACCACAAGACTGGCAATAAAAAACACATTTCAGGATATTCTTTTGTGTGAAACATATATGGGACTTTTTTTTTATTAATTGCAGATCCAAAATTTGAATATCATCAAAAGTTGGTGTATGTTCTATATTATGTTCTATCCACTTATTAGTTGCAATTAGAATGGTTGCAGATCAAACATCATACACGGGGTGGGTCAAAAAATATAGAAATTGATGAACGTAACAGCAGTAAATTACCTAACACTTATTTCAAAAAAATCCGTAAAATGTGAAAAAAAGTTGTCTAGAACTAAAAGTTATGCCTGAATATTAAAGTTGTGACGTAGGTACTGTTTTTTTTTTAAATCATCTTCAATTATCATTTCCTCAAGAAATTGTGACATTCATAATTAAATTGATAATTAAAAGTGGAGGTTAGAAGTCAACTTAACCAAAACAGAATACATGTGCATAGGAGGAACACAACAAGATTTGATGCTGGAAGATGGACGCACACTAAAATCGTGCAGTAAATACAAATTCCTAGGCCTAAACATAACAAATGACGGGACTTTAGATGAAGCTATCAAAGAAAGAAATATACAAGGCAGAAAAGCTATAAGAAGGCTAAACACTATTCTGTGGGACCAAAAAATCAGCAAGGCAAATAAACATCGTATTTACAACACGATCGTGAAAAGCATTGTGACATATGGTAGTGAAGTCTGGCAACGGAAAGAGAAGTCTATGAAAACACTGGAGGCGACGGAAATGGACTATTGGCGGCGATCGGCAGGCAAATCCAGGTTGGAGAGAATACGGAACGAAAGAATTCGAGAAGTGATGGGAGTCAAACACACGATAGTGGAAGACATCAAAATAAAGCAACTAAAATGGTACGGGCACGTGCAAAGAATGAGTCCAGAGAGACTCTCAAAACAAATCCTACAATGGACACCAACGGGCAGAAGAAGAAGAGGGAGACCCAGAAAAAGCTGGAGAGAAGGAATTGATAAAGAAATGGAAGAGAGGGGGTTAGAAGAAGGCCAGTGGAACAGCCGAGCCGAATGGCGACTGGGTATCGGAAGACGTCTTAGAACGTTGTGAAACCGATATTAAAAAAAAAAAATAATTAAATTGATCAAAATCAGATCAGCTTCGTATAACTTTTTTCAATTTCGAGCATTTTTGTGAAATCCACTCAGATTTTTAATTTTTTAGGAAATCACATAGTTCATATTCGTTGCAATGCAACAATATTGAACAAAACTTTGAATTTCCGCAAAAGATCTCGTTAACATGGTAAACTATCAATAATCATAATGTAGGTATAGGTATATACCAATAAACTATCTTATACAAAGTGCAATTTTTGTATTTGATACCATTATACCTACCTGAGTTTATAATTTAATACAGACCAAAATAATCTAGGGCGCTTTGTTTTGGTAATAAGGCAAAACTCTAGATTCTGTACACCTTTTCTTTATAACGTTTTGCTGTATTTTTTAAATAAGCGTATAGGCAGGTACATTACTCTTGTACAATTTTTATATTTTTTGACCTACCGTGTATAATGTTTGACTTACAACCATTCTAATTGCATCTAATAAGTTTATCGGCTATGCATCATCTTTTCGTGATATTTGAATTCTGGTTTTGCAATTAATAAAAAAAAAACCCATATTATGTTTTACACAAAAAATATCCTGAAATGTCTTTTTTATTGCCAGTCTTGTGGTGAAGTAGTCACAATACTAATAATAATAATAATAAGTATTTAATTGTATTTATGAATATTCTGATAAGATGTATGTGCAAGATGCAAGACACAAATTTTAAACATCAAAATAACCACATAAACATAAACATAAAGATATAGCCTCCCTACCTTCCCTAACAAACCACAATCTACAATCCCAACTCCCAACAGTCCCAACTTTTACAGACAGAGAACAGAGATACGGCAAACGGCAACACTGTGGTTGGTGCATGAGCCATTTTAAAAATCGATGACGGGAGCTACATCCAGCCGCCAGTCTAATACTAACCTCAATCCTCAATCGTTCACGTTCACGCCTCCCGCCTCACTCCTCACGCCAGTGCTACTGATACTAAGTAATCAAATTTTAGTTGAAACTCAAATCCAAATTTTCTGTGTTTCATTCACTCCTGTAATCTAGATCAAAATGGTCCTATCTGACGGAGTAAAACAACGTCTATCAATGGTCATTGAACTTGGAAAAACTGTATTCCATTATGGCTTCATACCAACAGTCCTCTATTTGGGATTCACGAAAGGAGCAGATCCAGGCATGCCGGAAATAAGCGTTACCAATCTGCTGTGGTAGGCTAGGCTGGTAGATGGAATATTAATTTCTAATTAAGTATGTAATCAAACATGTGGACTAGAAGCTTGACCCAGAAGGAAGTTGTAATTATATACCAGATTAAATGTTTTTTTCCATTAGGCTAAGTGAAAAACAATTGATTTGCAATAAAATCAGCATTTCTCTGAAGGGTAGATCAAGTTTCATTTCATCAACAAAAATATATCAACAAGGTTCCGTTTACTCTGAATGTACGCCTACTGGTAATTTGTTACTTCACGTGATTCATGAGTGGATCAATCTGCAATCATACAGATGCACTAAGCACTCTTTGGGTTTATAAGAGTGCGGCCATAGTGAAACATAGGTGAAGTGTGAAGTAGGTTTAGATGGGAAACTTATACAGGGTGTCCGGTAAGTACATGGCATAACTTCGGGAGCGTATAGGGTCAAAATAACCCCAGTTTGTCATTAAACTTTTTTTCTAAAGTTCCTCCCAACGAAGATACCGAGGCCTGAAGGGGTACCCTTCGATTTAATTTATTAGCTCTATTAACTTTTGAACCAGCTGGTATAATTGGATGAAATTTTAGTAGGTATCTTGTGTAGACCATAAAGACTCATAAAACCAAAGTGAAGTCAATATTTGAAACCAGAGAAATCCTATTTCTCTGTTTGAAACTGAAGGGGGAGCCAGGAACGGACTGACCACGTAACCTTTTGGGCCCAATTTTAGACATGTGTCATTTTATAGAGCTGAAAACTACTTTTCCAAATACTCTTATTAGTCCAGTAACCATATTCATCAGATCTTGCGTTAGATCCGGTAGTTCTGATTTGTTGCTGACTTGTTTATGATGTTGGCCCAATGAATAATCCAAGTTTTCGACCTCGAGCGCCGAACGCAACATCGTCAAATTTCAAAAAAAAAGAAAATGTCTACCTTTTATCCAGTTTTTGGCAAGCATACTAAATTTCCTAGAATTTGAGATCAGAATGGTCTCTGAGACCTAATAGTTTACAAGATACAGATTTTCAAAGTTTAGTGATATTTTTTCACACCTGCAAATGTTTACATAATACAAGACCATTATATTATTATGGTGTCTACCTGGAAGGTGTCTCAAGGCAAGTTACCATACACATTTATTATTCTGTAGGAATTTCGACCCTCTAGACATATTTTCTTTGGTAAATTTACACTCTGCTAATTCCAAAAGAAAAGAAAAATTATGCATAACTATTTTAATCTCAATAAAAAAAGTAAATCAAATACATGTTTAAAGTCAACTGAAAGTAGATTTTTCCCTCTTTGAAGGACCCGGTTGAGTATCGTCGGTCTCCCCACTCAAAACATATCTGCATAGTAGCAGGGCTCAACTTAACCCTTAGATGCTTGAAACGAAAGAGTAAAAATGGCCGCAGACTCTTTCTAAGTTGATTTAACTTTGTTTTATTACCGCAGAAAATAGGTTTAGATAGTCGGTTATTTGAACATTTTCAAGTTTCAAAATATAGCACTAAATATTGGAAAGCTGTATCTCAAAAACTATCAGGTCTATAGAGACGGTTCTGATCTCAAATTGTAGCAAATTTAGTCTACTTTACAAAGTGTTTTCAGAGTTAAAATCAAAAACTTAGTCGTTCAGGGTTAAAATTGCCAAAAACTGAATAAAAGGTTGAAATTTGACAAGGTTGCGTTCGGCGCTCGATGTCGAAAACTTGGATTATTTATTGGGACAAGATCATAAACAAGTCAGCAAAAAATCAGAACTACCGGATCTAACGCAAGGTACCCCCCTTTTCAGACAACATGGTTACTGGATTATATCTTTTCTCATCAAAAAAGGTGCTCTTCTTTTGTTCAAAACTAACCGTTTTCGAAAAAAATAGGTTTTTGTCGAGGCTTTTATTTAACAGGTTAATTAATGCAATAATACACTAAAATACTACGGCGAGACACCAGTCGTTGGTATTTTTGGTGATACAAAATTCTTCGACACTCTCAGGTTGATCGCCTGTACTAGAATTGGTTAAAAATAAAAAAAAAAACAAAATAAAAATGGAAATAAAAAAAAAGTATTTAATACATTCAATAGTATTAGTCATAATCTGTGTGATATTTTTAACTGTAGTCGTAGGGCCGATATTTCAATGTCCACTTAGGATTAAGGTACACTTAAAGGTTATTTTGGACCTTGAATATGTCTCCCGTGAGTGCCGTGTTTCAATTGCGACACTTCCATCAGATCCTTTTAGCTAACTGAAAGGAGTAGCGCAATTAGGTGCTAGTTATTCACATAACTCAAATTTTGATCGGGGGGACAACAAAGGGTGTTTACAAAACGGTATTTAGCCATTAAACTATCATAAGCAATTTTGTCTATACAGGGAGTCCGGAAATGATAAGCAAAAAATTCAGGTGAGAATTTCCGACAAAAAATAAATGCTACCTCTTCCTATAACATTGTTTAGAAAATTGATTATTGACTGAGTTACAGGCTGATCTTGAGGTTACATTTTATTTGCAGTTTTTTTTGCAATAGCTTTTGTCACGCCCATGTTATTTTGACAAATTTTGACGTATATGGAGGTTTACCGAGATGAGGAATTCAAATTTGCTCACCGTGTTTTCGCATTTTGTTGAGGCCGCCACATTCGAGCTTTTACTTCGATTTGCATTGTCTTAACTTTTTTGTGCTACACTGTATGCGACTTTTGACCAAATGCTTGTATTTTCTCAACCATTTGACATAAAAAAGGGATACTACTTTTGTTTCGATAAACCTAAGCGTTTTCGAGAAAAACGCTAAATTAGCTCTGCTTGCATGTAATATAGCCTAGTTTACACCGACAACTTGGTCCGCGGACCAAGTACTAAATTCGAACTATATCAGAACCAAATATTTGGTTCGAAAGGTGTAAACAGTTGCGTACTAAGCTGGTCCGCTCTTGGTTCGGTACTTGCCAGCAGGTGTACCGAACTAAATTTGATTCGATCGATTAAAAATAAAAAAAAAACAAAAAAAAAATGGAAATAAAAAAAAAGTATTTAATACATTCAATAGTATTAGTCATAATCTGTGTGATATTTTTAACTGTAGTCGTAGGGCCGATATTTCAATGTCCACTTAGGATTAAGGTACACTTAAAGGTTATTTTGGACCTTGAATTTGTCTCCCGTGAGTGCCGTGTTTCAATTGCGACACTTCCATCAGATCCTTTTAGCTAACTGAAAGGAGTAGCGCAATTAGGTGCTAGTTATTCACATAACTCAAATTTTGATCGGGGGGACAACAAAGGGTGTTTACAAAACGGTATTTAGCCATTAAACTATAATAAGCAATTTTGTCTAAACAGGGTGTCCGGAAATGATAAGCAAAAAATTCAGGTGAGAATTTCCGACAAAAAATAAATGCTACCTCTTCCTATAACATTGTTTAGAAAATTGATTATTGACTGAGTTACAGGCTGATCTTGAGGTTACATTTTATTTGCAGTTTTTTTTGCAATAGCTTTTGTCACGCCCATGTTATTTTGACAAATTTTGACGTATATGGAGGTTTACCGAGATGAGGAATTCAAATTTGCTCACCGTGTTTTCGCATTTTGTTGAGGCCGCCACATTCGAGCTTTTACTTCGATTTGCATTGTCTTAACTTTTTTGTGCTACACTGTATGCGACTTTTGACCAAATGCTTGTATTTTCTCAACCATTTGACATAAAAAAGGGATACTACTTTTGTTTCGATAAACCTAAGCGTTTTCGAGAAAAACGCTAAATTAGCTCTGCTTGCATGTAATATAGCCTAGTTTACACCGACAACTTGGTCCGCGGACCAAGTACTAAATTCGAACTATATCAGAACCAAATATTTGGTTCGAAAGGTGTAAACAGTTGCGAACTAAGCTGGTCCGCTCTTGGTTCGGTACTTGCCAGCAGGTGTACCGAACTAAATTTGATTCGATCTGGATCAAAATTATGAGGTTATGTTGATTGTTATTATTGTGAATTGTGTTGGTTCTGAGTTTCTCAAGGCAATCTGAGCGTACTCACTTATAAATAAATAAATAAATAAATAAATAATTTCGACTTGTTTTTGACGTTTGACGAATTGCGCGCGTACTCATTTAGTTCACGCGTTGCAAGGCTGTGTAAACGAACGAGAAGCAAGCATTGGTCCTACTGTACTATCCCCACCCACTTGGTCCTATCGGACCGAACTAAACGAGCTTTCGGTGTAAACTAGGCTAATACAAAATCATTTTTATTTATTTTCAACCGTAAACATAGCATGCTTTGGAAACACGCGCTATACTTGCCGTATAAACAAATTTGGGAAGAATTAGTTTTGAAAGTTGGTATTTTTTTGGAGATTTATTGTTGATTGTACGCTGATTGTGGTCAATGGCAAAAATACTGGGAATAAAAAAAAAGTACATTACCAAATGATCAAAAGTAGTTCTCTCCAACGGATGAGTCCTCGGCGGTTGAAAATGAATCAAAATTTTTGTATGTGTAATATGTATACAGGATGTTGAATGAGGCTTTATCTGATCTTTGACTAAACCTTGGTTAATTGAAAAAGGAAAGTCATCAAGCCGGAATATCGTCTATTTCTATTGACCACATTAAGACAGCCAAGGGCCGGACCGGCATGGTCCGCCCTTCGACAACACTTTAATTGCTATCTCTAGGCGTTGATTGAAATTCAATCAACGCTCTAGGTGATGTTAAGTCTATCGAGGTCAATAATATTCTCCTGGTTCTTGACTCTTGAGCACGGTGCCTTGTCAGCATGCATATTCAGCTTGTTCTTTATCAGATATTGCACGAATGTTGATCAAACAACTACAAACTGATATACAGGGTGACACTACATACCTATGGATCACGATGGAAGCTGAGTCATTTTAGCAATTTTCTCGAAAACGGTTAGATTTATCGAGACAAAAGTGGAATAGGTACCTTTTCCATGTCAAAAGGTTAGGAAAATAAAAATGTTCACTCAAAAGTCGCATACAGAGTAACACAAAAAAGTTGGGACCATTCAAATCAAAATATAGGTTCGTATGTGGCGCCCCCTTCAAAATGCGAAAAAACGGTGGACAAATATGTAATCCGCATCCCGATAAAGCCCTAGATAGGAGATTGCGTCAAAAAACTATGAGCGTGACGAAAGGCATTGCGAAAAAACTACGAATAAAATTCAACTTCAACACCCTGTAACTCCGTTAATAATGGTTGGTATGGGACACGTATGGGAAAATGTTGCATCTATTTTTGGTCTAGAATTATTGTCCCCTGATTTTTTTGCTCATCATTTCCGGACAGACACATTCTATTGTCTATAGAAACTACAAAACCACGTGCGCAGATGGAAAATATGGCTATTTGATTGAACTGAAAGCAACAATTTTTGGTTATAAAATGTCCATTACCTAAGTCAGAGCCGTCTCGGCTCTGCCTAAGGGCCTAAGTACTTCCAATACACTTGGCAATACGGCAATGACAGTGACACGGACACGGTGTTGACACATTTGCCAAGACATGAAAATGGGGTGAACATTGAACTCCATACTATGGAGTTCAATGGGGGTGAATCAAAATAATAACTTTTATTCTAGACAAGTGCAATTTCACTAGTAGTCGACCGGAAACACCCAGGTGCTCAATTCTCCAAATAAATACGTAGGTAGACGAATAGTGTGGAAAATCAAATGCATGTTCGTATACGGATTAATAGACCTATCCATTTTATGCGGAACAAAGATGTAAATAGGAATCCGAGCCCGCTAGACAGAGATACCGATATTTTCCATGCGCAAAGGGAGGACACTATCAAAAGCTGCGCAAGCATTAGTGCGAGAGAGACAATCAAGCACGTACGTCTAGAGGCTATGTTGAGACGTACGTGTATTTAGAGAATGTTCTTAATGTAAGGCTTATATTTAATTCGTCTTCGAATTGGAACTGTCAAATTTCCACTTGGCCAACCGGAATCATGTGCTACCATCTACAATCAAATTGTTTTTGAAGTCAAGCTTACGTCAAATTCATTGTGGATGGACTCATATGATTCCCATTTGGCAATCGTAAATTTGACAGTTCCACTTTGAAATGAAATGAAAAGTAAACCAAATGACCGTCGACTTATTTTTCCTTCGATTGAAACATGAAACATAGGCATAGACTAATATTATATACCCAGTAGATTGGGAGCTCTCGGGTATTTTTGGAACCAAATTTGCGCCCTCTATGCGGTCAGGGGTTAAGTAGAAGGAGTTTTTGCATCAAGGGATATATCGTTTCCGTTATTTTTATTTACGTTAACGTTATATTTTTCTGTTTCTCATGATACGGAATTACATATTTGCATTTGATCTGACTACATGTATAGGGTCATAAGTTATGGTTACTTCCCTTCCCTATAGCCGTTATTTAAAGAGTTTTAAAACAGTGACTGATACAAAAATTGTATGTTTTGAGTCAAATTTTCATAATTCGGTGTCAAAAAAAAATACAAAAGAATATTAGAAATGTCAAAATTTTGAAAACATATTTTTTGATCAGGTCGAATGTCTAGTATTTTTGTCTAAAACAATAGATATTTTGAATGATAGAAAATGAAACTCCAAACTGAAATAGCGCAAAATGGCTGAACCAAACATGAACTTATATGGTATTTTCCGTATTTTTGATCTTTCGTTTCAGACAAGAATATATTCCTCCCTTTGAAAAAAATATTTTCAAATTTATGACGTTTCCAATATTTGTTTTTTTTTCAACACAGGATTATAAATTTTAACCAAAAACATATACATTTTGCATAAAACAATTTTTTATAAGTCATGAAGTAACGGCGCTGAGAATGGGAAATATAACGAATGACCCTGCACAATTACCTATGTTAGTGAACATAACCAGATCATTTGCAAATAAAGAATGTATTGTTATCTTGTTCAAAATATTTTAGAAGTCGGAAAAGTTGGAAGAATCTGGATAGAGAATTCAAAAGGCGGAATTCAGTTTTCTTAACGTTTATTTAGTTTTTTGAAATTGGAATGCTTCACATACATGTTTTTAGCATTTTCAAAATAGTTTACAGTTTGAGGCATTTGGAGGGACAGGCCTCAGGTTTTTGCCTTTGATGATATTGTTCACCTGTTTTATTATATGAAAAGAATAAATTTTCATCAAGTAGTTGAAGATGGTATCACTTATTAATGTATTATGTTTACAATTCTCAAGTTTTACATTTCTTTTCAAAACATCCATCAAATTAAATAGAGTGCGTTTTTTGTGAAGGTCTGGTCTCATAAGATATTTCATTATAGAAAAGGCTTTTTGTCGAGCTTTTTGTATTTTGAACAGAAATTCTCTATTTACATAATATAAACTATTTCTAGTTTTCACGTACTCCTTTCGTCGTCTTTCTTGTCCACTTCGTTTCCCCCCAATAAAAATGTTTTGCTGCAGTAACAGCCTTTTATTTTCTTTCTTTTGTTCTTTTTCATCAAAAAGCCGCATACACTAATATTTTTCTTTGTAGCGGTGTTGGCTTCACAGGCAGATTGTCAGGCACTCTGGTGAATTCTTCTGATTCTTCTTCATTCGTTATTTCGTTTTGCTGTGATAAAATAATATAAATCATTATTCGACATTTTGGAAAAGAAAAAAAATCTAAAATAAATCCAAAATTAGACCAATATTTTAAGCACAGGTGCCTTTGATGCGTTATTAGGAGATCTGATTAATTTTAATAAAAATAAAAATATACCGGATATTTTATAAAAATATTGGCCAATGAGTCGATAGGGCGATTCTTCATTATAGAAAATAATTTACTCATTGATACTCGATTTTAAAATTAAAATGATCATAATTATTTTGATGACATCTTTTTTATAGTGTTTTATTCAAAGACCAAGGATTTACCCCAAATTTATTCTATGTAGATTTGTATTTCTCAGGATTTCCCCAAAAATGGGTCATTTTTCCAAGTAGATGCTAGGCGGTACATACATTTTGCCCTACTTTCGAATAGTGCTAGCCATTTTGCTCATTTTTATCAAAAGTTACACAGATAAATTTCGTCTGTTCATGTCAATAAGAAGACTTCTGTAATTTTGTTGCATTTCCAATTCATGGTAACCACTATCACTGATCACATCATTATGAAATTCAAAAATCCAACCAAAATGAAACTGAATTACTTACTTTCATAGCAACTGCAAATTTATCACAACAAAAGTCCAATGAAATAATGTCTTATTATTATACGAAAGCACAATCAAAAATCACAAAGAAAAGCACGAAATCAGAAGAACACTCCACAATCTAACGACAAAACAATAACAATCCCAAAGGCAGGTTGAAAGGTAAAAAAATTAATTAGCTTCATTCCAAAAGACGGAAACGTCATTTGTCATTCTCGTAGCAAATGCGACACCTTGCGGAGAGGGGTACAATGAATTTGGGTCCATAATTTCACGAGTAAGCGTACAGCCCGTGAACATAGGATTGAAAAGTGTACTCGTGTATTCATTGTTTTTGTTATATCCTGCTTGTATTTTGCGCTCCTGTATTTGTTATTTTGTTTTGTGTGATTCATTCAATACTCTACTCATAATAATGACTGATACAAGTGTATCGGTGAAAGACCTTTCGCCTTTCGAAGGCTTTCATTCTGGGATTGCGGAAGCCTTTCTCACGAGAAAATCGTGGACGCACAGACAGAGTGATCGAGGCTACAAGTTTTTTGCTGGAGGATATATCCATGATTTCTTAGACCATACAAATGAGTTCACCATCAAGGCAAAATGCTTCAGAAGTCATAAAAAGAATGAGAGCCCACATACGCTTCATTTGAAATTTTCATCCATAGACGTCATCATCGAAGCTCACAATACATGTGAAGTGGGGTAAGAAACGATAACTAGTTGAGAACTGAGTAGTGAGTACGTGACGGGGAGCCCATGGCCGTGAGGATCAACTCACAAAAACAAAGCACAAAACATTCAAAACAAATTTGGAATAAGCATCATTGAGAGAAAACCACAACAACTGAACAGAACAATGGCTCTGGCTCAATGGCGTCAATTTGCTGTTTATTGCTAGAGCTTGCCGGCTTGCTTGTCCGTTGACGTGTTGTGGATCGATATCCGATGCAGTTCATGTAGGCGCCTTGCGCACGGTATTGTTCCGGTTTTTGGCGTTAGGCGGTAAATTTGAAAATTCGAAAATATTTTTCATCACTACTTATTTCTCGCAGTAGAATGCCTTGTAAAAGCGTGACTTTGAACACAAACTCAATGTGGATGGTAGCATAATAATTAAATTATCATGTAAATCAGAGGCGCTTTTTATTGCTCTGATCGGATCGATCCAACTCAACACAATATGATCAAAAACTTTTGAAATCGACTTTTTAAAATGGACACCGTGAAAAACTAGCTTTTATAGAGGTAGTTTTATGAGAATATAATGAAAAAAATTAAGATAAGGTGATTCTGGAATAACGTTAAGATTTCACTTCACAGTAGCATTATTGCAATGTTGAATCGACAAAATGAAATATTCTCACTAGAATGACTTAGCTTGACGCAAACTTCATTAAAAAAAATGACTTAGGTACCTACTTACTTAGAAATTAGATTTATTGACAGTATGAATAAGTAACTATTTACCCCGCTATTTACTTAAAAAAATAATCAAACCAGTGCGTATGCAGCTGATCTTTATTTGATTCCCAAAAAGAACCTATTAGTGAATAACAAAACTTCATAAGATATTGTTTCTGTCAAAAATATATAAAGGTTAAATCTTGGGTTAAATTCTCATAGGTTCATAAGTTCGTTTTTCCTCTGCTTTCAATTTCTTACCAAAGACACTACTGTTCCCACTAAATGTTAGTTTTGATTCAAATGTGAATTGATAATTTCATTTTCCTAATTAACAAATCGTTCTACTAATTATCAATACTAGGATTTTACTAGAGTAACTAGAGGGACTGAAGAACATATAGATCCCATCAATTTGATGAGACTCATGGAGCTCATAAGTTTCGAATGTTTTTCTAGAAGATATCAACTTTTAGATGTTAATTTTATCGAACTACGTTGTATTGTGGAAATTCTTCACGCATTTTTTTGCTGGGACAAAGACTCTTTAGTCACGAAGGGTATGCATGAAAGCAAAGTAACATACTATCTAGTTCATATACAAAACATCTGTAATGCTGGCATGTTGGCCCCTAAATGACACGTTGGTTTTTCTCGAATAACTTCCACAGTAAAGGGTGATCCCCTATTATATATTCTTTTCTCTTTAGCTTTTTTATTTCAAGTGTCAAAAATATTACATAGACTCACGTGCAAATTAAGGATAATTTTTGATGAGAAAATAAATAGAGTTATATTTTGATTTTGCATAAAGTTATCTGGAATGGTTAAATGAAAATGTTTATTTTCACGATTATTGAAGTTCCTTTTTCTTTGGTCGCGTACCGCGTAGCACATTTTCATCAAACGGATTGGTTTGAAAAAAATTAATAGACAATTTTTTCGTGAAAAACATCAGATTATTTCAAGTAGGTACTTTTTGAGTTTTTGAAAAAAAGAAATCGATTTGGTGGATGAGAAATCATGCATGGTTTTACCTACATGCAAAAATTCTGGTATTGATCTTTTCCTTGAATTTTTAAAAACACTCTTTGACAAACTGCGTTTGTATTTTCACCAAAGGACAAAATGCATATAGAAAGTCTGCTCCTCGTATATTCTTTGGGGTCTGGGGGCCCATCTTAGTAAAGAAGGCCTGAAGACTGTCCACATATTCTGGGAAATCGTGTGTGAATCCAATATAACCGCTGCACAAAGAGTACATCAACATCAGTTACCCTACACTCACTATGACTATAAACAAAAAAAACAAAAACTATCAAATATTTGAGCTGTCAGGATATTTTTAAATTAGCTAATGTCACTAGATGCTGGGACCTGGGGTATACATACTTACAGTGAAAACCAAACAACTTTCGATTCACGTCATAATTGCCACCAAGCAGGTTGTTATGAAGTTTACTGGTGGCTAGATTTGGTCACCTGCAAATCACATTGAAAATCGCTTGGTGGCAATTATGACGTGAATCGAAAGTTGTTTGGTCTTGACTATACCTGAAATTTACGAATATTTTATGTGATAAAAAATATGTCCTAAATCACCCTATTTGACTGTATGTACAGTGTTTCTCTTTATATATTGACACCCCCCTTATCTTTTTTATTTGACGTTTCTGAAAAAAGTGTCTCGAATAAAAGTTTGATGATTTCAAGTAAATTTTTCAAAAAACTCCATTTCGCATATACAGGGTACCTCAGAAAGTCTGGGCGTGGTCCAACTTTCTCATTTCAAATGAGAACCATACTTTTTCATTTGATTTTTATATTTTCCTAAAAATTCTAAATATTTTCTATGTAGCATTCCCTATACCTAAAATTGACGTATAAAAAGATATTGACCTCGAAAAAGTGCCTGGTTACCGTGATTGTTCTAATGTCTGATAGATTCTTTGGCAGTGCCGAGTGCCCTTAAAAATTCCTCACACAGATGAGAAAAAATGTGATATTCTTCGAATATACTATCAAAATAACAAAAGGGCATACAGGTTGATGCCACTTTGTTCACCTGATTTCAGCATTTTTTATTGAATTGCTATTTTTTCGAGGTCAATATCTTTTTATACGTCAATTTTAGGTATGGGGAATGCTACTTGACGTATGAAAAGATATTGACCTCGAAAAAGTTACAATTTAAGGAAAAATGCTGAAATCAGGTGAACAAAGTGGCATCAACTTGTATGCATTTTTGTTATTTTGATAGTATATTCGAAGAATATCTCATCTGTGTGAGGAATTTTTAACGACACTGCCAAAAAATCTATATCAGACATTAAAACAATCACCGTAAACAGGCACTTTTTCGAGGTCAATATCTTTTTATACGTCAACTTTAGGTATAAGGAATGCTACATAGAAAATATTTAGAATTTTCTGGAGAATAGAGAAATCAAATAAAAAAGTAGGGTTCTCTTTTGAAATAAGAAAGTTGGACCACGCCCAGACTTTCCCAGGCACCCTGTATATGCGAAATGGAGTTTTTTGAAAAATTTACTTGAAATCATCAAACTTTTATTCGAGACACTTTTTTCAGAAACGGTAAATAAAAAAGGCAACAAATTAAATGGTCAGTATTTCAATTTTATGGACAGTACTCTTTGCCATTATTTTATTTCCCTTGGTCAGTATGATAATAAATGGTCGGTTGAAATAATGAAGGGTCAGTAACATAAAGAAGTGGTCAGTAAAAATAATAAATGGTAGATATAAAATAATCAAGAGTCAGTATCATAGATAAATGATCAAATAAATTAGTAAATGCCTGGTGAAAATAATGGACAGTCCATAAAATTGATAAAGCGACAGTAAAATAATGAATGGTTGGTCATACCTATATTTTATTTCGTATAAATACAATCATTTTTACAATGGAACGAAACACAACTTAGTAAAGAGAAAACACTCTGCCTTTATGTCATGATGAAGTAGTCAGATAGGTTCCTTTGAGAGGCGGATTTAGTTTGGGTTAGTTAGGGTTAGTTTGTGTTTGTAATAGAAATTGATGAAAAATATGCAGCGGCTCGTTGGTTAGCACTAGGTTAACATTACAATTATTATTATATATCATAATTGACGTGTTCTGTATTGGTATTATGTGTATCAAGTTTGTGTTAGTTTGAGTTAGTTAAAATTATTACTGACTATCGCATACTGGCCATTTATTATTTCTTACTGTACATTTGTGGAATTATTACCAGCTAAGTCATACTGACATTTCATAAATTTTTACTGACCATCAGAATCACAATAGTGAACATAGAAATACAGGCCAAATAGTACTTTTACTGCTCAAAAATTCCATTTTTACTTATCATTTTTAACAAAAATACTGAGTCTTCTACAATATTATACTGACTGCTTGTGATATTATACTGTACATAATGAATTAAATACTGTTGAGTTTATTACAACCCAATAAAAAAGATAAGGGGGGTGTCAATATATAAAGAAAAACCCTGTATGTACTTTGCGTTCATTATATTTAACAGTATTGACGGACTATTGCTTTTTTATAGAAATTCCGAATCTTGCAATCACGTGGTTGGACTGGGTCATACTATCTGCAGCATCTGATTTTGAATGGATTTACAAGAGTGCCATAAAGAGCATCATGCACGTCAATCCCAATGAAGTGCAAAGGGAAACCAAAATAACGGCAGAACAAATTCCTGAGATTGTTTTCATCGACCCGACAAACATCCAGAGGACAGAAATCTCTCTGCTTTTTCCTA
The DNA here is from genome assembly GCA_958502075.1 of Orchestes rusci. NCBI lineage: Eukaryota > Metazoa > Arthropoda > Insecta > Coleoptera > Curculionidae > Orchestes > Orchestes rusci. Next base: position 35,313,220 of record OY293305.1, read on the forward strand.
TAAAAAACCGCATACGGAAAAACCAATTGATCGAAATTACCCGGTCGAGTTAAACAAGCCTGAATACTTCGTTAAAAGAGATCAACCCGCCCATACCATTTGCCACTACACTATCTACCGAAAACATGGCTGATCAAGAAACAATACAACTTGTATGGTATGTAGTACCAGCTTTTTTTTCTTAACCAATATAGGTATTTATGTGCCAGCGTCTTCGCTATTGGGGCATATGACACGTTCCAAACGTAAAGATGTTGCGGGACGAGTGGTCCCAATAATTATTATTAAAGTGAGAATTTGAAAAATTAAATAAATTTATACCTCTTAAAATGTTGCCGTAGTTTCAATGAAATTGTGTAGTGTTTGTTAGTGCAGATACCCATAAAATGTCTTATGAGTAAATCAGAGAGATGGTTTTATAATAATTATCACAATATACATTTTTTTGTCATAGTAAGCAAAGAACTCTTCACTTGTGAGCAGGAAAATATACTTTTGTGAGACTTCTAGAGTATACCTATACCTACTTTCAAACTGTACTTAATCAAATGTTGATGCAAAAATATAAAAAATAAAGGATAAACTTGCAATATGTGTTTTTATTACCGATATAAAAATAATTGATATAAAATAAAAAATACTAAGTACTTGGGTATTCATTGATATTAACCTATATCCAAGGCTATACCTAAAATAATTACTAAATAGTAGCCAAAACTGTATAAATTTGTTGCATTGAACCGAAACTAGAAATAGCAATTTTTGATGATGATTTTTCAATCTTCCATATTTTTTCTTTTGTCATTTCCAGAGTACAGTTTTAGGCAAAAAAGTGGATTAGCGAGGAGTCATTATTGTAATCGTTGGTTTTCTTGCTTTAGATATGCAACCTCCTTCTCATTATAGTTTGCAAGCTGGAAAAGTTTCCTCTGTAGCTCCTGATATCTTTGGAATCCTCTTCTCCCTGAAATGTATAATATTATTATGCTGAATTAACATTTATTGTTGCTAGTTTCGTGACTGGAGCGGAACAGAAATATGTAATAGGAGCTCGTGAGGGGCAGTCAATAATACGAGGAAGGCTACTTTCTTTTTTATTCAATTTTCAAGCTTTTGGAGAAATTTTCCAGCATGTGCTGGTGCCTTTTGAAACTGTCCTTCACATTCGACTTTCGGAAGAAGGGAAAAATTTCTCCGAAAGCTTGAAAATTGAATAAAGAATACTTAAAGTAGCCTTCCTCGTATTATTGACTGCCTCCCACGAGCTCCTGTTACGAATTAACATTTCACAAACACTAGCTGGAGTGAATTTTCCCTAACGAGAAATGTTTTATTTGTAAATGCTTTCTGCAAGTGATGCAATAAAGCTACCATCATTTTCACTCTATTCCCTATAAAAAAGGTTGATAAATATGTACCCTGTATATTTGTGAGGCATTATGATGAACAAAGTCTTGTGTAAATCTTGAAGGGATCATAAAACTTGTCCAACAAATGATAAAAGAATGCGAATAAGAGGAGGAAAAATAGTATTGGATATACAGGGTGTCCCCGCACAACTTCTAGTGTCTGAAGAATATTGAGAAAGCATAAAATAATGATTTGAGTTGTGACATCAATCGCCGTTTCCCAAATACAGGGTGTACAAATTTTTTCCTCTGTTTTGAAAACGCCTTCGCCAATCTTGATAAAATTTTACGGGGTTTATACATATGATAGGTATTAATGAAACTTTCTGAGCCATTGGAGCGCATTCAAATAATTTAGGGCCGGACTTGGAGAATTTGTGTGTTGTATTTTTGATGAAAAAATTATACGCCACACTTTTTTCTCAAGAAATATTCTTTTTTAAAATAACTTATTTCAACTTTCAACGATAAAGGTCACGTGAGATTTTTCTCGCCGACGCACGATTTCGAGTAAAAAAATAAAAACTAAACAGGTGTCTTTCAAAGCGTTCATTACCTGACATTTTCAGTTTAGGAACAGTCGGTTTTTCTCGTCTCAAGGAAAAACTCTAAAGTCCCTTTAAATAGAAATGAGTATTTAGAAAAAAAAAGATCTGTGTAAAAAACAGTGGCATACTTTTTCGGTGTCACTGTATTTATGCGTCAAAAATAACCAAAAGTTACCCTATAAACATAAATCGGCAAACGCCCTCTAAGAGAGCTATGCTTCTCATAGACTACGCCCTTCTTAAAGGGGGACACCTGAGGATGGATTATTTCCGAAAAGGTTTAAAATAAAGTTTTAAAACTTTGGAATCTTACTAATTTGAATTGGCTGAATTAAAATAATATTAATACAGAAATTTGATCACTTAGTCGAATGCGTATCATTTGGGGGGGACAGTGAGTATGAAAAATGAATTGAAACTTTTTTATAAATCATGTTCGTATTTTTTTTACAAATTTAAAAAATAATATGAGGTTTTTCACGCAAAAAAGGTAGTCTTGGTTTGTATCGCTAGGGCACACCATTTTCAAGAAAAAGGAAATTAGAACTTACGCTGCATAGTATTCACAATATCATATTACAGAGTATTTCCTAAAAATTGGTACAAAATTCGTCGGGTGATTCTAGAAGATTTTCATGAGACATAGTTCTCATAAACATTAATTTGTCGAAAAATGCTTTCCAATGGAGCTAAGGTTTTGGAAATATTGAGGAAAAACTGTGCTCAGGGGGCCCTATTTGAAGGGGCGTAGCTCTCTTGGAAAGCATTTTTTGGTCAAATGTTTATGGGAACTTCTTTTCATGAAAATAACCCAGGAATGTTTTATTGATTTTTAGCAGGGTTCGAAGGATAAATCAAAGATATATATCACGATTTCAAGATATTTATCATGATATTTTATATGCTGATATCATGGATATTTATAACAAATAAAAAATTCGAGGAAAAAATAGTGCACATCAACCATGTCGTTCATCATTATTCGATGCCTAATCGTTTTTTTGAACGTTAAATCCCCGATAGAGCTTCTGTAAAAAAAGTATTTCTTTCCGAATGCGCGAAAGCATCTGAAGGCTTATAAAATTGATCCTGTAGACGGTAGGTATATTTCTCGAATTCTGTTGATGAACCCATGAATTGATTGTGTAAAGTGAAATCCGAGGTGAAATCGTTTGAATTAATTTCAAATCTTATTTCTTCAATGAAATTATACAGGGTGAATGAGAGGGAAATGGAGATGTTTTATGAATATGTTTCAAAGTCTAAATAAGCAAAATATGCTCGTAAGGTCAACTCCGACTTTAAATTCTATCATAGATGCAGAATAAAAAAAACATAAAATGATACCTTGAGGGGATTTTTCAGAAATTGCCGCTTATGAAAAGGTGTAGTAGGACTTTGAACTAAGATGATTTGGATTATTATTCTTAGTAACTCGATGTATAATCACAGGTCCGATAAATAAAAAGTGAGTGATAACTTTAATTCACGCAAGCATACCTTTGGTGGATTCCTCACAATACTGGTGGTAGTGGTGGTCAACATACTATCGAGCATACTATGTTCATTCTCAAGTGAAAAAAACACCATATTCTGCGTCATTCGACCATGTCGAAACCTACAAAATATTCCAGAAAATCTTAAATCATAAAGCAATTTTTTTATGCAATACCTTTGATGTGGAGTTCTTTTTTGTTTGGTATTTCTGTCTGTTTTCACTCTATGGG
>OY293305.1:35317103-35470639 GCA_958502075.1 Orchestes rusci
CCATGAGTTGGAGACACACACACAGCTCTATTTCACCGCGATCGCTAGTATCACCATCAATAATTGATAAATAGATAGCGTTAAATATAAAGTCATTGCTTTTCCATACAGATTATTCACATCTAGATAAAATATGTTTATCTTCCATAGTTTGGTATGTTACTTGATCGTACCTCTTGAAGAAATGTAGTACATGGATATCCACTCTAAATTATTGTGTGAATTTTTTCTGATCCAAAAACTTTAGTCTAACTAATCGCTTGGGGTGAAAATCTGTTTATCATTCATAGTTTGATGTGTAAGTTGATTGCATCTCTTCAACAAGAAACCTCACCTTGTATGTAACAGAAATTTATGATTTGTATATCTCATTAATTTTTTATGTTTTTTAAGGAAAAAGATATTTGAAAAATTGGAGGTGTTTTCAATAACTGTAACGTATACAAGCTGGCTATCAACAGTGTCCACAACTGAGGAAAAAATCATTTTTCTTTTAAATAAGGTGAGTCATCCGTCTATTCATTTATTATGTTGTTTCAATCAAATATATACACATTTTTGAAACAATGAAATCATTTCTGTTGGGGGATGTACGTATGTGTCAGAGCAATTATTAATTTAGTAACACTTGGTAATTTACTCGGAAACTTGTAACAGTCAATTCAAAACAATTTGCATCACCTCAAAATTATAAAAAGGTGACTGATTTTGAAAAATGAGCTCGTTAGGGTGGGATTTGTTTGTTTCAAAATAATAATCGGAATCAAGTAATGATTTTCCAAAAATTATTCACAATTTGAAATCAGTTTAAATGGTGATAATATGTTGTTATTCGATTATCGTGTAATTCATTTTAATTGTTTTCTTCTTCATTGTAGATGATGTCAACATTAAGAGAGCTATGTAGAAGGGTGGTTTGCGAAAATGTGAATGACATTTCAGATTTTTTATCTAGTCCTATACCATTTTTACCTGAGACTTTAAATCATTATATTTTACAGAATTATTCCAATTATAGGTGGGATTATCTTAATAAAATAGCTTCAAAAGATGAAGTACTTATGTCATTCAATTTCGCTAGAGAATATTATAGATGATTCAAGGATAATTGGATGTATCTGTAAAAGAAACGCGATACTCATCCATAATTGGAATGATCATAGTTTTGAATGTAGGATATATTGTCTTTGGGTGGAGTATTATGTACTTGAAGATTTTAATATGAATATTTGTAGAAGTTGTAGTTTCTGGTTTATAAAATTTATGAATAATAGATTTAAGATAGTTGATAAGCATTATCATATCGTTGTAACTGTTCGCCAACTTAAGACACGTGTATATAGAAATAAGAAATTTTGGTGTGAAAGTTGTTTCATGCAACTTTTATTTTGCGTAGAGACTGAAGAAAGCTGTAATTACAGATTGCATTCAAAGTTAGGTAAGAAAATATGTTTCAAATCTCTCGATCCAATCATCGATGATTAGTATTGTAAATTAGATATAAATTATTTATTAATTTTAACGCTACTGATTTATTGATCAACTCTATATATATCCACCATATCTTGAAAATATGTCTTATAGTTCAATAGTTCTCATATTACTAATTTGATAAAATCATATTAATATTTAATAATGTTTTAACGAGTGAATTATTTTGATATACTTATTACAATGATGAAATGAAATGATCTTAGTGTAAATTTATTTCATGAATACCTATGAAATAAAGACTTTTAATTTGATTGTGCTGTGTGTATTTTACCGGATATTTCTCAAAATCTATTTCGTTCTATTATTAGGATATCATTGAACTGTTCTAGACCTTTTGGTGGCGAAACTATGTATCAATAAACAATGATTAGAATAATAAAAAAAAAAAAAAAAAAAATTTCATGAATATCAAATTGTGGTTTTTAATTTGACTGTTTTGTGCATTTTACTTGGTGTTGCTATAACATTAAAACTGTTTTAGTCTTCTCCTTATCAATAGCAATATAAGTTGAAGTATTTCTTGGAATGATTCAGATCTAAATGTCGGTATTTTCTAATGAACCATAGCTTCAAGTCACTGACCTTCTTATAAGGTATTTCTTTCAAAAATCTAGCATCAGCTCACCAACTCCAAACATCGCACTCCACCTATTAACTCCTAATTGCGAATGATTAAAGAATTCAATCAACAGTATCATCACCATCTACATTTTCAAAAACTAATTAACTCAAAATATGAAGAACCCTACATTTTCCAAATCCCTTATTACAAATATTCGCCGCTAAGTGTCACAATAAACCCCAATCCATACCTTTTTGACCATCTGGCACGAGACCACTTTAAAATCCTCTCCCAAACGCCACACTCAGGTAATCAAGCATCCCAAATACAGCTTTTTGTTGTTCTTGCGTTGAATCTCTATAGAACCCTTCAATTTGTTCTATTTTTGTGTTGAATATAATATCATAATATATACATAATAATTAACATCATATTTTCTTTTCTGAAACTATCAACAGGTGATAAAGGAGAATTTCTAATGACTCATAGTCCCTGGTTAAATAATTAAACCCCTCATAAAAATGCTATAACTAATGAAAAAATCTACACATCTCTCTCTCTTATTAAATACCTTACAAATCGGAGTACTACTACTTATATGATCTTTCATATGAGACAACACACAATTGTCCATCATCCATCATACCCTATAACCGAGCCTATAACATTCAAATACAATAACGAAATCTGCATTGGAACAATAAAACATCACGCCACATCAAAAAAAAAAAAAAAAAAAACTCAATTCCTAGAACCCTATATCTCACAACAAAACACCATACGTGACATCACCGCACGCAGTCAACAACACCGTCCACACATCGATCCGGCCAATTATCAAGATCAAGCCTACAAAACATCTCAACGTCAACGTTACATCAAATGCCCACCAAAAACCTGACCTATCCCAAAATCCCTGATCTCCCACAAAACACCATACTTGACTCCAAAATCCCTTATCCTCCCACAAAACACCATAAGCGGCAACACCGCACGACGCAACCGACATCACCGTCCTCACATCAATCCTGTCAATTGTCTGTAACAACGCTATAACCCACCCGCCACAAACATCAATGACACTTCAAACGTCAACCATGAAACCAAAAATCCCAAAATCCCTCATCTCCCCACAAAACGCCATAAGCGACAACACCGCACGACGCAACCGACAACATCGTCCTCACATCAATCCTGTCAATTGTCATCATCAACGCTACAACCCACCCGCCACAAACGTCAATGACACTTCAAACGTCAACCATAAAACCTAAAATCTCAAAATCCCTCATCTCCCCACAAAACACCATAAGCGGCAACACCGCACGCAGCCGGCAACACCGCTCACACATCAATCCTGTCAATTGTCATCATCAACGCTACAACCCACCCGCCACAAACGTCAATGACACTTCAAACGTCAACCATAAAACCTAAAATCCCAAAATCCCTCATCTCCCCACCAAAACACCATAAGCGGCAACACCGCACGCAGCCGGCAACACCGCTCACACATCAATCCCCAGGGATCAACGCTACAATAGACCACCACACCAAAAAGCCGGTCGCGCTCAGTGTTGCCAACTCGGTAATTTCATTACTAGATCTGGTAATCTTGACATGAGTTCAGTAATCTGAATCTTTAAAACAGTAGTTGGTGATATTCTAGTAATCTTCAAAACTGCTTTTGGTAATGGTCCAGTAATATGACATTTCAACTTATATAATACGTGCTACGGACACTTTAGGATCGAAAAAAGATCGAAGCATGCACTAACAAGAAATACCAGAGAACATGCCTTCAGCCTCGTTTAGCAAACGGAACTCATATGCTACGATCTACATTGAATTTGTGTTCAAAGTCACACAAACACCAATAATTACATTGTGGATGGTAGCCTCCTATTTTCGTTTGACAAGCGGTAACTTCACTTCTACTTCGAAGTGAAGTCCTATCCAATGTTACCAGGGCATAACGCCAAAGTTGGCTAGTAAAAAGAAGAGCTGGCTGAGTATGATGATATGTCAATATTGGTTTTTTTGTATGTTTTACAAACTTTATATTATGTGGGTATAGAACAAAGAGTTATATTCTAATTTTTTTATTTAAATACATGTTTTTTCATTATTTTTTTTATTTCATTTTATACTGTCTCAATAAACTATTGAAAAACCACTTACTATTCATAATATAATGTGAATTCTCCATTTTGACATATAAAAAAATAAAGACCACGTGATTATTCAAGAAAAAAGGTTTTGTTGGCAACACTGAGGAAATCTAGTAATATTAAGCAAGTTCGGCATTGTCGTCTCAGATCCGAGCAGATTTTGGTCACGTGACGACGTGGCATCCGACATCCGACGGAACAGAGCAAGGTGGAATACAAGAACGATTCGGACTTGTTTACCTAACCTCATCACTTCCATTTCCCACAATCTTTAGATTGATCGTCTGTAACCGTGATAGAATAAGTTTTTTTCAAATCTTCGTCTTGCAAGTGAATAATCTTCATTTTAATATCAAATTTGTCATTAACTATTGACTTATAACAAACAAAACAGTTGAATTATAACCTCATAAACACAAATCTGACAGATCAATCGCTTTCGTCGATCCCAATACGTCGAGCAAAAAGATCGTCATCCGATCTGTCAGATGTTTTTATCGAACGATTCCGATTTACCTCTGACAAGTTCTAGATGTCATAAACGAACGATTCAGAGCAATCGGAGAAGTCTGATTGCGATACCGAACCCGCTTATTCTGGTATTTCAAGATTCCCGAGCAATCCTATAGTTGGCAACACTGGTCGCGCTCGAATGAAAGTGAGGTTAGGTACAGAAAGTGAGCCAGAACCCGCTTAGTATATCTACTTTTGTTCTATATTTCAATCTTCAGAAGACGTAGTTGATCAAATGCGATAATGACTCAGTCGTGTTCGGCACGGGGGCGCAAATCAGCGCTGAGAAAAATCGTGGGGTCAGTGGTTGAGTGTGCCCTAAGTAACCTAAGTTATGGAGTAAAATGGGATCGCAGACCAAGAGTAAGATTCAAATACATAATATTATGATTTGGTTATCCTAGGCATTTTAGGTTTGCTCTAAGCAGTTCAAAAAAGAAGATATTATTTTTGGAGAAAATGTGTCTAAATTAAGGAAAAACGCCGTTCCAGATGCGGAATCTGTAAATAATACGTTGCCTTTCTCAAATTCGGTGGAAAATATTCTCTGCTTCATCCAGTATAATGAAAAGGGCAGATCTATCATCAGAAACTGGACCAGCGAATAACCTTACAAAAATGAATACACTTCGGCAACCCCCCATAGAGTGAAAACAGACAGAAATACCAAACAAAAAAGAACTCCACATCAAAGGTATTGCATAAAAAAAATTGCTTTATGATTTAAGATTTTATGGAATATTTTGTAGGTTTCGACATGGTCGAATGACGCTGAATATGGTGTTTTTTTCACTTGAGAATGAACATAGTATGCTCGATAGTATGTTGACCACCACTACCACCAGTATTGTGAGGAATCCACCAAAGGTATGCTTGCGTGAATTAAAGTTATCACTCACTTTTTATTCATCGGACCTGTGATTATACATCAAGTTACTAAGAATAATAATCCAAATCATCTTAGTTCAAAGTCCTACTACACCTTTTCATAAGCGGCAATTTCTGAAAAATCCCCTCAAGGTATCATTTTATGTTTTTTTTATTCTGCATCTATGATAGAATTTAAAGTCGGAGTTGACCTTACGAGCATATTTTGCTTATTTAGACTTTGAAACATATTCATAAAACATCTCCATTTCCCTCTCATTCACCCTGTATAATTTCATTGAAGAAATAAGATTTGAAATTAATTCAAACGATTTCACCTCGGATTTCACTTTACACAATCAATTCATGGGTTCATCAACAGAATTCGAGAAATATACCTACCGTCTACAGGATCAATTTTATAAGCCTTCAGATGCTTTCGCGCATTCGGAAAGAAATACTTTTTTTACAAAAGCTCTATCGGGGATTTAACGTTCAAAAAAACGATTAGGCATCGAATAATGATGAACGACATGGTTGATGTGCACTATTTTTTCCTCGAATTTTTTATTTGTTATAAATATCCATGATATCAGCATATAAATATCATGATAAATATCTTGAAATCGTGATATATATCTTTGATTTATCCTTCGAACCCTGCTAAAAATCAATAAAACATTCCTGGGTTATTTTCATGAAAAGAAGTTCCCATAAACATTTGACCAAAAAATGCTTTCCAAGAGAGCTACGCCCCTTCAAATAGGGCCCCCTGAGCACAGTTTTTCCTCAATATTTCCAAAACCTTAGCTCCATTGGAAAGCATTTTTCGACAAATTAATGTTTATGAGAACTATGTCTCATGAAAATCTTCTAGAATCACCCGACGAATTTTGTACCAATTTTTAGGAAATACTCTGTAATATGATATTGCGAATACTATGCAGCGTAAGTTCTAATTTCCTTTCTAATTTCCTTTTTCTTGAAAATGGTGTGCCCTAGCGATACAAACCAAGACTACCTTTTTTGCGTGAAAAACCTCATATTATTTTTTAAATTTGTCAAAAAAAAATACGAACATGATTTATAAAAAAGTTTCAATTCATTTTTCATACTCACTGTCCCCCCAAATGATACGCATTCGACTAAGCGATCAAATTTCTGTATTAATATTATTTTAATTCAGCACATTCAAATAAGTAAGATTCCAAAGTTTTAAAACTTTATTTTAAACCTTTTCGGAAATAATCCATCCTTTAAGAAGGGCGTAGTCTATGAGAAGCATAGCTCTCTTAGAGGGCGTTTGCCGATTTATGTTTATAGGGTAACTTTTGGTTATTTTTGACGCATAAATACAGTGACACCGAAAAAGTATGCCACTGTTTTTTACACAGATCTTTTTTTTTCTAAATACTCATTTCTATTTAAAGGGACTTTTGAGTTTTTCCTTGAGACGAGAAAAACCGACTGTTCCCTAAACTGAAAATGTCAGGTAATGAACGCTTTGAAAGACACCTGTTTAGTTTTTATTTTTTTACTCGAAATCGTGCGTCGGCGAGAAAAATCTCACGTGACCTTTATCGTTGAAAGTTGAAATAAGTTATTTTAAAAAAGAATATTTCTTGAGAAAAAAGTGTGCCGTATAATTTTTTCATCAAAAATACAACACACAAATTCTCCAAGTCCGGCCCTAAATTATTTGAATGCGCTCCAATGGCTCAGAAAGTTTCATTAATACCTATCATATGTATAAACCCCGTAAAATTTTATCAAGATTGGCGAAGGCGTTTTCAAAACAGAGGAAAAAATTTGTACACCCTGTATTTGGGAAACGGCGATTGATGTCACAACTCAAATTATTATTTTATGCTTTCTCAATATTCTTCAGACACTAGAAGTTGTGCGGGGACACCCTGTATATCCAATACTATTTTTCCTCCTCTTATTCGCATTCTTTTATCTTTTGTTGGACAAGTTTTATGATCCCTTCAAGATTTACACAAGACTTTGTTCATCATAATGCCTCACAAATATACAGGGTACATATTTATCAATCTTTTTTATAGGGAAGAGAGTGAAAATGATGGTAGCTTTATTGCATTACTTGCAGAAAGCATTTACAAATAAAACATCTCTCGTTAGGGAAAATTCACTCCAGCTAGTGTTTGTGAAATGTTAATTCGTAACAGGAGCTCGTGGGAGGCAGTCAATAATACGAGGAAGGCTACTTTAAGTATTCTTTATTCAATTTTCAAGCTTTCGGAGAAATTTTTCCCTTCTTCCGAAAGTCGAATGTGAAGGACAGTTTCAAAAGGCACCAGCACATGCTGGAAAATTTCTCCAAAAGCTTGAAAATTGAATAAAAAAGAAAGTAGCCTTCCTCGTATTATTGACTGCCCCTCACGAGCTCCTGTTACATATTTCTGTTCCGCTCCAGTCACGAAACTAGCAACAATAAATGTTAATTCAGCATAATAATATTATACATTTCAGGGAGAAGAGGATTCCAAAGATATCAGGAGCTACAGAGGAAACTTTTCCAGCTTGCAAACTATAATGAGAAGGAGGTTGCATATCTAAAGCAAGAAAACCAACGATTACAATAATGACTCCTCGCTAATCCACTTTTTTGCCTAAAACTGTACTCTGGAAATGACAAAAGAAAAAATATGGAAGATTGAAAAATCATCATCAAAAATTGCTATTTCTAGTTTCGGTTCAATGCAACAAATTTATACAGTTTTGGCTACTATTTAGTAATTATTTTAGGTATAGCCTTGGATATAGGTTAATATCAATGAATACCCAAGTACTTAGTATTTTTTATTTTATATCAATTATTTTTATATCGGTAATAAAAACACATATTGCAAGTTTATCCTTTATTTTTTATATTTTTGCATCAACATTTGATCAAGTTCAGTTTGAAAGTAGGTATAGGTATACTCTAGAAGTCTCACGAAAGTATATTTTCCTGCTCACAAGTGAAGAGTTCTTTGCTTACTATTACAAAAAAATGTATATTGTGATAATTATTATAAAACCATCTCTCTGATTTACTCATAAGACATTTTATGGGTATCTGCACTAACAAACACTACACAATTTCATTGAAACTACGGCAAAATTTTAAGAGGTATAAATTTATTTAATTTCCCAAATTCTCACTTTAATAATAATTATTGGGACCACTCGTCCCGCAACATCTTTACGTTTGGAACGTGTCATATGCCCCAATAGCGAAGACGCTGGCACATAAATACCTATATTGGTTAAGAAAAAACCATTACGAACTACAAAGCTGGTACTACATACCATACAAGTTGTATTGTTTCTTGATCAGCCATGTTTTCGGTAGATAGTGTAGTGGCAAATGGTATGGGCGGGTTGATCTCTTTTAACGAAGTATTCAGGCTTGTTTAACTCGACCGGGTAATTTCGATTAATTGGTTTTTCCGTATGCGGTTTTTTATAGGAAAAAGCAGAGAGATTTCTGTCCTCTGGATGTTTGTCGGGTCGATGAAAACAATCTCAGGAGTTTGTTCTGCCGTTATTTTGGTTTCCCTTTGCACTTCATTGGGATTGACGTGCATGATGCTCTTTATGGCACTCTTGTAAATCCATTCAAAATCAGATGCTGCAGATAGTATGACCCAGTCCAAATGAGTTTTCCTACAGCCGTGCGGAAAATTCAATTTTCCGTACCGATGATATCCGTGTGGAAAATCAGATATCCCGCACCAGTGCGGAAAAATTTTTCCGCATGACATTTCCGTGCGGAAAAATTTTTCGGCACAGATTTGTCAAAATTAACAATGTCATAAGCAAACAGCAACCAGGTTTCCAGGTAACTATTTTCGCTTAGTTACACATTTCGACATTCATTATTATTTATTTGTCATTAGTTGCATCAGAAACTTTTAAATTACGAATTATATCCTTATTTCCGCACGTCTGTAGAAAAACTATTGTACCTAGCACTTGCGGAAAATGTTTTTCCGCCCTCGGCTGCTTCACCGAACTCCGCTACGCGTCGGTCGGTGAACGGCAGACTCGTGCGGAAAAACTAATTTTCCGCACTTGTTAGGTAAATAGCTATTTTGAAGCGTATAAATTTGACACCTACGTTAACAATAAACCTAATTTTAATCATGCGCAGTGTTTTAAGTTGCCGCCAAAAAGTAATCTCAGATTTTCTGTTTACGTACTAGGTATATGTTTATGTTTTATATCGCCTTCGTGTTTTGTTTTTTGTACATCATGGAAGATATTATTCAAAATATTATAAGACGTCGAGATCTTCAAGGACGTATAGACCATGACTTGTTGAGAGCAGTCATTCTGCATGATATTTTTGATCCCATCTAGTTAGTACCACCTCTTTTTCTAAACACTTCCATTATAATAACCTTATATTTCGTGTGGCAGTCTATAAAAGGTCTATAAGTTGAAAACACAACAAAACATATAACTGACAAATGTCAATTGACAGCGCATGACCACTAAAATTACGTTCAACTTGCAGCGACGTTGCCAAATGAAGAATATTTTAGCTTTTGAAAACAAATTAGTACTTTAAAAATGCTTTAACTCGTTTTTACACATATGTTAAATCAAACATGTATATGTTTAAAAGTCATTACTATGCAAACATATATTTTTCATATCGTATGCAACTTAACGTAAATACAATTTGGCACTAATGCCAAAACCTTAACTTTCCCTTATTTCTTCTTTAATAAGGGGACCCCTTATCGCTTATTAACGTTATACCTTATTTTTGCACCACTGCGCATGCTTAGTATAACGGATAAGGGATAACGTCAACCAAATACCTAAGTGGATTAAAATCTCTCTAATAACGTTGAAATTAATAAGAGGTTCAAAAACTCCCTATTTATCGAATCAGAGCTGTTCATTTTATAAAATGTCATTATTGTCAATATTGTTATTTCATCCTGTTTCATGTTTCATATTCTCACGTGCCTGCTTTAGCCAATAAAAACGTTCCTCCAATTGCGCACGCAACCTTCTCTGCTCAGGTGTAAATGAATAGGTCTGGAGAATTGAGCACAGTCCACGTACGTATTAAATATATCTGTACTGCTAAAGCAAAGATTAAAAATAATAAGATGCGCCAGTAAGACAAGGGGATAAGGAGAATAAAATCGGGACCGCCTCAAACTGTCGAATGTTCATCCTGTCGAATGTCCAGTCTGTCGAATGTCCATCCTGTCGACTGTCGACGAACGGTCGTTCGTTCGGGTTCGGAAGTTTCGACAATATGCTCTGGGGTATATTGTCGAATGGGGATTTTGTCGAATGGAGAATGGAGGGTACAAGACAAGCGTCTCGCTCCAGCGGTCAAGATATCGATTTTAGGCAGCGCAGCTGTCTCGCGCATTTACGGTCCACGTCGTTCGTAACCGTGACGCAGGATGATTGCCGCGCTGGTTTAAAATCGTAATTTTACCTTGGTGTTCAAATTGAAGTTCAGCAAATTATTTATTTGAAGAAAAAAGTGAAAGCTGATAGATATATGGTAATTTCGATTGTTGGAGATCATGTACCTGAAAAATCGTATCACGAAGAAAAATATCAGTCTATCCTTTGTTAAATCACATATTATTGTGAAGTGTTCGTGAAGCACATAATTTTTTTGACCCTCTTTTGAATAGTGTTACCCAATGGTAGCAGAAAAAAGTATTCAAAGATGATTTGAATTTTTTTTATTATATCACAGCAGTAAAATTTATTATTAAATTTACATTACCTATATATTATATTAAGTCGTGAACATATCAATTTAGTGCTATTATCATTAAAGTAAAAAAAAAATGTTGTGGAAAAAAGAGGTTTAGTGGTAAATATGGAACCCTGCATCTTTCACATTAGGTAAAGTTGCGCAGGAAAAATATCAAAATACCAAAAACTCTTCTATCTCCTAGACTAATAAAAATATTTAATTGACACCAGCTAAACAGGTAGTCTGACCAATAAAATACAGGGTGATTCAGGGGAAATATCAATACTTCAGGTACGCATTCAGGGACCAAAAATAAAAATAAAAGTTCATATAAATATTGGTCCGCAAAGCCTTCATTTTCGAAATACAGAAATACAAAAAAATTAAAATGCATTTCTATCGGAAATGGTTCGTCCCAGCGAGGTACGAGAAGAGTACTTACCTTATTTGTGTAGAAGACTCCAGATTTTTAGATTTTGTATTCAAAACTACTACTCAAAATCAACAATAAAAAAAAGTGGGGCATATTTTTCCTACACCCGTCCCTGTATATCCCACTCATGAAGGTTATAAAATACTATAAGTTTTCATTCATTAGATAGAGTGTTGAAAGTTGTACCCAATTTTATTCATTTATCTCAACAAGATTCGGAAATAGTTTCAAAAAACCATCATCAGGTCTTCACCCCTGTATTTAAAAATAAACGAAGGCTGTGCAGTCCCGTATTAATATGAACTTACATGTTCATGTTTATACTCAATCATAATCCAAATGACAAGCGAAACATTAAGCTATTGTCAAATGACGTCACACGTACAGGGTGATTGTTTATATTTTAGTCAATAGATATCTCAGTTAATTTTTATTCTACAAAGAAGTTTAAATGACCAAATTTGCAGTATTTTTCATAGACATTCAGAATTCGATAGAAAATGCCAAAATGCATCGAAAACCCAAACATTTTACACAACATGGAAACGTGGGGGTGGACCACCCCTTCCATAAAATGTCCCCTCAAATGTCCCTAAATTTTGATAGAGATTGATTAGGTTTGTCAATCAATTTAGATTGAAGAAGATAATCTTCATTTACATCGAGAAAAAAGCTCGTTTTTAAGAAAAACACCAATTTATTGAAATGTTCAAATTGTCCGAGAGGTTGTCCTATTTTGGATACTTTTGCGGGGTATCTCCGTTATTTTTATAGATAGAAAGTTGCGGTTCTCGCGACAGTGTGCAACTGTTTTGTAAAACTAAAGATGCCGTTATCAAAATTTTCATCGTCCTTTTAGTTATCAAGATAAAGGGCTAAATTGGAAATGTTGCTTTTTTAAGTACCCCCCGTATCTAAACTATCAGATAACTTATGAAAAATGTGAAAACTGTTTCTTATATAACTTTTCCCGCAGAACTCAATTCTGCCTTCGGAATTATTATACAGGTTCAGGTCAAAAGTCATGATGGACATTCGCATGATATTATTTTCAAAACTAAATTGTAATTGAATACTCTTTCAAATAAATTATCTTTTTTTTGCTTGCCCACAATCTTTAGTGTTTGATTCCATTTGAAATCCTAAAGCACCAAATGGATCACCCTTTATAACGACGCAACCTTTATTACTTATTGGTTGTAAACGCATCCATTTTTAGAAAAAGTGGAATAACTTTTGAACGACTGAAGCGAATTGCAAAAACTTAACGGATTTGAGAATTGAGATGCCAGAAAAGGTTCGATTTCAAATATCTAAAGATATACAGGGGTTGTTATTTAAAAAAAGAACTATGTTGAAGCCGGTTCTGCAGAAATGATACACTCTGTATATTAAAAAACATTTTCACAAACTGCACTGGGACACCCCTTTTTCAATTCCATTTTGCTAATTTCGATTTCTTTAACGGTTCAGGCACAATTTAGCTTTCCCGTTTAAATGACTCACCCTCTGTATAAAAAAAACGGGGATACCTCCCAAAAGTACCCAAAATGGGACAACCTGTTCATTCAGGACACAATTAATGTCATTATTCATTGAACATAAACATAAACTTCAGTTTTTTTTCGACCATTTATTGTCAGATTGTCAAACTAGCTGGAAAATTTGACGATGATTGGTGTTTTCTTGAAAATTATTGATTTTTCCGATGTGGACCAAGGGTATATACCTACCTGTTTTTTGTTTTAACTAATGAAATTGAAGAATCTAAATAAGAAACTCGATAAAAAATAATAACTTAAAAAAAAAGAAGTCGTATCAATGTTCAGCGGTATCTAGGGTAGAGGTGGTCGGCCCTAGGTTTCCGATATGAGATTGAATTACTTCTATAATCTCAAATCATCAGTCCTTATTGCCTATTCGGTCCAAGATTCATTAAAATTATTTTCACCTTGTAGGAGCTATCACGGAAAATTTATTCAGAATATATAACTTCGTACGAAAATATTTTATAGAATATTTTAATCTTATGTTTGTTCCAACTTACAGTCCTTAAAATATCTCCCAATACTACTGGGACACCCTGTATGAATATTAGCAAAGAGATTCATGTGTATGGAAGGACTGACCTGGGTGTTTTTTCTTAACATGAACTCTCAAAATAAATGTTTTGTAAAAATCCTTTCCGCATTCCCCACAGTGTGCCATTTCCAATCAAAAACACTACACGAGTACTGATAAAAATTCACGCATCAAAACTCAAAACACATAAGGGAACGAATTAAAGTTTCTGTTGGAGTTGGATTATCAATAAATTAATTAGGTATTATTTCACAATCACAGAAAGCAAAAAAACACAAGTACACAAGTAGGCAAGAAGTATCAAAACAATATTATATTGACAGTGCGTGTCCGTTCGTTATACACAATACGACGTCATGACGATGGAATATCGATACTCTATATCGATACGTACAAAATGCGCATGCCCGCTGCCTAAAATCGATATCTTGACCGCTGCAGCGAGACGCTTGTGGGGACAAGTCGAATGCCCGGTGATATGTAAATGGATGGATGGAGTAGATCACACGAATATTTTGTTTTGTGGCATTGGATTTGTGGATTATTTTCCATATTGTGATTCTTTTTAGACGTGCAAATAAAGCGACGTGCAATACTAGGTATATAATTTTGTATTGGTTCCATCACCTAGGAAAAAAATATATACCTGATGATCCCACAGAAAACTTTGTAGGTATATACGTACTAGGCGATTTTGCTTTTTATGTAAATTAAATTGCAAATTTAGGTATAATATCGTCCCCCTTAACACGAATGTACATATCTGGCAAAAAATAAAACAAAATTTCTAGGTATATATTTATTTCAGAGTCCTCTAGAGTGTTTCAGTTCGTGTTTTCCATGATTGAAAACTCACGAAAAGTGAGCAGGACTGAGCAATTACTGCAATCAATCTCAGAAAGACCTTTCCAATTTCACGTGTTAATTTATTTAGGTACCATAAAACGTGATAATTTTAAGATATCATAATAAGACATATCATATAAAATGGTAATAAGCAGTGTGTTTTCAATGCAGTCTGTAGATAAGGCTTTGGTGTACTCATATCAATCAGATATGCTCTGTAGTTTCGTGGCGCATCCATGATTTACAAGATTTTTTTGGGTATTGCGCCACACCCTATCAAATAACAATCAAACTAGTGTTTATAAACCAGACCTTCTATATTACCTGAAAAAAAATCTATTAGTAAATAATAAAACCTATCAATATCGAACGTTTCGGAAACAAAACTGCTTCCGTCGTCAGTGAAACCTAAAAAAAGAATAATTAATTCAAATTCAAGTTCGTTTTTGTGTGATTTTTACGTATAATGGTTTTTTTTTGTGTTTATGACACACATTTGTCAGTAAAAGTGACATTTTGTGTCATCAACACAAAAAAACAATTTTACTGAAAAATCACACAAAAACGAACTTGAATTTGAATTTTATTATTCTTTTTTTTAGGTTTCACTGACGACGGAAGCAGATTCGTTTCCGAAACGTTTGATATTGATAGGTTTTATTATTTACTAATAGAATTTTGTCAGGTAATATAGAAGATCGGGTTTATAAACACTACAGTGACTCGATAGTTTATCGAGTCACTGTAATAAACACTAGTTTGATTGTTATTTGATGTGTGGCGAAATACCCAAAAAAATCTTGTAAATCATATCAATCAATCAAATTAAAAAAAAAATACACTTCTGTTTGTTGCAAAATTTTTACTGGGATGTTTTGAGAGTGATTAATTTGCTGTAATTTTCAAAAAATTGCTAATCTGACTACTGAGCTTCGAACATCGTCCACCACCACCGTCGTGTACCAACACGCCACTAAATTGCATTGAAAGTTTTTAGGGTGGATTGCTCAATAACATTTCTTAGGCTTCATCATATTATAATTGCAACTGAGAGCACAAGAGAATTTACTACTTTCGGGAAAAATAACTAGGGTTATGATGCCCAATGGGAATGAAGATGGTTGGGGGGTGACTGATTATGAGGGATGGATGTTTCTTGCCCTCAGGGGCAAGGAACATTCATTTTATGCGCGTCTATCTATTTTAAATATATGTTGAGAGGTCTCGTCACATGATGAGAATCGCATAAAAATTGGTTCTAATTATGCAATACAAAAACTACGAATCTCAGGGCGAGCAGCAAAAAATTCAAAAATTGATTGATAATTTGTTTGGATTTTGTCTTTTCAGGTACAAAACTGTTTTGACATAGTTGAAATGAAACAAAAATTTACGACATGAAAATTTTAGTTATATTTCCAGAATGTACACTTGAAGCTACCAAAACCAAATAGTGATTCGTATACCCGCTATTTATTGTATGCACAATAATATTTCTAACGTGAAGTGTATTCTTGAGTTTTTCGCATGTCACAGTAACCGTTTTCTTCGTTCGATCAACATTCTGGAGATTAACCAAACCCATTTTTAACTTTTTATAGACGTGATAAAAGGACGCTAAACAATTTTTTTACAAAAATCGCCAGGACACAAAACACAAACGGATTGAAGTTTTTGAATGCACCATGACTTCTTTCATAAGTGATGGAGAATCAGAACTTTTATCTAATATTGGGCTATTGCATGCTCTACTTCGGCCCGATATAGTCTATATTATGTATTCTATTTTTGTGTTTTGAATAAAGAAATATTGTGACGAAACATTGTTCAGTGCATGGTGAAGGCGACGATCGTTTAAGTGTAGAATCGTTTGGAATCGATTGGCTTCAGGTAAATTCTAGCGAGGCTAGATGGCGTCGAACGTTCTGCGCTGTTCTACGAATCACGGGAATGTTCTTTCAATCCTGGCGAGGGTATATAATGAGATCCGTCATTTTAGATAAGCAGCTCAGATTTTGATCGCGAAACAAAAATAAGCTCTGATTGTGAAGAACATAGATATTTGTGGTTGTGATTGTGCTTTAGTGGCTTGAATAAATAAATTAAAACTGGACAAGTGTTTTCTATAGCGAAACATGCTACAATATAGTTTGTTTTGTAATGCAGTTTTTAATTTTTGAATCCCTCACATTAGAAGTAGTACTTATTCAGGCAAGGTTAATAGGTCAATTCATAACCAAGACCAAGATAAGCACGAATATAGACAAAGGGCAACTTTGAAACTAGAATAAAACAGAGTCGCTAATCATATTTTTCAACTTGATACATATAATATCAGAAATCTATAACTGAGTTCGGTGATTTTGTTTTTCCACATTGATCAGTAGGTACTCCTTTATTTATATTGGTATACCTATCTCTTTTGGCTATGAGCTTTGGAACTATTGTCGGATCAATACATAAATTTTGATTGTTACAATATTAGAAACAGGAAACAGGTAATCGTCGTTACTTTCGAGACAAAAAATCGTCAGATATATGCAAATAAAAATATTCAAATTCAAATTCAAAATTCAAAAAACATTTATTCACCTAATATCGTCATTACTGACGTTTTTATAAGCATATTATGTTGCAATCAAGTTGAAAATAGGTCATGATTATATATTATTATAAAGATATATCAGAAACATCATATACAATAACGTTTTGAAAACTAATGTCATCTGCTATACAGATTAATCGTTTTTCTGATGTCATCAGTTTAACGTCATTTCCCAAATGGAAGTTTTTGGGCATGACATTAGATTGACATCATTTTAATGTTATTTGGCTATGTGGGAAGGGTCAAAAATAACCCACTAGTGTGTTATAATCCATAACTCACTATTGATTTATGGATTATAACTATGGGAGGACTGTCCCCAGGCGATAGAAAAGGATAGACTTATGCGAAAAATATACAGAACAACGGCATCTTCTATCTCATCCTGACATCAAGTGTGTAGAATTGCTTTCCATATAGTTATTATTAGATATATGTATTAGTAGTCCTATGTCGATTCGTCTCCTAGTTATAGTCCTCCATAATTATAACTCAGTGGTCCCCAATGTAGACAAACCTCACGTGATCAGACAAAGGAAACGAATGAAAGGTCACGTGGGATAAACCATAACATGTGCTAAAGGCTCAATCGTTTCTCTATGTCTTATCACGTGTAGTTTGTTTTACTTTTGGTGACTTTTGGTTATGATAGAGTGTAGTCATTCCGACACTGCCACTAATAACAATGAGGTCACTTAACACAGAACCGACCTCTAACGACTATACACACTCTACCTTTTCCTTTATGTAATTTATACTCATTCAGGGTGTGAAAAAATACTGTACAAAACTCCGGAGACTAATCAAAGTAATAAAACCCTTGGAAAAACTACCCCCTTTCAATGAAATTACCATCTTTGCTAATATTCATTGACTTTTCCATAAAAAATAATGAATATATGTATTTATTGAAAAAAATAAAAATCAAATATTTGTAGGACATACTTCTGTTTATAAGAACCTATCTTCTTATTTTTATCAATACTATACAAAAATATCAATCCCGGAGTTTTCTACACCTTGTATAGAAAGATTAAAAGGAACCACCTTTTTTATCAAAATACCTATTTTGAAATCACCTCATTTTTGAACCTGTATTTGCAACCCTACCCGGTATCTTCATCTTATGTATTTCAAAATAAACTCATTGAATTACTTGGATTCCTTTAATATGATACACCCATCATCAGTCACAACTCTAATTTTTTTCAGACATGTTGAAAATATACATCGTCGTAATCATGCTTTGATCATCCACAAAGCAATAAGAGGAAACTTGTAAAAAAAACAAAGTATTATAACGATTTTGTTATGAGCTGGAGCAATCAGAAATAATTTAATTGTGTTTTCTTTCTCTTTATAATCTAATTTATAATCATTATTATCCACGGCTAGCTATTTAGCATACCCTACTACTAACAGCCGAACGTGTTTGATAACAACGGCTTGGCAACAGAGCTCGCATTTGCGCTCCCGCCAGCATGCAATCTCCCAGCGCCCAACAGCTGTTGTTTTGACGCTCGAGCTCTCCCCCACCACGCTAACGGAACATGTCGTCTTTTTCCGGAGTCGACAATTTGAATCGTGGTCACACGTCCGCTCCCAGACGATCGTACTCCGATCGTACACGATCTTTTCGACAGGATAAACATTCGACCGACAGAATGCACTATGCAGCCATCTCCCCACAGTGAACTGCTGAACTGAATCCAAACTGTTGAATGTTCATCCTGTCGACGAACGGTCGTTCGGGTTCGAAAGTTTCGACAATATGCTCTGGAGTAAATTGTCGAATGGGGACAAAATATCTAGGTATACTTATTTCAGAGTCCTCTAGTCTCGAGTGTTGCAGAGATAAAATGATTATTTTTTGAAAAACTGATTCAGTTCGTGTTTTCCATGATTGAAAACTCACGAAAAGTGAGCAGGACACAGCAATTACTGCAATCGCAATCTCAGAAGACCTTTCCAAATTCACGTGTTAGTGTTAAGTCATTTAGGTACCATAAAACGTGATAAGATATTATAATAAGACATATCTTATAAAATGGTAATAAGCAGGGTGTTTTCAATGCAGTCTGTGGATTAGGCTTTGATGTACTCATATCAATCAATTACATAAAAAAAAAATACACTTCTGTTTGTTGCAAAATGTTTACTGGGATGTTTTGAGAGTGATTTGCTGTAATTTTCAAAAAATTGCTAATCTGACTACTGAGCTTCGAACATCGTCCACCACCACCGTCGTGTACCAAAACGCCACTAAATTGCATTGAAAGTTTTTAGGGTGGATTGCTCAATAACATTTCTTAGGCTTCATCATATTATAATTGCAACTTTTGGGAAAAATAACTAGGGTTATGATGCCCTATTGGAATGAAAATGGTTGGGGGGTGACTGATGGATTATGAGGGATGGATGTTTCTTTCCCTCAGGGGCAAGGAACATTCATTTTATGCGCCTCTGTCTATTTTAAAAATATGTTGAGAGGTTTCTCGTCACGCATGATGAGAATCGCATGAAAATTGGTTATTATTATATGCAATACAAAAACAACGAATCTCAGGGCGAAGAAGCAGAAAATTCAAAAATTGATTGATAATTTGTTTAGACTTTGTCTTTCCAGGTACAAAACTGTTGACATAGGTAGTTGAAATGAAACAAAAATTTACGACATGAAAATTATGATTTCCAGAATGTACACAAAGCAACCAACACCAAAATTTGGGACCGTCCCCAGGCGATAGAAAAGGATAGACTTATGCGAAAAATATACAGTACAGTGGCATCTTCCATCTCATTCTGGCAACATAAGCGTTCAGAATTGCTTCCCATATAGTTATTAATAGATATATGTATTCGTATGTCGATTCGTCTCCTAGTTATAGTCCTCCATAATTATACCTCAGTAGTCACCAATGTAGACAAACCTCACGTGATCAGACAAAGGGAAACGATGGAAAGGTCACGTGGGAAAAACCATCACATGTGCTATAGGTTCAATCGTTTCTCTATGTCTTACCACGTGTAGTTTGTTTCACTTTTGGTGACTTTTGGTTGTGATAGAGTGTATAGTCATATTGACACTGACATTTATATTTGATCATTATTATCTCATGAAAAAATTCATTTGTTGGATAAAACATTGTATGCCTCTGGTGTATTATGTTTCCCAAGTGACTTGCGAATGTATTTATCTTGACTTATTTTCAAGATAATGCACTTATTGTACCACAAATAACTATTTTTGTACAATACAAAACATCATTGACATTGAAACGCGTTAATATGATAACTGCAAACATGCATGCAGAAAACCATGTTGCAAAAAAAGTTGAGTACATTCATTCTCACTTCGAAGTGGAAGTGATACATAGTTCAGCTTACCAAACGGAAATCATATGGAACCATCCACACTCAGTTTGGCGTAGGTGAGTGTGACTGCAAACAAAATCAATTTAGATAAGCATATATTATGATTCCCGTTTGTCAAACGGAAATCTGTCACTAAAAACAATGAGGTCACTTAACACAGAACTGCCCTCCAACGATTATACACTAACTGTCCTCTACCTTTTCTTTTATATGTAATTTATACCTAAACAGAGGGTGCCACAGATTCGAGTGCATGCATGGGGATCTCAGTTATTATAAGAGATACAGGGTCGATTAAATGGCTGCAAAGTTGCGCATTTTCATGCTCAACAAAATGCCGTTTTGAAATTTGAAAAATTCCGACTACTTCCGAAGATATTCCAAAAACCCATTTCGCAAAAACGTTATTATTATTTCCTGAGTTTATTTGAAAAGATATTGTAAAATGTATTACACTTTCTCATTGTCACTTTTTCTCCTCTATAAGATGGCGGTATAAAATTGAAAATCTGACGTTTCGTCTTTGAGCGGCCATCATCAAGTTAATTTTTTTAAATACGGACCTTGATTTTTTATTTCATATTTAATTATCTTTTGACGTCCTTAATGTATTGAGGTATCGCAACCGTCGAAAAAAATACTCATTTAAAAAATAATACCAGAAAAAATTAGTTAGGCAACCCTTTTCTCCCTAGCTCATAGTTTGGTTCATAAATCTATCTTTATTCGACACGTTATTCTTATGAGAAAACCTGAACAACTAAACAAGCCTAATTGACCGAACCCAAAATATCATCCAATAACGATACATATAATGAAATTGAATAAAATCCACAAATGACATGGAAAATAAAAAAAAATCATATAAAAAACTGAATCAATGTCTGCAAGTGTCCAAGAATATTGCCATTTTAACAAAATATTGAAAATAACAATAATAGGTGAAAAATCAATGGTGAAAAATAATTGAAAATATTGACGTTGCTAAGGCAACCCATCGCTCTACATCCTTATCTAATCACCTCAATGCCTCTACCACCCTTTTTATCAAAATATACCTCATTTTTGAACCTGTATTCGCAACCCTACACGATATCTTTATCTTATGTATTTCAAAAAAAAACTCATTGAATTACTTGAATTCCTTTAATATGATAGACCCATCATCAGTCACAACCCCAACTTTTTTCAGACATGTTGAAAATATACGTCGTATATTTTTGTTATGTGCTGGAGCAATCAGAAATAATTTAATTGTGTTTTCTTTCTCTTCATAATCTAATTTATAATCATTGTTATCCACGGCTAGCTATTTAGCATACCCTACTAGTAATAGCCGAACATCTTTGATAACAACGGCTTGGCAACAGAGCAAGCATTTGCGCTCCCGCCAGCATGCAATCTCTTCCCCCCAACACGCCCGCGGAACATGTCGTCTTTTTCCGGAATCGACAATTTGAATCGTGGTCACTCGTCCGCTCCCAGCGATCGTACTCGACCTTTTCGACTCGACAGAATGAACAATTGAACATTCGACAGGATACTTGCGTCTACGGATAGCGCGGATACAAGTGAGCCGAACCAATCTCCGCGAAGCAGCAAATTTGGGGTTAAGTTGACGTCTTAGTGTTGTGATTTGTTATTGTTTAAGCAAAATAATTGTAAATTTAGAACGTGGAAAACTGCAAGTCAAACCAAAAAAGTACGCTGTGTTATCCTGTGCAATGGAGTGCGGTGACTGCAAAAAACAATTTGTGAGATACAGTGATCTTAGAAGGCACATTAAAAGATTTCACAGTAATGCACTCGAGCAACTAGCTCCATTGAAAAGATCATTGAAATCGTATGATTTCAAATGTGGATGTGGAAAAAACTTTTCTCACAAGAAAAACTTTGATGCACATTCCACATTGTGTATCAAACAA
Source organism: Orchestes rusci (assembly GCA_958502075.1). Lineage (NCBI taxonomy): Eukaryota > Metazoa > Arthropoda > Insecta > Coleoptera > Curculionidae > Orchestes > Orchestes rusci. The sequence continues at coordinate 35,339,723 of OY293305.1, forward strand.
GACAGTGGGGTTTCTAGTGTGAACTCAAACAGATTTAAAAAGTGTCCTTTGTGTGCATACGTAAACCCGTTAAGAAATAATTTACATGACCATTTTCTTCAAGCCCATGATATTGAAATTATTATAAAATCATTAACATTCAATACTTTTGAAGAGTTCAATTCGTGGATGTCTACCATAGAGAAAGCAACCAAATCAAAATTTGTCAAATATCGAGGGCAAAAAGATGCGAAAATTGATTACCACTGTCATAGGTCGGGTTTTTTTAATTCTAAAAGTAAAGGGTTGAGAAATATTAAAACTCAAGGTAGTAACAAAATTGATGGATTGTGTCCCGCAAAAATTGAAGTGCAGTTTGATGAAAATAATGTTTGTAATGTCAAATTTGTCGAAACACATGTTGGACATCAACTTGATGATCTGGGCCACTTATTTCTAACAAATTCGGAAAGACAATCCCTTGCTGTGAAAATAGCGTCTAAAATTCCTTTCCCAACAATTATAGAGGATATTAGGGATAGAAATTCAAATGGAGAATTAAATAGATTGGATCTATTAACTCGGAAAGACTTATATAATATCGAAGCAACCTATAATTTAATGTCAGGAGCAGTCAGGCATAAAAATGACGCTGTCAGTGTTGATGCCTGGGTGAGAGAAATGGAAGCAGGTAAATCAATGAAGGAGACATGTATACATTATTTGTTAATTCACCCATCATTCTTTTCAGGCAACTCTTGTGTTTTATTATATAAGCCTCAAGATTCAATTCTTGACGACTATCCAGAATTGAAAAAAAAAGATTTTGTATTATGTATTATGAATGATGGCCAGTTTCAAGTTTTGAGAAAGTTTTGTAACGACGTTGTTTGTGTTGATGGAACTCATGGATTGAACAGCTATCAATTTGAGTTGCATACACTTCTTGTGCTAGATGATTTAAGACAAGGATTTCCCTGTGCATTTTTTATATCCAACAGAAGCGATCAGGAAATGTTCAAATTGTTTTTCAAAGTGATTAAGGAGCATATTGGCATGACAATAAAGCCAAAAGTGTTTATGTCAGATCTGGCACCGGCATATTATAATGCATGGATGACAATTATGGGAGAACCTGACAGAAGGTAATGATCTTATGTTTTACCTACTATTTTATGTAACCATTTTATTTTTCAACTCAAGTTCCTAGTTAATATCAATAATAAATTATTTAATAGATAATTATTGATTTATACATATTTTCTCATAAAAACATAACAGGGCTTACCTACTTGGTGAAAACTTTTCATTCATGATTTCAATGGAATATTGAATTTTTTGAGACTCACCCTGTCCTTCATCACTTTCCTCTAAGAGTCAAGAAAATTTGAAATAAGAACCTAATAAGTTTTTTTAGCGTTTTATAAGTATAAGGTAGGTACAGGGTCTTCCCGTATATTTTTGCACTCCATCTTAGAACCTGATCGTTCTAGACTCGTTCCTATTGTCTTTAACGCGGCTAAATATCTGATATTCATTTGCTTATATTTCAAAAACTAATGCATGAAACGCCACAAATCTATATACAGTATGTTCCAGGATAGGTGTTACAAGAGGACAAACAAATGGACTAAAACTTTAAAGATACCTACGACAGTCATTCTTGATAAAAGTTTTTGCTTGCTCTAAAAATAACATAATGTCAAAAAAAACCTTAGAAATACAGGAAGACAAAAAAATAAAAAAATGTGAAAACTAATCACAAGAAACTGCTGATATTTTTTTTTTTTTCAATTTCAGACGCAAAACGACGAAGAAGAAAGATAAGTATGATACAGGGCTGGTCAAAAATTACAAAATTTGTATTTTGTGTAAAAGAAAAGTATATAAAATATCAAAATCCAGAATGTCATTCCTGGTATAGTTTTTACTTATTTTGAAAATTCAATTTTCCATAAGAAACCCCAATTACGACTTACAGAGATAGTCAAAAGTATAAGAGTGTATTACTCAAGTGTTTTTTCCTATTACACAAAATAAAAATTTTGTATTTTTTGACCAGCTTTGTTTTGTACTTATCTTTTCTCTTCATCGTTATTCGTCCATAATTAAAAAAATAAATATTAAATATCTGCAGTTTCTTCTAAGTAATTTTCACATTCTGTTACTTTTTATCTTCCTGTAGAACTAGTTTTTTTTTCAAGAATGACTTTTTGTCGCATCTTTGAAATTTTAGTCCATTTTTTTGACCTTTTGTAACACCTATCCGGGGACATACATACTGTATATTTGAAATCAGAAGAAAAAGGTCTACAAATTTGAAATAGTTTACAGGGAGTTCCATTTGAAATAATAATGAACCTGTCAATATCTGACATTTACTATTTTTTTACATTTTACCCTACAAATTCTCAATGTTCATAGACAAGCATGAAACTTCTGTGATCACCTTATTTCAATATCTTTTCAAATAAACTCAAAATTATACGGGAAGACCCTGTGCATTTTTTTTTTTCAGGTTGTTTTGCAGTTGGCACGTTCTAAGAGCATGGCATAAAAATCTCAATGATTTAATATCTTCAAAGGAAAAACAGGTTGGTTCGCTGTCTTGAAATAAATAATTGTATGTAATTTTATATCAATTTGTTATTTTAGGATGAAGTGTCCACAATGTTACGCACAGTTTTGGAAGAAACTGATGAACAAGCCTTTCAAAAGATTATCGCAAATTTCATATCAAAATTAGCTGCTGATAAAGAAACTGCAGATTTTTCCAATTATTTTCGAGATAATTACCTAAAAAATACTGCATCTTGGGCATATTGTTATAGGCTACACTGTGGACTTAACACCAACATGCATTTGGAACGAATGCACGGAACGATCAAGTATATTTATTTGAATGGCAAAAATGTAAAGCGGTTAGATAAAACCATAACTGCTCTAATGAGATTTGTTAAAGACAAAGTCTTTGAACGAATTATTGCACTATACAAAGGAAAAGTAAGCTCGAAACTTGCTGATCTTCGTTCAAGGCATAAAACAAGTCTAAAATTAGATACTAATTTAGTTACTGAAAATAGCGAAGGCTGGGATTTTCCTTCAGCATCGAAAAGTTTCGAGATCTACAATATCCAGAAAAATGATATATCTTGCGACTGTGCCCTAACCTGCAAGCACTGTGGCTCCTGCATTCACCAATATTCTTGCACCTGTTTGGATTCTGGTATAAAATGGAACATGTGTAAACATATACATGTTGTATGTAGATATCTAAATGAGAAATTAGAAGATGTAAACAACATCGGTAAGTATTTTCTATTGGATTCTCGTCATTATTTAATGTTTTTTTATTTTTATTTATTTTTTTTTTCATACAGGGTGGATTCAATTTATAGATACATACTTGAATCAAGGTCTATAGGGATGCACAGAAGATTATTCCTTGACTTGAATTTTTATAGAGGTATTAATCATTAATTCAGGTGAAAAGTGCATGATTAGTGGGATTTTGGTAGTTTGGAGGTTTTTGGGACAGGCTGTATACAGGATGTCCGGAAAGTCAACGATAATACTGAAAGGGGTGATGGACCAACTCATAAGCATCCAGAAAAACATAATATGACCTTTGTAAAAACTCTATGGTTTTCGAGATATTGCCACTAAAAGTTCAAAATATTCAATAAGAAATCTTTTATTTTTATTTTCTTTTTTACTAAGTACGTGGAAATTTCCGTGTTTGGCTTGTGATTGCAAAGAAAAAGGTGGTGGGGAGCAGTGAAAAAAAAAAAAAAAAAAAAAAAAATAATATGTTTTTCTGGAAGCTTATGAGTTGGTCTATCACCCCTTTCAGTATTATCGTTGACTTTCCGGCCACCCTGTATGCAAGAATGCAAGGTGTCCAAATAAACATAAAAGAACTGCTCAACTGCAATAAACTGGCTCTGGTAATAACATATACTTTACTTCAGGAATTCTTACTTATTAAAGTCCAAAAAAAGAAACAAAATAAATACATACCCGGTGTTTCAATAAGTAAGATCTCATTCTACCTTTGACCTCCTCCATACTTTTGAAAAATTCACAGTAGTTTTTGGATGTAAGTGATTATGTGCTTCCCTTTGTTTATTTCTCGTTGGATAAAGGGTTTCATAAATATACACTCAAGCTTGGTTTATGAATGTGTGGATTGAAAACGAATATGGTTAATCTTGAAAATTAAACACACACTAATTTATTTTTCGATATGCAAAATAACAGCTCACATTTTTAATTAAAATTTTAATTATTGTGTTTTCTATTTAGGTGATAATGAAGAAACCAACTCATTATTTATACATTGTGAACCAAAGAAAGAAGAGGCGAGGTTACTCAAGGAATCTCTGGCCAAGATTGTATCAGAAAACGGAGGATCTATTGATGAGGAGAAAGAGCAAATAAAACAACATTTAATTAGTGTTGTGGATAATATCAAGACTAAAGAACAGATGGAGGCCTTAAAAAAACTAATTGCTCCTATTGAAGCCACAATGTCAGCAGTCTTGCAGCAATCTGAGCCCTTACAAGACAACCAGGCAGAGGCAGATGTGAAGTCAAAAACTCCAGCAAATAAGAAAATTTTGCCTCAAAGAAGATTTTATACGACAAAAAAAAGTCGTATAAACAAAAAAAAAATACTAATCAAAAAAGTATCCCAAGAAGAACGTGATAAGATAGCACTAGCACTTCTACAGTAAAGTTTTCTTTGAAAGGAGCAGCAGTTCTTTTGCTTACAAATTTTGTTAGGGAGTTCAGGTTTTTTCAACATTATACAGGGTGATTCACGTAGGTGGTCTGTTGCAAGTATTTCAGGAACGGCTTTTCCAAATGTTTTGAATTTTGGTGTGAGTTGATATGATAGTTTAATGCAACTTTCAAAAATATTTTGGTGATTGCAGCGTTGCCGGATCTATCAGTTTTCCCCAGTGACTTTCTTATTTCAAATAGGACATCCTGTATATTATTTGATTTTTGAATTCTTCATGAAATTCTGAATAACTTTTATTAAAAATGTTATATGTCTTATGATGATAGTTTCTTGAATATTATTTGTCATTTTATTAAAAAAATAACCAATGTCATTGATTTTAATAATATTTCTTAATAACAGTGAGGAATTGAGGCATGCAGCAGTCCTTTCAAATATCAAAGTAGAAATAGACTCTTCCAAATATTCCAAAAATTCCACAGTGTGCGCCAAAAAAAACATTCAAATATTCGCAAATGGAATAAACTGAAACTCAATTTTTTCAAATGAAACACCCTGTATTTTATCTTTGCAATGAACTTGGCATTCCATCTTGAATAAAAAATGTTAATATTGTCCTATACCTAGCTTTGCGTCGTTAGTTTTTGAAATATTGAGAATTTCGTATCAGACGTGCCTCATCTAATGAAACTGCTTGATTTCGATCAATTTTGTGGTTGAGCGATGTTTCTGTAAATATATTCAACATTTGCATTTACTCAAGACATTTACTAAGTTTCTGTTTTACAAAAGTGTGATAAATGGAGGTTTCATTTTAAATTCGCAATATTTCAAAAATGCATGGAGATAGGTGTAGGAGAATGTCAACATTATTTAATCAAAATTGAATGATAAGTTCATTGCAAACATAAAATACAGGGTGTTCCAATTGAAAAAAACGAGTTTCAGTCATTTCCATATGCGAAAATGTGACCGATTTTTTTGCACACCCTGTAAAATTGTTGAAATATTTGGAAGAGTCTCTGTGTACTTTGATATTGAAAGTGACTGCTGTCAATTTTTCACGCCTCAGTTCCTTATCGTTTGTTACTGAGAAATCTTATCTAAAAAAATCAATGAAATTTGTAATTTTTTAAATAAAATGACAAATATTCAAAAATCGAATAATATACAGGGTGTCTCATTTAAAATAAAAAAATTACTATAGGAAAAACTGGTGTATCCGGCAACGCTGCAATCACCAAAATATTTTTTAAACATGCATTACCCTTGCATATCGACTCATACCAAAATTCAAAACATTTGAAAGAGCCGTTCTGGAACTACTTGTAACAGACCACCTACGCGTGAATCACCCTGTATACTATATTGTTCCCAATAAAAGCTTGGGTCAGGACTGTAAGAAATCTACTCTCCATATTTATGCCATGAATGTTATTTAATTAGTTTCTACATCTTGAAGTTCAATTTAAAGATAGATTTTTTTGGTGGAAAATTCTGATACTTTACAAAAATTGAAAATTATGTATTGTTAAGAATATATTCTTTTCCTAATATGTTTTATTCATTTTTTGCTCCATCTTTTATTCTATGTTCTGTATTTTTCTAGCGCATCCATTGATAGATTTTTTAACCTACTTCTTGGTTTACTCTCGGTTAGTTACGACCAACGCCAATACCCAAACTAATACAAAAACATAAGTATTAGGTGAATAATAATAAAATAAATTTATTTTGTATATAAAGTATACGTGGATAGGTATTTTTATTGAATACCTACATCCTACATGTACAGAGTGTTTCCGTATATTTCGTCTGCAGACTAACTCGCTTATCATGCAAGATAGATATGGACTTTGAATACAAAGTTGGTAGGTATTAACATGAACCGCCAGAAAAAAATATATTTTTGTATACCGGGTGCACGAGAAAAGTGTGGCAGACACAACTTGCATTTTTTTAAATGAAACACCCTATATATCATTTGATAATCAAATAGACATTATTTTTCTGATCTCAAAAATATACAACATGTACGCATTCCTTCCAGCCGTTTTCAAAATATTCGAGTTTTAAAGTTGGTTTTTTGGTATAGATCGTTTCCAAGTACGTCACGAATCTCAGCTGATTCCTGAAAGTGACACATTAAAATCATTGTGACATATTTGAAAATTCAAGGTTGAAGTTATGCCTGAGTTACATTCAATTTGATTTCGAAGTGGAACTGTCAAATTTCCGCTTGGCAAACAGGAATCATATGCTACCATCCACATTGAATTTGGCGTGAGCATGACTTTGACAACCTTGGCGACTTCAACCTAAAATTTTGAACTGTCACTGTACTTAAAAAAAAAAAAAAATTCTGTAAACGTGTAACATGCTTTTTCAGGAATCAGATGTTTTCTACGTCACATGGAAACGGTCTATTGCCAAATTGTAGTATCTATGACTACAATAATTGTTTGAACATCATTTATTAATTTTTATCCTTCCAATAATCTCAAACAACGAATATAACAAGTGAATACATTATATTATTTATACATTGATATCATAAAATGCACTTAAGAAAATGTGTTGTGAATAATGGCGGGCATATTCAATAATTGCATTGCATGATATCAATTTATTAATAATAAAATGTATTCACTTGTTATATTCGTTGTTTGAGATTATTGAAAGGATAAAAATTAATAAATAATGTTCAAACAATTATTGTAGTCATAGATACTAAATTTGGCAATACCAAAAAACCAACTTTAAAACTCAAATATTTTGAAAACGGCTAGAAGGAATGCCTACATGTTGCATATTTTTGAGATCAAAAAAATAATGTCTATTTGATCATAGTATAATATATAGGGTGTTCCATTTAAAAAAATGCAAGTTGTGTCTGTCACACTTTTCTCGTGCACCCGGTATACAAAAAATAATTTTTTTCTGGCGGTTCATGTTAATTCCTACCAAGTTTGTATTCAAAGTCCCTTTTTTTCCGCATAATAAGCGAGTTAGTCTGCAGATTAAATATACGGAAACACCCTGTACATGAATTAAATAATTTATACCCTTATGAAAATAATCCACAAGAAAACCAGAACCAGTTCGCAACGCATCATACTTTGACATCACCTTCAACAACAGTTGTTACGTGACAGCATAAAAGTATATTATAAAAGAAATAGACAATAGACTTTTTTGCAAAATTAAAGTAACGTATTACTCTTTATAAGTCTGGCGCGAAAATTTGAATCAAGAGAGAGAACTGTCTGAATTCTGAATTATCGCTATACGCTAGGTTTCTGTGACGTCATGACGTCAGCTGTCAGACGGAAATATCCAAACAAGCTATTTTTTATTACCTCAAAAGCTGACTTTTCACTCGGCTAATCATATACGCACTAACGGGACACACGATATATGTAATAAACCCAAAAATATAGTCCAAAGAAGTCCAAATTGAACACAAACACTGATTTAAAACTCACAGAATACAAAACCACAAGTCACAAAAGCTTGTTTGGATACCAAATTCGGCCACGACCAATCATATGGTGCCTGTGACGTTTTCAAAAACGTCGCGTATTGGTTCGGCTCACTTGTTAATCAATTTTCGCATCTTTTTGCCATCGATATTTGACAAATTTTGATTTGGTTGCTTTCTCTATGGTAGACATCCACGAATTGAACTCTTCAAAAGTATTGAATGTTAATGATTTTATAATAATTTCAATATCATGGGCTTGAAGAAAATGGTCATGTAAATTATTTCTTAACGGGTTTACGTATGCACACAAAGGACACTTTTTAAATCTGTTTGAGTTCACACTAGAAACCCCAATGTCTTGTTTGATACACAATGTGGAATGTGCATCAAAGTTTTTCTTGTGAGAAAAGTTTTTTCCACATCCACATTTGAAATCATACGATTTCAATGATCTTTTCAATGGAGCTAGTTGCTCGAGTGCATTACTGTGAAATCTTTTAATGTGTCTTCTAAGATCACTGTATCTCACAAATTGTTTTTTGCAGTCACCGCACTCCATTGCACAGGATAACACAGCGTACTTTTTTGGTTTGACTTGCAGTTTTCCACGTTCTAAATTTACAATTTTGCTTAAACAATAACAAATCACAACATCAAGACGTCAACTTAACCCCAAATTTGCTGCTTCGCGGTGATTGGTTCGGCTCACTTGTATCCGCGCTATCCGTAGACGCAAGTGACAGGATGCAGCCATCTCAACTGAATGGTTTTGGTCATTCAGGACCGTATTTTAAAAAAAAATTGTGGTTTATAGTTATATTCGTGATCTGGTGTCACTTGTGTGATTATGAATACCATTTTTACCTTTCCATCAGATTAAAAAGAGTATGAGTAGTATCAATTGTATTTACATAAACAGTAAGAACAATTATTATAATACTTCTACAGGAAAGCTGCATTTTTTTCAAGTACCTATTGATTGATGAAGTTAGGTAAGTTATATTAAAAGTACTCACCTTTTATTCCGTGCAACTTTATTCAATCCGATACAAGGTTTTTTTAATTCCATAATCTGGATCTCACAAACATTTAAAAACCAAATTGAAAGTCAATCCATCCAAGTTTCAATAAATAGAAAAATGTGCTACGAAAGTGTTCGTGATGATGTGAATTATTGTTTGCCTCGTTTCTTGCTATGATAATAACAAGAGTATATGTCAACGAGCAGAAATTAGTTTGTCAACACTTAAAAAAATTAGTATTTTTCATATTTTAACCAGGCGCCAACGTGTAGAACTCGGTAAGAATAATGAGTGGCTCATAACCATGATAACTTTTATAAAACGTCTTTTATTTGCTCATTCTATTGTACTCATTCCTAAAATATTGCCCCCTATTGGCCCCCTTATAGACATTCAAGAGATTACCCAAAAAATTGAATACAAAAATAGTTTGCTTTTGTTCAATTTTTTTTAATTCGGTGTCACAAGAAAAATCAATATTACTTCCTCAACATCTTCAGAAATACATATACTTACATATACCTACCGCAAAGCCGGGTAACTTCGTCACTTACGTTTTTTTATTTTTTTTTATTTTTGAAGGTTTTCTAAATTTTGTCTCTCTGTTTATAACAAAAAAAATCTCCTGAAATTTTGATGATTTCTTTAAAAATGGGTAATTTTTTCCTGTTCAAAATTTTATAGCTAGCAGGCTATCTTTTGTTCAATCAATATGAAACTTTCAGAAAGGACATACTTTTTGCTTTTCTTTCTCGAATGATGCTAGACGTTTTTATCAAAAATTATAAATTACAATGAAAAAACCTCATTCTTCACCCTTTTTTTTAACGTGGCAAAGGGACACTGAACACGTTTTTCAAAAAAATTGTAGGACCCGTATTCCGTGTACTGTGGAATTCCATAGCAACACGTCGCTTTCCCATCATTTTACACAGAGAGTGACGTGTTGCTATGGAATTCCACAGTACACGGAATACGGTCCCAGGTCACGAAAACTGACAAATGGATTGGAATTTGAATGCACAACTACTCCTTTGATAACTAAGATGAAAGCCTAATCAAATTCTTAGGGTCCTCTCATTATTATGACCACTAATGTATCTTCCTGTGATACTAATATTTAGATAGACTACACTGAATCAGTGTTAAGATTGAGTTTCATGTTTTATGATTTGATGATTTTTTGTAAATTTGTCCTAGAATAGATTAAAATATTCTATAGTGCATTATACACAATAATAAATGTATACAACACCAATTTTCCATTTCGTTTTATTTTCTTCTTTCACTTTGTTTATTTCATTTTTGATCTATCGGATCATTTTGATAAGTTATTCATCTTCTAAATGTCTTCATCTTTAGTCATCACGTATGGACTGGACATCCATAATGTTCAAATACTACCCTAGCCTCATCTATAATTGTCATTGCTTATACAACAATAATCATTAACGAAGATCTTAATGCTTATTCGCCTTCGAAATCAAGCTGTTGGATTTTTACTAGTGCGGCAAGGCAACAATTCCCAATATTCAAAACACTTTTGTAAGGGGAAGATTTTGTATTTATCTTGAGTTTATTTTTGTATGCTAATTACTCTAATAAAAATTAATAATGCTAGAATGATTTGGTCTTATTCATACATTTCTATAACCCCAACAGCTCACGAGAATATTTACTTTAAAAACGAATGGAGCCAGTAAAAAGTATATGAATTGGGATAGTCAAAACAAGGGGTCAGTAGTCAGTAGTACTCGGGACGTTGAATAAGAAAGGGCTAGTTACTCGAAAGTTTGAATGGTGGTGTATCAGAACACCTTGATGAATAATTTGTTTGAGAATTATTGGTTTTTGAGTTGGCTGGACCTCCCACATTGCGTTGAGGCAATGGTGTGGCCCCGTCCAGTGTTACGGGGAAATGGCGCCGTTCCTTCGAGTTGTGTCTTGAGTTAGGGGTCCACTCATGCGATTCGATTGACCCGATATAGGTGCAGGTGTACTATTGTTTACATCTGTATTTATACGGTGGGATGCCTAACTGTTTAGCGGCAGTTGAGTGTCCAGGGGAAGCCCTCAAACTATTTCAGGTGGCACTAGCTAGTTGTCGAGAACACTAATTAATGTACATTAAATATGGGGAAGTCTTAACCATTGACGTTGCTAAGATGGAGGGGGGTTGTAATACCCCCGGTGAGTACATTTAAAGTTATAATTGTTACCAGAGTCAGTAATTGTAATTTATGTTTTAATTTCATGTTTCTATGGAAAAATGCAATCATCAAAAGTAAAGAGAATCTGCAAATGAATCGTATTGCGAAAGCCCATGAGAAGATTGAGTAAGTTTTCCAAGACTATATTTGAATGTTGAAATATGCTCTCTTTTAATATTTTTACATTCAGGTGTGGGGTCTAGCAATCGATTCATGTTGTACAGATATCTTTACACAGAAAACAAAAGTTTTAATAATTGCGGATATATTCATTATTACTCCTCTCGTAGTAATAGTCCAAGATGACGAACAGATCGTACTTTTGGCGATCGATTGTGAAATAGAGACCCTTCTTACCCACAACAAACAAACTGATTATTTTTTATGATTATGCATAAAAGTGTACTAGGCTCTCTGGTTTTACAATTGCCAGGTAGTTTTTCAAGGGGTTCGTTTTGTGCGACGTAATTTTTTGATATCTTTGGTTTGAACTTTTGTTGTGCTTATTTCGTGGTAAAGCACGGTTGCGGTTAAAACAGTTCGTTATTGTTTCAAGTTTCAAACTTCGGTGTGTGCCATCAAGACTGTTTAGAGTGTAAATTTATTGTGTTTTATTGTGTTGGATTTTCGACTACGTGTAAATAATACTTGGATTTATTTGAGGTAAATCAATGATTTATTGATAGAATAACGAATATGATGTGACCGCGTGGGCGTATATACGTGCATGGGCATGTGCATGTATGATTGTTACTTATTTCAAAGCATGTACTTTTCAAATTTCTAAATGGGGCCCCATCTTTTTACAAATGGTTTGAAACATGAGAGAGTGTATGGTATACGTGGGCCTACGTTTATGTGTCCGGGCGTCACATTATATCAAGGCAACAAATTAAATGGTCAGTATTTCAATTTTATGGACAGTACTCTTTGCCATTATTTTATTTCCCTTGGTCAGTATGATAATAAATGGTCGGTTGAAATCGAGGTTGAAATAATGAAGGGTCAGTAAAATAAAGAAGTGGTCAGTAAAAATGATAAATGGTCAGTATAATAATAAATATAAGGATAGGTTTGTATTCCGCCTAAACGCGCATTCTCGTGACATTAGATTTGGGAATGGCAACAAATTAAATGGTCAGTATTTCAATTTTATGGACAGTACTCTTTGCCATTATTTTATTTCCTTTGGTCAGTATGATAATAAATGGTCGGTTGAAATAATGAAGGGTCAGTAACATAAAGAAGTGGTCAGTAAAAATAATAAATGGTCAGTATAATAATAAATGGTCGGTTGAAATAATTAACGGTAAGTAATATAAAGAAATGGTCAGTGAAAATAATGAACGTTCAGTAACATAAAGAAGTGGCCAGTAAAAATAATAAATGGTCAGTATAATAATAAATGGTCGGTTGAAATAATTAACGGAAAGTAATATGAAGAAATGGTCAGTAAAAATAATGAAGGGTCAGTAACATAAAGAAGTGGTCAGTAAAAATAATAAATGGTAGATGTAAATAATCAAGAGTCAGTATCATAAAAAAACGATCAAATAAATTAGTAAATGCCTGGTGAAAATAATGGACAGTTCATAGAATTAATAAAGCGAGAGTAAAATAATGAATGGTTGGTCATATATTTTATTTCGTATATATACAAACATTTTTACAACGGAACGAAACACTTAGTAAAGAGAAAACACTCTGCCTTTATGTCATGATGAAGTAGTCAGATAGGTTCGTGTTGGTAATAGAAATTGATGAAAAATATATATATGTTGGTTAGCACCAGGTTAACATAACAATTATTATTATATATCATAATTGAGGTGTTCTGTATTGGTATTATGTGTATCAAGTTTGAGTAAGTTTGAGTTAGTTAAAATTATTACTGACTATTAAATACTGGCCATTTATTATTTCTTACTGTACATTTGTGGAATTATCACCAGCTAAGTCATACTGACATTTCATAAATTTTTACTGACCATTAGAATCACAATAGTGAACATAGAAATACTGGCCAAATAGTACTTTTACTGCTCAAAAATTCTATTTTTACTTATCATTTTTAACAGAAATACTGAGTTTTTTATAATATTATACTGACTGCTTGTGATATTATACTGTACATAATGAATTAAATACTGTTCAGTTTATTACAACCCTTTGGGAATAGGATAACCATGCCGCGCCATCAGACTTCCATGTTTCAGAGGTCGTTCACATTCAACGCCTCTGAATAAGAAACAATTTAAAAGTTTTATTCAAGTCATATATTCGTGACATTCGAGACTCCTGAATATCATGTAATAATCATTATCTTGTGCTCAGTTCCAGTATCAATCATTGCATGGCAAGTGTATCTTGGGAGATGTTTGATTTTCTAGTATTGTTTGTTAGGTTAGGTAATCAAGTAGTGTTTAAGAGTTTTGTAGTAGATACTTATTTGTCTACTAGAGCGGGGTTCAGTAGAGTAGCCTCTCTGGCTAGACTGCGCCTAGCTAGTAGACTTATTGTACACATTGTATTGTATTAGTTTGTTTGAATTATGAAATAAAAGACATTTATTATTATTATTATTATTATTAAATGGTCGGTTGAAATAATTAACGGTTAGTAATATAAAGAAATGGTCAGTAAAAATAATGAAGGGTCAGTAACATAAAGAAGTGGTCAGTAAAAATAATAAATGGTAGATATAGATAATCAAGAGTCAGTATCATAAAAAAACGATCAAATAAATTAGTAAATGCCTGGTGAAAATAATGGACAGTCCGTAAAATTAATAAAGCGACAGTAAAATAATGAATGGTTGGTCATATATTTTATTTCGTATAAATACAAACATTTTTATAACGAAACGGAACACAACTTAGTAAAGAGAAAACACTCTGCCTTTATGTCATGATGAAGTAGTCAGATAGGTTCCCACTAGGTTAACATTACAATTATTATTATATATTATAATTGACTTGTTGTGTATTGGTTTTATGTGGATCAAGTTTGGGTTAGCTTGTGTTGGTGATCGAAATTGTTAAAAATATGCAGCGGCTCGTTGGTTAGCACTAGGTTAACATTACAATTATTATTATATATCATAATTGACCTGGTCTGTATTGGTATTCTGTGTATCAAGTTTGAGTTAGTTTGAGTTAGTTAAAATTATTACTGACTATTGCATACTGGCCATTTATTATTTCTTACTGTACATTTGTGGAATTATTACCAGCTAAGTAATACTGACATTTCATAAATTTTTACTGACCATTAGAATCACAATAGTGAACATAGAAATACCGGCCAAATAGTACTTTTACTGCTCAAAAATTCCATTTTTACTTATCATTTTTAACAGAAATACTGAGTCTTCTACAATATTATACTGACTGCTTGTGATATTATACTGTACATAATGAATTGAATACTGTTCAGTTTATTACAACCCTTATATCAATGAGGGTACAATATTGAGATATTTTACAAGTTGGTGTTCGTTTAGTGCGGATTGTTATTTTTTTGTTATTATTTATTCAAGATGTCGGGTGGGGACCAGTCAGTAGTAAAAAGACGACGAATCCGCTATGTATCGTCTTCAGATGAAGACGAGTCTCATTCTACAGCTGGGACAAGCTCTTTGAAAACAAATTCGACCATGATAACCACTTCAAGTGACATTTCTGAATTAACAGGAGCTGTAAAAAACTTAGTGAGAGTCGTGGAATTACAGGCTACTTTTGATCGCCCCAATGTTAAATCAATAATTACACCCAGCGATAACGTCGTTCCCATCTTCAACCCGGAAAATCAGAATCAAAGTATTGAACAGTGGTGTTGAAGGATCGATGAGTTGAAGCAGCTTTACAACTGGAACGATGAATGCACAGTCTATAACGCCACATCTAAATTGGGCGGATTAGCAGCCACTTGGTATAAGAGTTTACCAACAATACGATATTCTTGGGGAGAGTGGAAAGAACTTTGACAAAAAACTTTTCCCTCCAGAAGCGATTTTCACAGAAATATCATGGATATGGTTCAACGTACAAAAAAACAACATGAGTCATATTTGGTTTACTGCTATGAGAAGGTTGCTCTACTAAATAAATGCAAAATCTATGAGGCTGATGCTGTTTCATGTTTAATTGGAGGTATTTCTGACGCGATGATACAATCAGCAGCTCGAGCAAACAATCACCAAACTCAGGAGGAACTACTGATGTACCTGAAAACTTGTGACATAGCACCTAGTACTTCAAGAAGTGCTATGCCATTAGCTATGGGAAGACAAAGGGATTCAAGAACAATTACTTGTCATAGGTGCAACAAACATGGACACAAGGCTAGAGACTGTAAGGTACCCCAGTGCTACAAATGTCAGAAGCTAGGACATCGAGCAAGAGACTGAAGAGTACCAAATCAACCAGTATTTCAGGGATCCAAACCCTCATCGTCGAAGAACCAGGAACGCGTGTTATGACCAGAAACGAGCAATAATGCAAAATATTTTAAAGATGTGATTGCCAATAACACCACTTATCGTGCTTTCATTGATTTTGGTGCTAGCTGCAACCTGATACGTGTTACTGAGGCCAAGCAGTTGATAGTTCCCATTTCGGATTCTGACGTCACTCTTGAAGGGTATGGATTGAATCAAGTAAAAGTTTTAGGAAAAATATCCGTCAATTTAGAAGTCGATGGAGTCCAGAGAACTGTCGATTGCCTTGTAGTTCCCGATCATCTACAAGAAGTACCAATATTGATAGGGCAAGCATTTACCGAACAACCAGGGATGCTAGTGTCAAAAGACAGTGAAAAATTGAGTTTCAGTGAATACCATTTGCGAGATTGTACTCCATACAAAATTGCTTTACGGTTAGAACAATCGGTTGCTATTCCACCAAATCATGTCGGAAATGTGCGTGTTAAAAGTGAAATGCCGCTTGAAGGAGACTTCTATATTGAAGCATGTTTTAGAAGCCAGCTTTTGGAAAGGAGTACGCTATTCCCAGAGTTCTCATTCATTTATCATCAAATGACGTACCAGTAATCCCAATAATAAATCTATCCGGCAGAGATCTTATTTTAAAGAATAAGGATCCTATAGAGCGTTTGCTTGCAAAATGGAAACTAACGACCAAAATTCAGAAATACTGAGAGTTGATTTTAATAAAATCCCTCTACTAAAAGAAGATGACATTAACATTGGTGTGATTTACCGGCATCTTCGTCAAAAGTTACTCGATATATTGCAGGAATTTAGAGATCTATTTGGCAACGCTTCTGAACATTTTGGTCAAGCTAAATCAGCAGAGATGAAGATCACTCTTACAGACAAGCAGCCCTTTACCTACAGACCTTACCGAATGGCAGAAAAGGAAAAAGAAACAGTGAGAACAATTGTTTCCGAATTACTAGGAGCTGGAAAGGAAGAGAGTCTACTTCTTGCTATGCTTCACCTGTACTTCTGGTTAAAAAAAAAGATGGCAAAGACAGAATGTGCATAGATTACAGAAAACTTAATCTCAAAACCGTGAAAGACTGATTTCCACCACCTCGGATTGATGACCAGATCGATAAATTGAGTGGTTGCTCAATATTCACCAGTCTGGATCTTAGCTCAGGATACCACCAAATCCCAATAGCTGAAAGTAGTAAACATTTTACTTCGTTTGTAACACCTGAGGGGCAGTTTGAGTATAATCGAATGCCGTTTGGGCTCTGTAATGCACCAGCGGTTTTCCAACGTATGATGAATACAATATTAGCACCATATCGGGACATAGCTGCAGTTTATCTTGATGATGTAATCCTACCCAGCAGGAGCCCGGAAAGTAATTTAGTTAGCACCAGAAAAATATTTCAAACACTACGAAATGAAAATCTAACACTAAACCTTAATAAATGTGTTTTTCTGTCTTCTACTATCAATTATTTGGGATTTGAAATCGATCAACACGGCATAAGACCCGGAGCTGCGAAGATGGAGGCTGTCCGATGTTTTCCTACGCCAAAATCTATTAAACAAGTACGCCAGTTCGTGGGCTTAACTGGATTTTTTAGGAGATTCATCAAAAATTATGCATCGATGGTTAGACCCTTAACGATTTTGACTCAAAAGGATATTCCTTGGAGATGGGGAGACTTCGAAAATGAAGCATTTAAAGACTTGAAATGTAAGCTGATAGAACGCCCCATACTTGCTATATACGACCCATCTTTACCAACAGAAATCCATACCGACGCTAGTCAAGACGGCATTGCAGGAATCCTTCTTCAGAATTATGAGTCCCAATTAAGACCTGTGGCATACTATAGTCGACACACAAATAGAGCGGAAAAGAAATACCACTCCTAC
The DNA here is from genome assembly GCA_958502075.1 of Orchestes rusci. Taxonomy (NCBI): domain Eukaryota; kingdom Metazoa; phylum Arthropoda; class Insecta; order Coleoptera; family Curculionidae; genus Orchestes; species Orchestes rusci. The sequence goes on from OY293305.1 coordinate 35,357,523, forward strand.
GAATTGGAGACTCTAGCAGTTGTAGAGTCGCTCCTAAAATTCTGTGTATATTTGTTCAAAAGACATCTTCCGGCAGCATTCATTCGATCGTAATCATCGACGCTTTTACTAAGTATGTAATATTACATCCTGTAAGATCTACGGAGAGTAAACCTGTCATTCGTTGTCTGGAAAAGAACTTCGACCTTTTTGGATTTCCCAATCGCATCATTGCAGACAGAGGTACAGCTTTTTCATCCAGCATGTTCACTGTAAGAACTACAACATTCAACTAATACTTAATGCAGTAGCCACTCCCAGGGCGAACGGCCAGGTAGAGAGGCTGAATCGCACAGTTTTGTCAGCTTTATCAACTACATCTAACAGTGAGGATAAATGGGATGAACATGTCACTCAAGTCCAAACAGCAATTAATAATACTGTTCATCAGATAACTGGTAAATCACCCAATCAACTACTTTTTGGATACTCACCAAGAAGTAAAAACGATTCCGTTCTTTCGGCTGAATTAAGCCTTGAACACATTACTGAGGACATCGAAGAAATCAGGAAGAAAGCATCGCAGAATATTCAGAAAAATCAGCGGAAGCAAAAAGAAAAATTTGACAAAATAAGAAAATATCCTAAAAATTATAACCCTGCTTATACAAAAAAATAGTTATGCAGAAGGACTCAGCAAAAAGCTATCACCAAAGTACATGGGACCTATGACTGTATGTGAAAAGTTACCTAACGATAGGTATAGAGTAAAAGACATGTCGGGAACCACACGAAGTACTACAAAACAGTACAATAACGTAGTTGCAGTAGACCGCATGAGACCCTGGATTCCACTGGGTGGAATTTCCGACCAAACTGCCAATGATAGTGACGGGGATGGTGAACTTCCACTTACTGATTCTTCCGAATCTTGAGTTGCGGGGACGCAACTTATGTCAGGTTGGGCCGAATGTAAGGGGAAGATTTTGTATTTATCTTGAGTTTATTTTTGTATGCTAATTACTCTAATAAAAGTTAATAATGCTAGAATGATTTGGTCTTATTCATACATTTCTATAACCCCAACAGCTCACGACAATATTTACTTTTAAAACGAATGGAGCCAGTAAAAAGTATATGAATTGGGATAGTCAAAACAAGGGGTCAGTAGTCAGTAGTACTCGGGACGTTGAATAAGAAAGGGCTAGTTACTCGAAAGTTTGAATGGTGGTGTATCAGAACACCTTGATGAATAATTTGTTTGAGAATTATTGGTTTTTGAGTTGGCTGGACCTCCCACATTGCGTTGAGGCAATGGTGTGGGCCCGTCCAGTGTTACGGGGAAATGGCGCCGTTCCTTCGAGTTGTGTCTTGAGTTAGGGGTCCACTCATGCGATTCGATTGACCCGATATAGGTGCAGGTGTACTATTGTTTACATCTGTATTTATACGGTGGGATGCTTAACTGTTTAGCGGCAGTTGAGTGTCCAGGGGAAGCCCTCAAACTATTTCAGGTGGCACTAGCTAGTTGTCGAGAACACTAATTAATGTACATTAAATATGGGGAAGTCTTAACCATTGACGTTGCTAAGATGGAGGGGGGGGGGTTGTAATACCCCCGGTGAGTACATTTAAAGTTATAATTGTTACCAGAGTCAGTAATTGGTTTATGTTTTAATTTCATGTTTCTATGGAAAAATGCAATCATCAAAAGTAAAGAGAATCTGCAAATGAATCGTATTGCGAAAGCCCATGAGAAGATTGAGTAAGTTTTCCAAGACTATATTTGAATGTTGAAATATGCTCTCTTTTAATATTTTTACACTTTCCAAAACAATTATCATTAAAAATGATCAAATTGAATGAATGCATAAAATATAATTTACTCGATAAATTAACAATCATTTCTACGTCGAAATCTAATTTAGGTCTACGCCGCCCAACGATTATAAACTACACACGATTGCTCAGTTTGCCGAATCTGTCTGGCAAGGTCAAACTCGCTGTGACGTCACCACTGATGCTGGGGCGACTGCCAGCCACGTGGTAACACCGGTTCCCGTTCGATCACCGAAGTGAAGCAACGTCGGGCGTGGGTAGTAATTGGATGGGTGACCGCTTGGGAACTCCACAGGCAGTTCGCCGTCTACATACCTGACTAGATTGATAGCAGTTTATTAATCTGAGAGGTACTTACTCAATAACTCATGCTGTAAATCTCTTTCATAGTCACTAACTGTAAAATGGTCGGAGCAAACTGTCGAATAATCTATATTAAACTTGTCTATTCTTCTGCAGCGATGCACCCACTCTTTTTGTATTTTAGAAGACACTAAATCCTTGCCTTTTGGAAAAGAATGGAATACTATGCTTGAGCCTTGCTTTTTAAGAGCTAATTGATTGGTTTTGCACACAGCAACAGCACATATTCTCCCAGGCATCATGAACTAAAATAATGTTTACCACTGGAGTCAATTATTATTAAATTCGAATCCACTACGATTCTAATCGGTAGAGCTATTTTTCTGATTTCAATTTTTCATGGCTTCCTTTGATTAATAGAAGAGGGCTTTAAAAACGTAAAAAGTTGATAGATATTTTTTGAATTTGAAAACAGCTAGTATTTCTGATTTTGGCTTGTTCAAAAACACCATAACGATAATTTTGTTGTAAAATGTTATAAAGGATGTTCGAGAATCAGATGAAATTTGAAAAAAATATTTTTTTAACAACCCTGTATAAATTCTACCAAAGATTTCGCGACAAGTACGAGTACACATCCAAGTAGTTGTGATACTCTAGCCTATACAGGGTATGTACCAAACAAATATTTTTGCTTTATTTTTGGAGAGCATATGTATTAGTAGTACAAGAGTAACAAAATTAACGAATGTGTAATGTGTACTTTTACCATGCACGTTATTTTTTGGCTCTAATCCTAATATACTTAACATTTTGTTTATATTATTTTTTACCTTAATTTTTCAACGCTTCGTATTCGCTAGAGTAACAAAACTTATCGAATGTGTATCTCGTGTCATAGCTTAAAAAATAAAGCTTTTCGGTAACTCACGATAAACTAAGAAAAAATAAATAAAATCGGTTCATTTATAAAAGAATATCAAATTGTCGCAAAACAAAATGAATGTACACTGTATATTTCAAATCAGACAACTAAACGCTACCGATTAGAAAAATAAAATACATCAGGGTGTCCCATTGAAAAAACAGAATGTTCAAGGAGCAAAAAATCATATTGTTTCAAAGTTTGAAATAGGTACCTGTAGGATTTGTAGGTAAAGTGGACTTTATTTCTTTGGATTTTGGTTTTCTATTCTTTCTAGCTTTTGAATAATGATACACCAACGGTGACTTTTTTTTATCTATTGATAACAACTATGGTAACACTTCAATTATTTTAAAATTACACTTCCAAAAGGCGGCTACGCATTTTACACCATATTCCGTAGTTGCGCAAGTCCAAACAGTACCATCGAGCCCAAAAAAAACTAGAACTGCAAAATGTAGTAGCGGACTATTAGCTTTTTTTTTTTGTTTGACTTACTTTTATGAGTGACAGACGTTTAAAAACAAATATTTTTTTTAAACTTCGGCTTTAAGAACTAACCGGTGGTATCACTGAATTGGTCTTTTCATTTCAATGACAACAATCATAATCTATCATTGATATATTTTGCATAATCTTGATAGACCAGTAGCTACTCGACAATGAGAATTTTGCTGTCCCAGTTTTTTTTTTGGTACGGTGGTACGATGATATTTTAACCACTTAACCAGAATAACTTTGGTAAAAAAATCGAAAAGGGTTTGTCAAATTGGTTTTTTGTAGTTGTAAACGAGGTTACTATGTGTACCAGAAATATCATTCGAATATCATCTGCCATTTCGAGATTATTAAACTATTTCCATAATATATGGAATGAACCACAGTGAGTCGCGCGTCGCCGCCTTTCGCTGCTTTTTGCTATTTGTCTTCCTTTTCCAGGTTGTCTGAGCTTACCGCGAATCAAAACTATTTTCCGCGATACTATTTTACCACTACTCCTGATGATTTCTGCAAGTGAGGTTATCGGTTATGTACATTCGCTTGTGAACATGAAGGAATTTGAATTATTGTTGCGGAACCTGCAATGTTATAAAAGTGATATAGAACTCTTAAAAATTAATGCGAGTGAGGAAAGTGCAGAGCATTTTGACGCAGTTATTTAGTGGCGGCTCGTGCCGCCTATATTTGGGTAGGCGGAATCCTGTGGCGTAGTGTGACTAAATGTTGTTGGTTCAGAAGGCGCCGCAGGCAAAGCGCCGCTGGCGAAAAATTTCGTGGTTGTATTTCCCCTCCTTTATAATTAATTTTCCCTCATTTCTGGTAGGGGAAGTTCCGTTCTATAGTAAGGGATATTTGGGCTGAGTTTGATTCCACTTGCTCTTCGATTTGATTCTTTGTTTTCAGTTTTTTAAAATAACTGAGAATAGTATTTCCTGCTGGAGCAGCTCTTTTCTCCGATCCCTGAGACATTTCACATTCCAATTCTCTATATATTGGAGAACTAAACAACTCTACAACACAACACAACAGAGGGAAAAAAACAACTTTAACTTTAATCTTAAATAAAGAGTCTGTAGACAAAGATTTTCTATTCGATGATTGACGCGAATAAATTAGCGCGGAGCGCAGCACAGTCGAAAGAGCAGCGAAAAGTTGAAGCGCGCTTCATCTAGGTATACCTTGCTTTTGGCGCGCGATATAAATGACATGCGATGATGCCGGCTTGTAGTTAAAGTTCGGGGTTGAAAATACCGACAGATTGTAATTCCGAGGTTGCCAGATTGTAAAGATGGCAAGTATTTGAAAATAGTTAACGATTTATTAGATTATAGTGTAAATTACTATTAGTACTTGTAGATGTTATTTGTTTATGAAAAATATTTTGTGACAATATATAAGTAAGTCTCTTAGTGCGACGACTGGAGACTGGGCCCAGGGCCCCCCAACCTCACGGGCCCCCGGGCTTCGCCTCGAATTGTTCTATTATAGTTCCGCCACTGCGCCGCAGGCAAATTTTTCGTGAGATTTCTCCTCATTTATAAATAATTTCCCCTCATATCCAGTAAGTGGAGAATGCGCAGCAGACAAATCATTGTTCGAGACCCTGCCCAAACTTTGACTAATAATTTATATTGCGGTCATTTTATTTTAATTTTGAAATATTACAAAGAATGTATCTTGATTGCAAAAAATAAGGCCTCCTCCTCCCCATACAGCCTTCCTGAAGCTCACCATACACTAATATTATCATAGAAAAAAAAAGAATTTATTTTTTATAAATAAGATTTATTCTCCTATCCTTTAGAAGCGAAAATTTCTGGATTATATCAGCTTCAAAACTTTCACTGGCCTGGATTTTAAAAAACAATTCTTTTTCTATAGCTAACAATGCCTGTGAAGACAAACGTTCATTTCTCATGGAGTTACGACTGTATGTTTTGATACGTTTAAGGCACGAGAAATGACGCTCAACAGCGACGCTTGTTACGGGAATCGTGGCAATCAAAACAAACATTTTATAGGCCTCAGAAAATATTTGTCGAAGTTCGTTATTGACCAGGTTTTGTAAAATTGATTCTAAATTTAACTTTTCGAATTGTTCATCCTGATAGATAACAGACAACTCATTTATTAATCTTTGTTTATCAAAAACATCTTTATAAAAATCGACCAAACCAGTAACCAAATCATGGGGAAAGTTATTATTAAAATGTTTAAATTTTGACGAGTCAGCTAACGCAAAAAATGTCATTTGTGACAAATCCGCAAATCGCACCTCTATTTGCGTTACGACGTTATCTAAGATTTCATAAAATAGAATACGCAATGAGGCTTTTTTGTTATCTGGAATAGCATCAGATATTCTAGCTCGTTTTTGTGCAGGTGGTGAGCACGCAGATTTATTTATTCTCCCCTCCGCTTTTTCAAAAATCTCGTTAAACTTCTCTTCAGTTCTCAGCAGTTTTATGCGATCCCTGGCAGAAAAAACTTGATTTTTGCAGTAAGTTATATCCAAAGACTTTTTTTGTAAAATGTCAAATAATAAATCGGTAATATCAAATATATTTTTGAAAGCAGCCGTTAAAAATGAAAATTCAATATCTTCTAAAAAATTTAAGTAGCCCCTTGCGCCAAAAATGGACTCTTTTCCTGATGACGTATCGTTAATAATTTCAGTAAAAACTGTACGCAAATTTTCCCACTCTGAATCTATGATATTGATGGTTTTAGAGCGGGAGGACCACCTTGTTTCCACAGAGGATGGAATTCTCCTAGCCATTACCGAATCTAAAACAAATGTTCGTTTCGCTGATTGATTAAAAAATCCCGGTAATGAAGTAGCGCTGGCAAAATAGATACGACAGCTCTTAATGCTTTTTGTTCCGTCTTGCAAAACTAAATTTAATCTATGAGCGCTGCAGTGTGTAAATAAAGCGTTTGGTGCATCAGATTTGATTTTCATCTGTAAGCCATTTAATGAACCAGCCATGACACTCGCACCATCGTAACACTGACCAACTAACTTGGCTTTATAGTCAAACGGACGCAAAACCGCCGATACCAGTTCGTACATTGCAAGAGCAGTTCTATCTTGGCTCACGTCATAAAATCCTAAAAATCTTTCTTGAATTTTTCCCGATTCATTGACAAAACGAACCGAAATTGCACACTGCGATTTTTCAACTATATCGGTTGTATCATCCGCCTGTACCGCAAAAAAAATAGAATCTTTGATTTCCCGGTTAATGTGTTCCATAAGATGCTCGGAAATGCATACAATTGAATCATTCTGAATAGTTTTAGATAATCCCGAAAATATGTTACCAATTTTTTTCAAATGTTCTTGCATCTCCACATCGCGTTTAATCAGAACCTTGAAAAATTCTTTAAAATTTCCAACGTTTGAAGATTCATTCTTCTCGTTATGTCCCCTAAATGCCAATTCTTGCTTTGCAAGTAAACATGTTACGTCTATTAGATACATCATCAAATTTGTATTTTTTCGAACGTCTTCGTTATAAAGTTTTAAAGAAAGAGCGGTTTGAATTTGAAGAGCGTCTTTTATCGTTGAAGAATTTGTCTGTGATCGTTTTAAAGTCAAGTAACTGCTCAGATGTTCTTTAGAGCTGTCATGTTTTCTAATACTTGCAGACAAATTTTTCAAATCTGTATATCCTTGCAGTACCCAAACGTTATTTCTTCCTATCGCGAGCAATTATCAGGGCCAACAAAAAAGGCTCTGTTTATAGAAACTACCGCATAACCATCCGTGGCTTTTATACCATTGGGTGTTAAAAGTGCGAGAAAAATGTTGCCCTTGTTTTTTATCCGGTTTCAAAATGTCAAGTGAGGGTGTAGGGCGACCTACAGCGATTATTTGATTTCGATCTTCAACCTTAAGCCTAGAAAACGGTTCCTCCAATAAGGAACAAATAACGTCATGAGCTGGCAAAGTCATTTTGAAAATAAAAAGAACTTACGTAAAAATGCCAAAAATAAATAATGAATATCCTGAAAAAACGACAACTACTAAACAAACTGAACTCTACCTCTATGTGTGGACAAATCCTGTCCCAAAAAATGAAAATATCAAAACAGAAATTCTAATTTACTAATTTCTAAAACTTATCTGATAATCTGTGATTATATCAATAATTGTAGTGTAGTTATCCAAATCTTGGCAAAATCACAAAACACCGCCACCTGATAAGTATAACATTACAGTCTAATTTAGTTTGGTTTTTCTCGGGCTCAAGGCCTAGGATGGATAATCGCAACCGATATCCCCAATAACGACTATCTATTGCAGTCATCACTGCAATTGCATAAAAAAGAGTATACACTGTGGGCCGAAATAAAGGAGTACATTTTTTAATTGAAAATATATTTTTTGTTTTTTGGACGATTCAATTTCTTTTTGCAGGACTAATAACCTAACATGTCCTCAACATGACTGAATTAGAAAGCAAAAATAATGCACAGGGTCGGACTTATAAAAAAAATTATGAAGAGTGAGTTTGAAGTCGTTGCAAATGAAAACTGTCTTAGCTAAAATTGTACTGATATGCTTTTTCGGTAGATAAACTATCCAGAACACTCCAGTAAAAAGAAAATTTTCCAAAATTACCGGATTCGCGAAATATCATTTTTTTATTAAATCACTTTTTAACAAATAACACATTTATGAAAACAGTTTAGTAATTTTCAAACTTGGAGTAAAATATCATGGATGTGGCCACCATTATTGTTTACCACTTCTTGAAGTCGTCTGCGCCATAAATTGATAGCCCCATTTATTGCACCCTGTTCAAAATTGTTCCAAACAAATTGCATTTTATCTTTGAGCTGCTGGATTGTTTCAAATTGTTGTCCGTCATACAAATTTTGTTCGAAAATTCCCCAAATTGAATAATCAACTGGATTAAATTCTGGGCTGTTAGGTGGCCACATTTCTGGCTCAATATAATCCGGGCAATTTTCACTCAAGAACATCCTTGTACTGTGGGAAGTGTGCGAGGGAGCACCATCCTGTTGGAAAGTATAATCGTAACAAACATCTTCAATTTCTGGTAATAGGTGCTGCAAGATTTGTTCGCGATACGTTTCTGAATTGAGTTTTACCCCAGCATCAACAAAAATTAGACGAGATTTTCCCAACATGGATACTGCAACAGAGACCATTACACCTTTTGAGAAATGACTTCTTCCAATCAAAAGATGCTCTAAAGGTATTTCTCTCTTAAATTGTACGTCAGAATATACCCTATTATTCTGGGTATTTTTAGGTGGCCGTAAATAAAACATTTTTTCATCTGAAAACCATATTTTTCTAATGTCTTCGCGGGAGCGGAATCTTCGTTATAGCAAATTACATCTTTCCAATCGTTTTTCTCTTACATTGGCCGTAAGTCTTTGACAGTAAACTTTTTTTAATATTTTAAGATGGCAGTCTTCTTTAATGATTCTTTGAACTGACGTACGGGAAATCCTAGTTATTTTTGCGATTTTCCTTGTTCCAACAGTTTGGCCAGGTTGCAAATTTCCTAAAACAACCCTTACTTTACCAATATTTTCTTCAGTTCTCGAGCTTCGCTTCCTTCCTCTTCCACGTTTATTTTCAATAGACCCATCGTTTTCCCTTAGATGTCTTAAGAACTTTCCTATCGTTCCAATATGCCAATTTTTCTCAGGAAATTCATTTACAATTTTTCTTGCACCATAATTATATTTTTCACGAAAATATTTGATTAATAATCTGTCCTGTTCGCTCAAAAGTTGCATTATCAACTGACTAATTTACTTATTTAGCTGTAAATGTCAAACAAATTCCATGGCAACCTGAGCAGTATGACCTACTAAGTAAAATTGACATAAAAGAAGTGGTAAACAATAATGGTGGCCACATTCATAATATTTTACTCTAAGTTTTAAAATTACTAACCTGTTTTCATGAATGTGTTATTGGTTAAAATGTTATTTAATAAAAAAATGGTATTTCGCGAATCCGATAATTTCGGAAAATTTCCTTTTTACTGAAGTGTTCCGGATAGTTTATCTACCGAAAAAGCATATTAGTACAATTTTAGCTAAGACAGTTTTCATTTGCAACGAGCTCAAATGCACTGTTATATATATTTTTTTATAAGTCCCACCCTGTACATTATTTTTGCTTTCAAATTTACAGTCATGTTGAGGACATGTTAGGTTATTAGCCCTGCAAAAAGAAATTGAATCGCCCAAAAAATAAAAAATATATTTTCAATTAAAAAATGTACTCCTTTATTTCGGCCCACAGTGTAGATAGAATAATGCTCGGGCTAGCTTTTTTATGCCAAAAGTGTTTTTAAAAAAGTTTGATAATCTGTATTGATGAATCAATTCATATTCGCTAGATGGGTAAAGAGTATCGACTGTCGTTTTTATACGTTTCAATCGTCTCATCCCTATGCTTCATGCTTCATGTCATTGTGGGATGACCGTTTCGCGCGTCGACACCGAAAACACACGAACACGCGACGAAGGCGGAAATCGTGTCGCCTATATTTTCCTTATATTCGCCGTTGCCCCACTCTCAAGATTACCCCTTCTCATGTGCATAAAATACCACGCGAGAACAGAGAGAAAAGGCAACCGGGACGGCCGCCTATTTTGAATGCACCAGCGGTCAACGGCTAGGACTTGGTCCTCTTGTGGGTGTTTAGGAATGAGTTTCGCACCACTGGTAGGTAGAAGTAATGAAGAATATAATAAGCATTGTTTTTAAATGGAAATCTTCTTGATTAATTGTGATTCAATTATTCAGTTCACAATAATAATTTATTTTGGTATTTACTATTTACTGCGGTAAGGCGGCGCCTACCTTGCCTACCCCGACCAGCCGCCAATGGCAGTTATTCAATGTGGTTTGGTGGAGGATAGTCCCAAAGAAGGCTGCAAGAAATGGATCGCTGATGTCAGCGAAGCAACTTATACCAATTGGATTGTTAGACGAACGTGTCCATCTCTCAAGAAACATGCATATCGAGTATCATACAATTGCCAACACAGTAATTTTCACAAGCATAAAGCCACTGATGCACACTATACTCCAGGTTGCGCAACAAAGACTGCAAAGCTACTGTGAAAATGGTTACGAAGAAAATTAATCGCGACACAATAAGAAACGATTCGCTACTAAAGAAAGGTCTCAATACAATTGTAACGGTAAGATCGTGTTTACAGACTCCTCATTTGTTACAAAAAAAAATTATGACCCATATATTGTAAACGTCTTCATTAACAATACTGTTTATTTGTTATAGATTGACTTTAATCACAATCATAAGGTAGAAGTTGCACAAGCATTCAGTTTCTTACGCATTGATAAGCATACTGAATCACTCTATACAGGGTGTTACAAATTCGATGGGATAGCATTGCTAATTCCTAAACCATAAGAAATACAGCGTCGGTTAAATGGAGGCAAAGTTGCGCATTTTGGCACTCAATAATATGCCGCTGAGAAACTTAAACAATTCGGAGCACTTCCGGAGATATCCGGAAAAAATCGATTTTTTCAAAATTCTTTTTTATTTCCTCCTGAGTTAGTTTGAAGGAATTATTGAAAACGAGTGGCACATTTTCATGGCCACTTTTTCTCCTCTTGAAGGTAGGGTGGTCGGAATTTATATCCGACGTTTCGAATCATCAACTTAATTTTTTCAAATACAAACCCAACTTTTTTTATGCATTTTTGGATAGCTCCTGACTCTCTGAACATCATGATGTGTCACACTTGTCATTCCAAAATATGCAGAATTATAATCCGAGATTTTTCAAAATCAAACCTCTTGATCTCTTTGTAATGCAATGCGCGTATCGTAGTCATGGTAACAATAACAACTTGTCACGCCTGTGGATAGTTTTGGAGCTTGAATAATAAAACTCCAGCTTAAAAACAGTTTCTCGACTAGTTTTTGATCATCAAAACTATTCATAGGCGTGACAAGTTGTTATTGTTACCATGACTACGATACGCGCATTGCATTACAAAGAGATCAAGAGGTTTGATTTTGAGAAATCTCGGATTATAATTCTGCATATTTTGGAATGACAAGTGTGACACATCATGATGTTCAGGAAGTCAGGAGCTATCCAAAAATGCATAAAAAAAGTTGGGTTTGTATTTGAAAAAATTAAGTTGATGATGGTTGCGGAAAATCGAAACGTCGGATATAAATTCCGACCACCCTACCTTCAAGAGGAGAAAAAGTGGCCATGAAAATGTGCCACTCCTTTTCAATAATTCCTTCAAACTAACTCAGGGGGAAATAAAAAAGAATTTTGAAAAAATCGATTTTCTCCGGATATCTCCGGAAGTGCTCCGAATTTTTTAAGTTTCTCAGCGGCATATTATTGAGTGCCAAAATGCGCAACTTTGCCTCCATTTAACCGACGCTGTATCTCTTATGGTTTAGGAATTAGCAATGCTATCCCATCGAATTTGTAACACCCTGTATAAAATATTTCGAAGACGGAATGACACCGAGCGCTGATAGAATATACCACGAAATTTGTTTTATTCGATTACAAACCGACGAGAAAAGTATTTTGGCAGATGCACAGAAAAACCCTCGGGAAAAGGCAGGTCAAATATTTATATAATAAATGGAGGTAAGTTTTACTTAATTTTGCGCCCTTCTTATCAGGTTTGGCTTGAGTTTTTTTTTCGGTGAGGTGAAAGATTTTATTTGCCAGCATTCACTTTTCATTATAGTCGTTCACTTCATTGATCTTGCCAAGAAAATGTTCACGGTGGTGGCTGGTGGCCATATATTAATTGGGCCACCATAAATTGAATAAAACTTTGATCCTGCATCCAATCCATTTTCTCAGTTGTCCTGGAGATTTTTTTCAAAAAATTGTTCAGCAGTCTTTTGTCACGGTTAAAAAAAAACTAAAAAAAGTAAAAAAAGAAAAAATTCCCATTTTTCATGATTTAGTCAAAAATGGGCCATTCTTGCCAAGTTTAAAATTTTATGCATAGACTATATCCTTACTTTGTTGAATACTTATTAGATTTTCAGAAAGTACATAATTTTGCCGAACCTCTCGAAGGTTGCTAGCAATTTTTATCAAATGTTACACAGAAAAGAGGTTTCTTCAAACATTTTTTTTAACGTGAAAAAAGGGTACTAAACAACTTTTTGAAAATAATCGTCAGGACAAGTGAACTGCTATATGGATTGAAGATTATAAATGCACCATTACTTCTTTGATAACTGATTCGGGATCAAGATTTTATCCAAATTTCTAATGGCGCCATCATTAACTGTATGTACTAAGTGTCCAATAAATTCTCGTGGGTATCCATGGGACCGAGTTTTTTTTGCATTTAATAAAAAAATCAATAACCTGAACCCAAAATGACTCTTTTGAAAATACAATTATTTTTTCTCATTATTTTTTTGTATTCCGCTCCGTTCACCAGTAAGAAAATTGAACTCGCCCGTCTGTCAACATGTTGGAAGAAAATACCATTTTTTTTATTGAATTTTCTTCAAATCATTTCACTTTTAATAATAATTCTAAAAGACACTTCATAACATTATTGAGAAACAATCAAATATTCAGGTCAGTTGAAACAAACAAATAATAAAATCCAATATTTCCTCGAGTATTTCCTAAACTTTAACAACCAGTAGAAAATTATGAAGCGATTTATTCCAGATGTTTGAAGCAACTCTTCTTTTTTTGTTTTTATCGAAATTAATATCCTTACGGTGAAAAAGAATGAGGGAAGGGAGCACTCGCCCTCATAAGCTCTGTCTCTTTAATAATAAAATAATAAATATATAAAATAATATCCCTATCTACCCAATTACCTATTAACGCAAAATCAAATTTTTCAGTGGAACAAATTTTGGAGCCAGAACCGAAATGAGTGTAGTCGCTGTATTGAAGTCACGGGAGAAAGAATTTGCTGCCCAAGGTATCACAGTAGGTGTTCAAGAAAACCCACTCATTATCACTGTTCTTACACCATTAATGAAAGGAGCTGCTAGACGATCGTTTGGAAAGGAAATGGCATTTGTTGATTCAAGCGGGTCATGTGACCAGATGAATACCTGCATTACCTTCTTTGCGGCAAGTAAAATTGGTGCGATACCTTTAGCCGTAGTGTTACACACAGCACAGACAGAGGGAAATTACACCCTTGCTTTTGCTGCTGTAAAAGAATCTTTTATTAAAATTGGATTTACGGATGAAGATTTTTCTCGAGTTTTTTTGACTGATGGTAGTCAAGCTGAAAGAAGTGCGCTCAGGACAGTCTTTCCATCTTCTGTGCTTTTGCTCTGCATTTTCCATATGTGTCAGGCGTTCTGGCGTTGGCTATGGGCTGCCCAACCTAACATTTCAAAAAATGACAGAAAAGCTATAATGCTGTATTTCCAAGAAGTAATGTATGCAAAAACAGAAGAAGATTGTGAAGAATATTATTTGAGTTTAACAAATAACCTTAAAGAAAAACAGTACAGCAATTTGATAATGCACGTACAAAAATTATGGAAGCGACGTAAAGAGTGGTGTTTGTGCTATCGCGGAAATGTCATTACTCTCGGAAGTAATACCAATAACTACGCGGAGGCATCTATTAGAATATTCAAGGATGTAGTTTTGCAACGTTGCCGTGTTTTCAATGCGTGTGCTTTGGAGTTTTCGAATTCTCGTCAAGACGAGCTGGATTTAACTTTTTTGAAATTTGTTCGAAAAGCAAAGAATGCATCTGTAACACAAATTGGTGAATCATGTTACCACGTAGCCTCCAAGACAGACAATCAAATGTTATATACTGTCCACACCGACGTTGCGATGTGCGATTGTCCATTTGGGCAAAGTGGACGTTTTTGTAAGCACATATGCGCTGTGCAAGAAAAGTACAACATAAATGTTAAAACCGCACCAAAACTCACATCAGAAGATAAAGTAGATTTTGCTAACATTGCAATAGGTGAAAATATCTCAGTAGAATTTTACAAGGGCATGGATGATATTACCACACAAAATTATAATATAAGTGGAGAGTTATTTGGAAATCCAATTTTCATTGGAGAGCCTGGTGTAGAATACAGGGAGAAAGAAGTCGCAGTTAACGAGAACACTTTCGACAAAAAACATGCGGTAGCCGTTTCAAGTCTCTCAGAGAATTTTGCTAAGATAGCAGAGATCGCTGCAGCTAATCAATCACACATAGCATGACTGAAACAGTGATCAAGCTAAATAGATGTCTTGAAAATATTACAACACCACCTCAAGTGGAGAGTTTCCTTGTAAGAGCCAAAATTAATATATCCCGGACAGTAGGAGTTCAACCTACGTCTATAGCACGTAGGAAATCTAGACCAGGATTAGGAAGTGTCCATCAAAGAATTCAGGCAGGTAGGCCATCTAATGACGAAATACAAGAACCGAAAATTCGCAAGAGAAAAATATGCCTTGTGAAAACGTGATGTTGGATTGGCCTAGTGCGAAATACCATTAGTACGTGTTTTACATAATTTGTTATAATTAAAAGTTCCGTTCGATGTAATTTATTGTTTTATTGTGTTAGTACAACAATACCACCGTAATATTCCTTTTTAGTGTGATTCACGTAAGTGGTCTGTTACAAGTAGCATTTCAAATTTCAAGAACAAAAAAATTAAGAAATTGAGTTTCAGTCCATTTCATTTGAGAACAATTGAACGTTTTTTGACGCACCATATAATGCTGTTTTTCTTGTCGCTAGCGGAAGGCGCAGAGCATAAGTCTGTCGTGTAATTCGAACGCAAAAGAGATGTCAAAAATATGACTTTCGCTTGAACTGAAATGACGGTTCTTGACCTATAGTTAAAGTTCACGTACTCACGTTTTATTGTGTATTGTTGAATCAACAAATATGTTACTCTTCATGAAACTCAGTCAAAACTCATTCAAACTTGGTACTGACACTAACAGCAATTTGGAGGTTATAAATAATATTGTCACATGTGACATCACCCTGCCACTAGTTGCTCTGATCTACGCGCATGCGCGACCCGAGAAAAATAACTCTATAGAATAGAATATAGCATATAACAATACTCCATAAAAGTTATTCAGAATTTCATATGAAAATCAAAATTCAAATAATATACAGGTTGTTCTATTTTCTATTTGAAATAAGAAACTTACTGGGAAAAACTAGTGGATCCGACAACGCTGGAATCGCCAAAAAATTATTAAAAGTTCCATTACACTTTCATATCGACTCATAGCAAAACTCAACACATCTGGAAAAGCCGTTCTTGAAATACTTTTAACATACCACCTACGTGAATCACCCTGTATAGTAAAAAATAGTAGAAAATTGAAAACTAGATCAGCTAAATCTCACAGCTTGAAAATCTTCTGTGAAAATACTCTTGAAAAGGAATGGTAAAATCACGCTACTCAGTAACCTAGGTCAATTTATTTTAAATAGTTCTTGTACATATACATTTAGTATCCACACTAAGTCATTGCTAATCTTCTAGCAGAAAAAAACATTTTTCTGTCCTATTTTTATCGCCAGCATGATGGTAATACACATTGGTTGCACATCTCATGCGTTGTACGTTCATAGAAAGCGAAAGATGTGTTGCAGCGCGGTACGTTTTGTCGGGCGAAAATACCCGTAAATTTCTAGCCAAAGCGTACCACGACTGAACGCGTTACTGTGTTGCACAATGGTACACTTCGTCTTTACGCGACCGGACACATTCAGTAGTCGACCATCGCCTTTCCTATAGTCGACCTAATTAATACCTAATGTACTTTTTACCAGTAGTCGACTACTGTACACAGTAAACTAACACAGTAAATCGTTAGTGGCCTGTGCCACTGTATTTCGCCAATGTTTGTGTAACCTATAGTCGACCGCCCAGAATTAAACTGTTTTTAGCTACTTTCCACTATTTTTTCTTGAAAAATATGTCAACAAACTAATCTATAATAGGTATCAGAAATGCGTTTATTCAAGTCTGTTTCAACTGATTCCTTCCTGGTGGACAAATTAATGAAGGCAACACACTTATCAATTTTGTTGAAGAGATGCTTCACCGCCACGTGGGTCACATTGACATTGGCTGGAGTTGATATTGCTCAACCGAATGTTTTACGATTGGTAGAATTTTGCGCGAAACTGTCAAATTGCTAAAGAACAGAGCCGTACTCTAAAGTATATAAAATTTAACTATTTATGACCAAATATTTAATGAAGTGGTCGACTACCGGAGCCGGTCGACTTTAAGGTACTCTCCCCTTCCTATTCCTAGCAACTTTCTAGTCTGCCTTATTACTACATTATATATTTCAGTTGATAATAATTATTTTACAAATTATACAAGCTTAAAATCACTTATTATGAGTGAAGATTAATATAAATAATATCATAAATAAAAAGTTGGGTTAGTGTTAGTGTGGTCATGTCATTGTTAAACTGAAGGCCGAATCAAGCAACGACATACTTTTTGGTCAACGTCGAGCCAACATGACGGCCTCCATACTGCAACCAGTTTAAGAAGCCGAAATAATACACTTTACCAGTACAGATATATTTAAGACGTACGTGATACCCCCCAATATTATTATTGTAACTCTAGTTTATGAGTACATACCTTTCCAAGTTTCCGATAGTAACTCGGTACTGATCTTTATTCCGTGAACAATTGACAAGTGTTCAGTTAAAAGTCCACTCGAAGAAAAAGCACTATCACACATGATGGTCCACTATCATTTTTCTCTTGGCAACGATCATAGATAAAAAATATATGGCAACGATTATTTAAATGTTGTTTTTTGATCATGGACATACCGTGGACTTCTTTACAATGCCTCCCATAGCTCCATTTACTTGAAAATGTTTTTTTACACGGGTGACATGAAGTTTGCCCGGACGGACATTTTCACTATTCATAATATGTATACGCACTTGCAAACGAGAACCGAGAACACACAATTAATGTGGCGACGCCGCGTCAACAACAAAACCATAAAGAATAGTGGATTCTTCATGAACCAAACTTTTAACTTTTCCCGCTAAAATAATGGTGTTGAAGCATGGAAGTAGAAAGGGGTGGACACCACATAACGTGACTAAAATGGGATCACTTTCGCCATCTTACCGTGATCGTTTTGTCAAAGTGTCAGTTTACATTAAAATTTGTAGCTGTGCTGTGAGGGTTATTTTGTGATTTTTGTGTGTTGTTACATTTCTCAATTATGGTTTCATGTGCCTTGAGAAGTTGTGCGAGTAAATACGCTATCGATAAAAAAAAATCGACCGAAATCACATTTCATAGGTTGGTATGGCATAATACAGGACCGGGATATGAAATTTGTGTCGAGTTCACTGAAATATGTATATGGTTGAGATTTGTGAATGTTTAATCACAATTTCCAATATGTTGTCCAATTTACTTAGTCATGGCTATGATCAATTTGTGTTGGACATTCATAGGTATAGTCTGTTCATGGCTTTCCTGCGGTTACGTCATACTTTTCCGTCTCTCTCTTACACATTGAAAAAAAAATCACGTAAGTCTGGACGAGGATCTTTCGGACCAATTTGACAAATGTCACATGTTGGAGCGATCAATCTACGACATACTACCAAACGTCAAATACTGTGACGTGACCGCAGAACAGCCTTGAACAAGCTGTATTTACTAATGAAAAGCATTGATGCAAAGTACCTAGATATACAGGAGATTTTTTTTTAATTAATCTTGTAATCTTAAAGCTAATAGTATAGGTATAAGACATAAAAGTAATAAAACTATACTATCCAAAGGACAATAAAAAGATCTCAATTATCATCATTTCTTTTTATTAGTCACCTTGCATCCTACTACTTGGGTAGAAAGTATAATTTTCAACATTAAATATCTTTTTTATCGCATGATAAGACCCAATCTTATCATTTTAAGGTTTCTGGATTGTGGGTTTTGGGGTCAATGAAAACTCCAGGATTGATTGGAAGCTTGTGTTAACGTTTATTTGGTTTACATAACACCTTCCTCAGGGCTACATAAAAACAATCCTTTTCATCAAAACGTAGGCACAAGTTTTCAATCAATCCTGGAGTTTTCATCGACCCTAAAACCCAAAATCCAGCAAGCATTAAATTAAATATATTGTTTCTGCAGATTCCAAATACTTGTTAATTTCTTAAATACAATAAATATATAAATATATACTAATCTTTCAAAATATAATAGAACATGTTCGAATAATTATTTATTTTAATTAATTAACAACGCTAATTGCTTGGAGTTCCTGACTCAACAGGTAACTAGCAAGTTTAAAAAAATTGCAATTAACGATACTAACCGGCATATCGATAAGTTGGAGGCGAGGAGCAATGAATTATTGCATATTATTAAAAGATTAGTGCCCTTTCATATTTTTGATGATTTCATTTACTGTCAAAGGAATAAATTTAACTCTATTTTTCAACAAATAAAAAAGAACAACTTAGCAAAACTCAACAAGTTAGTTGGTATCAAACGTAATAAGTTTAACACTAGCAATGTAGAATGGTTTAAAAATGTCTCTAATATTGAAATTCCTGAACATATAAAAGGTTTTTTGTCTTTAGGACCGAAATTTAGTCTACCTGTTGGTGTGAGAGATATTAATATGTACAGTCTACTATCTGAAGTTGAACTTCTTATCCAATGTATACCAGAGGATCGACAGGACCTCATCAGATCTAAAGCCACTAATATCATAACTAATTTTATTAATTCCAAGGCAAGTTTTAGACCACTTTCGGCTGATATAGAAAAAGAAACGTCAACTTTCTTAAAGAATAATCCTGACCTTGTAATTACTAGATCTGATAAGGGTAATGTTACTGTCGCTATGACAAAGACTGATTATATCAATAAATCTGCTCAACTTCTGGATGACGAGTCAACTTACCAAATTTGTATTAGAGACCCTACTCCAAGAGTAGAAACCAATTGTAACAAACTTATTAAGAAACTTAAAGATAGTAATTTCATAGACTTCAACGTTGCCAAATTGATTACCACTTACAATGGGATTTGTCCTAAATATTACGGTTTGCCTAAAGTCCATAAAGAAGGTGTACCTTTACGCCCCATAGTCTCCTGTATTGGAGCTTCCACTCAACCCCTAGCCAAGCATATAGCAGTGATATTGGACAGATCTTTTTGTAACTTCAACAAATTTAGAATTAAGGATACGTTTGAGTTTGCTGATAAGATTAATGGTGTTATAATCCCCGATGGTTTTGTTCTGGCCTTTTTCGACGTTGTTTCTTTGTTTACTAACATACCACTCGATCTAATCACCGATATTTTGGATGAACATTCTGAACTTATTGAGGGTAACTGCTCTATCCCTAAGGAAGTGTTTTTGGAGATTATCGCGTTTTTGTACAACAATACATTTTTCAGTTTTAACGGTACTTTTTATAAACAACTAGTTGGAGTACCAATGGTGCCTGTTCACCTATACTAGCTGAAATCGTCATGAACAAACTTTTGTATTACATTACGGCCAACTCTAATTTCCATTTTCCCTTCATTTACCAATATGTAGATGACCTTTTAATGGCTCTACCTGCTGACCTAGTGCAGAACACTCTCAATCTATTCAACGGGTTTAATGCTAAACTTCAGTTCACCGTGGAGGAAGAGGTTGATTGCGCAGTCCCCTTCTTGGATACTCGGGTTGTGAGATCAGAACAAAATATCATTAAATTAGACTGGTATAGGAAAAAGTCAAGTTCAGGGAGATACATCCCTTTCCATTCTTACCATCCAATGAAACAGAAACTTAATACTATACTTGCGCTAAAAAACAGAATTACCAAAATTTGTCATACAACCTATGTAGATAAGAACTTAGAATTATTAGAACAAATTTTAATAAAAAACGGATATCCTATCCATATCATTAGAAGAACTCTTAGGAGGGATGATCAACCTAACATTGTTAGCAGACAAAATGTAAATCCTGATATTGAGGTTAGATTTGGAAAATTACAATACATACAGGGTCTCTCTTTCTCACTTGGTAAACTTTTCAAAAATACTAATTTAAAAATAGCTAACTATAATTTAAAAAGAATAGGTCGGTTCTACTCTAACTTGAAAGATTCTACAGTTGTCAAAAATAAATCCTACATAGTGTATGGGATCCAATGTCAATGCCAACAAATTTACATTGGACAAACTTCACAAAAACTAGCAAAAAGGATTGCATCACATAAAAGTGATTGCAGACACCGCCCAATTAGTACTAGCCTCAGCATACATGCTAATGAACAAGATCACAAACCTGTTTTCGACCAACCGTTTGTCATGATGACTGAGAGGAGTAACTTTAAGAGGAGGTTCCTTGAAATGTGCTACATACATAACTGCGACAACTGTGTTAATTTCAAGAAAGACGTGGAGGGCCTAAGTTCTAGTTATACCTATTTACTTACTCAATCACTTACAAAAAAACCCTGTCATCCAGATACGTATATCAGTAAAACAATAACCTAACTAATTTCTCTGAGTTTCCACTTTCGTACCTGTCTGGCTTCTTTTCTTTTTTGCTTTAATGTTCCATTGACACTATGTTTAAATTTCTTTTTTCCTTTAAAAAAATCAACTGATTGTTGCTCTTTTATCTGTTTGGGTAAATTAAGACTGTTCTCCCCCTTTCCTACTTTTCTTCTTACAATATCAGGATGTAGTTTGTGTTAACCTGATGGGTGACTGAGTGACGTCACATGTCTTGCTCATCTAGCCTACGGTCAGACAGAACCAATGTCAATGGTCATGTCATTGTCAATTTTAAGCAACAAAAAAGTTTCTTTGTTTCAACGGTCACATGTAGTATAAGGGTATTATTACTTTCTTCCCCGGTGCTGCACCCTGTAACTTCAAAATAATGCACACCCACCCTCTTGTTAGGTTGAGGAGAACTCTGTAACTAATCTGTAAGTTAATTTTAACCTTTGCTGACTTTTGTAGACTGAAACCACGTTCTTTATATATAGATTCTTCCTGAAGAAGCCCTTAACTTAGGGCGAAAGCTTGAACTAAGATTTAATATACAATACCACTGAGCAAGTCCATATTTATTGCTCCCTTCTCTGAGTGTACGTTGGGGCGATCCCGATAGTTAAAAAACCTGCTCGAATAATTATTATCATCTTTCTTATTCCTCTTTATTTATGTCCAAGTGAATATTGACCTGCATGATTTGTATTATTATAGCGTAACTCTCGGCATAACTAATAATTGTTATACATCTGTTGTTTGTAGCTTCGTTTTAGATTAACCCCCCGCCAGAGCAGTGTACATACATAAAAAAATGTACATTATCTCCATTATTTTGGGACAAAAAACAGAACAGCCATGTTAGGAACAAGATCAACAAAACACTTAAAGGTAGAGCTTATAGTCTTAATTTATTCATTTTTGGTTGCCAAAAATTACTCTGTATCATAAAATGGCGAATGCGCTTTCAAAAATGTTTCGGGAGAGTAGATTCTCGTCGTTATTGTTCTAAGACTACATATAAACAAGAAGACACAGTCTTTCATTCATACACAAGCGACATTCCAAAAACCTTCAGTACAGACGTCGCAATCTATGCGGACGATACAGCGCTTCAAAACCTAGTCGAGTGGACCGATAAGTAGAAGATCCGGATTAATCCGGGAAAAACACAGGCCATTCTGATTAGCCGCAGACACGAAGACACTTCCCTGGATTGACGCGGTCAAGTATCTTGGCGTTATTATTGACAAAGGGATGGCTTGGCACAAGCAGATCTCTGAAAACGTCCAAAAGGGACGAGCCGCTATGGGTTTCATTACAGTGCCTCATGAACAGTAAGAGCGTTCTATCAGTCAAAGCGAATATCCTATTGATCAAAGCCGCCTTGAGGCCGATCCTTACTTACGGATCAGCCTCATGGGGTTACGCGGCAGAAGCCCATCAAGCTAAAATTCAAACTACGGAGAATATTTATCTCCGTAAAGCGGTTGGTGCCCCATTGTTTGTCCGAACTTCCAAGATCAGACAAGCCTTGGAGTGGCAAACCGTTCGCCAATTCATGAGAGTCAAGGCCCGGAAAACTTTCGATCAGGCCGCAACGCATGACGATCTTGTGCTCAGAGCTCTGGTGGATTACGATCCAGCAGATCTCTGTACACAGGTTCGTAAGAGACCAAGAAACCAGTTGTAGGTTTCGCTTTACAAAAAACCTAAGAGATGTATCAAGGTCGTTCGAAACTAAGCGACAAAACGCACCAAGCGCTAGTATGTAAGTTAGGACAAAATCCGTCTCGCACGCGATTCACTACTGGAAGAGGCTGTATGTTCGTATTTTTATTTCTTTTTCTTTCATTTTTCGTAGCCTTTAGAGATCAGACTGCGCAGGAACCGGGTTTCTGGCACTCCTACCTGTATTTCTAGATGCCTTCCGGAAGGTAACCCGGTACCAAAGAAGTCAAATTAAGTTAGAAGACTGGGACACTAAAGGGATTATCCCTGAAGTCCTAATGCAAAGGAGAGGTTTAGTTGGTAGAACCCCACACTACCCTATGGTCTTGGACCATAGGGTGTCTGGTTTCAGATTCCTCTCCTTGGGGCCGGAACCCCTGAACAAAAAAAAAAGAAAAAAAAATCATTCATAATTCCCTAGAAAACTGCATCCTAAACCTAAGACTATCTATATATATACCAGTATTATCTAAGTTATTGTTGACAGTGTCACTTCCAGCTGTTATTTAAGCGGGGTATTTGAAAATGTAGATGACGCTTCAGTTAATCCTGTTATATGTTTCTATATTTTAAGCGCGATATTCAAAAACCTGTCATGCTCCAGCTTATTGTGTTTTATGTTTTTCGAGCCGGATTAAAAGTAAAGAAGTCTACAGGGTATCGTTTATGCCGGGGATATCAAACTACAGATCGTATCCCATTTTTTCCAAGAATACGATGTAAGCAGTAGGAATGTTTTGTGGCAGTAGGTATAATATATGAACCTTATTAAGAACCTTTGTTTTGTATATTATAATAATATAATAGATTTTTAGTTGTAGATGTAGATGTTACAGTGGGTGGCTCACGCCAAAACCTGCTTAGGCCTCCTGGGCCCGTTGCAACCCACAATAGATAGAAGTGAGATTATTGAAGGCACGACGCTTTCGCGAAGCTCAGCAGGTCCCTCAAATAGATCCCTTCCAATTCCTGGAGTGTTGTGAGTTCAGCTCCGAAGTGTTCCATCCTAATACTACGAAGAGCCGGACATACCGTTAGGATGTGGGCAACGGTCTCTACGTCTTCAAGGCACCACCTACAGTCAGAATCTTCCCCGATCCCGATCCTATGGAGGTGACCCTTCAGGTTCATGTGACCAGTTAATAGACCAGTCATTGTGCGGAGGTCTTTTCTGCTCATATTTAGGAGCTCTTTGGTTCTGCCCGTATCAGGTCCTGTTATCATTGCCTTGGCATGTAGCATACCAGTGGCATTATTCCAGCATAGAGTGGCCTTTTCGAGTAGAAGTTTCTTCGCCTCGACCATTCCTATTGCTTTAGAGATGCCAATCATTGGTTCGGGTCCTATCGGCCTGTGCGATGAACCACTTTTGGCAAGTCTGTCAGCTTCAATGTTCCCCTTTATACCGCTATGGCCCGGGACCCATATTAGCCTCACCTTGTTGTTATTTTGAATTATCTTATGCAGAACCTCTTTGCATTCTAGGACTGCTTTAGAGTCTACTGCCTTTCTCACAACAGCCTTTAATGCTGAAGTGCTATCTGAACAAATGTTGAAAGTTCTGTGATTTGTGCCGCTCTCAAGAATGTTATATGCACATTGTGTTATGGCGAAGATTTCGGCCTGTAGGATCGAAGCGTAGATCCCGAGCGAGAAGGTCATTTTATTGTCCCTCCCGCTCTTGCAGAATCCTGCTCCTGTGACTCTCTGATGTTTAGAGCCATCAGTAAACCACCACGACCCTTCTCGTGTTTGAACTGGTCTGTTCTGATCCGTCCAATCCTCTGGTCTAGGAATAATCAGCTCAGACGAGCTACCAGCATAGAAGATTGGAGTCATGTAGTCGGAGTGCATTAGCAGCACTCCATCTTTTATCTGGGGTTCACTCATGATGACCGAGTGTCCCTTGTTCCTTAGCTTCAGATGTTCCAGACAGTGAAGACGGTATGCTGTTCTGAGTGCAACACTCTCTACAAACAAGTGCAGGGGGGGTAGCTCCAGGATTACCTCCAACGCTCTCGTTGGTGTGGTCCGTACTGCGCTTGTTATACTGATGCATCCCATCCTTTGAACCTTATCCAGTTGCCTTTGGATGTATGCTTTCTTAGTTGCGGGCCACCATACTATGGCTCCGTAGGTGATCAGAGGTCTGATAACCATAGAATAGATCCAGTAAACTATTCTGGGTTTCAGTCCCCATGTTGTCCCTATAGCTCTTTTGCATGCCCATAGAGAGCATATGGCTTTCCTAGAGCGTTCTTCGATGTGATCTTTCCAGGACAGTTTCTGGTCAAGAGTTACTCCTAGGTATTTGACCGTTTTCCTGTATTCCAGGACTCTTCCTGAGAGGGATATCTCCGGTTTGAGTCCTGGTTTGTATTTCCTGGTGAATAACAGGATTTCGATCTTTTCGGGGTTGATCCTAAGTCCTTCATGGGAGCACCTCTGTTCTATAATTCTCAGGGCTCGCATTGTGGGTGCTCTCAGCTCCTGAATGTGGCTACCCGTCGTAAGGATCACCAGATCATCAGCATAGGCCTGTGTTTACAATCCCGAATCGTTCAGCTGCTTCAGCAGGCTGTCCACCACAAGACTCCAAAGGAGAGGGGATAAGACTCCACCCTGGGGACAGCCTCTGGCAGCCATAGTTCTGACATTTTGTCCGTTTAATTCGGCAAATATCATCCTTTGTGATAGCATATTTGATATCCACTGGGTCAGTGTTCTTTCTGAGCCCCTTGCCTCTAATGCTCGACAGATCGATTCAAAGGAGGTATTGTCAAATGCGCCTTCGATGTCCACAAAAGCACCCAATGCTGATCTATTTCCGTCTAGCGCTCCCTCTACCTTGGTGATAAGGTGATGTAGCGCCGTGTCCGTCGATAGACCTTGTCGATAGGCATATTGATTGTTATGCAGTGGCGTGGATAACAGATGCGTTTCCTTGATGTATCTATCAACAAGTCTTTCCAGTGTCTTGAGTAAAAAGCTTGATAGACTAATCGGTCGGAAGGACTTGGGGTTGGTGTAGTCTGATTTCCCTGGTTTCGGGATAAATATCACCTTCACTTCCCTCCAGCTAGAGGGAATATAGCCCATGGCAAGGCATGAACGAAAGAGCTTCACCAGGAATGCGGTTACATGATTTCCAGCTTTTTGTAGCAAGGCCGGAAAAACCCCATCCATCCCTGGAGCTTTGTACGGAGAGAAGGACTCGAGAGCCCATTCTACCTTTTCATAGTCGACTATCCTCTTTGCAGTTTCAAAGTCGGGAGCTGTGCGGGCTCTTACCTGATGTGGGAGTGCAGCGATTTGCCCCGATCCAGGAAAGTGCACTTCCAGTAGCCTGTTAAGCGTCTCCTCCTCGGACAAGGTTAATTTTCCATCCGCTTTAACTAGGCATCCTATTTTGGCTCCAGGGTCCTTTGCTAAGATCTTGCATAGGCGGAGCGTAGACGGAAGGTCGTTCAGCTCTTCGCAAAAGCTTTGCCAGCTATGTCTCCGAGCTGATCTTATGACCTTCTTGTAGTTTCTTTGGGCTGTCTTATAGTCATCCCAGCTGTCCGGAGTACGCAGTTCTTTAGCTCTACTGAGGAGCCTGCGAATTTTGCGACGGTGAGTCTCCGTTTGTTTATTCCACCAGACCGTCTTGGAGTTGTTTGGCTTTTCCCTTAAGGGGCATGCTGTCTCAAATGAATTAGT
Organism: Orchestes rusci; assembly: GCA_958502075.1. Taxonomy (NCBI): domain Eukaryota; kingdom Metazoa; phylum Arthropoda; class Insecta; order Coleoptera; family Curculionidae; genus Orchestes; species Orchestes rusci. The sequence goes on from OY293305.1 coordinate 35,384,067, forward strand.
GAGGCATTCTTGAAGCTGATTTGCAGCCAGCTCAATGTCCTCTTCTATTCTTATTTTGGTAAGAATGGTAAGATTTTTAGTTGTTAGGATAGAAAATTTCGAAAGTTGTAAAATCGAGTATGTTCTAAAAATAATAAATGCGTTATAATTATATTATTATGTTCATATTTGAATATAATAAATATACATTACATATAGTCAATAACGCGGCTGCTTTTCAAGCATTTAGCATTTGTGCTTATCTCTCAAATATCTATAATTTCTGAACTTGAAAGAAATGCATGCATAGTATAGAATATAATAATGTATATAGGGATTGAAAAGATTATTGACAAACGACTTATTGCTTTGAAATTGGTTTGAGTAACCTCTACAGGGTGGACCAGAAGTAATGGGTCATACGGTAACAGTAGATTCCTCACACAAAAATATTGTGATAGACCTCAATTTGTCAAATCCGAAAGTTGATTTTAACAGAGATAGATACAGGGTGTCAAAGTTGAATTTTGATATTTGATTTTTCAAATAACTTTTGAAATAATCATGTTATTTTCATCATTTAGCATTTGTGCTTATCTCTCAAATATCTATAATTTCTGAACTTGAAAGAAATACATGCATAGTATAGAATATAATAATGTATATAGGGATTGAAAAGATTATTGACAAACGACTTATTGCTTTGAAATTGGTTTGAGTAACCTCTACAGGGTGGACCAGAAGTGATGGGTCATACGGTAACAGTAGATTCCTCACACAAAAATATTGTGATAGACCTCAATTTGTCAAATCCGAAAGTTGATTTTAACAGAGATAGATACAGGGTGTCAAAGTTGAATTTTGATATTTGATTTTTCAAATAACTTTTGAAATAATCATGTTATTTTCATGAAATTTCGTACATAGCAGGGATTGTTCAATATGCAAAATTCAAATCTGAGCACGGAACTGCTCTTACTTGTAGGTGGCGCCACTTACCCAACTTTTCACGCATTCAAATAGTCAGAACTTTTTTGTACGCACTCGTAAATTTTTTAAAATTGTAAAAATGATGTTTCCATCATATTTACATGAAAAAGGTTTACTTTGTAGAAGTTCCTAGGAGTAACCTTTTTCAAGATATTTGAACTTGAAGTAATCCATGCAATGTGGTTTCAAATGGAAAATTTTGGAAATGAACTCAGGAGGCTTTGAAAACGGCGTTATCATGATAATTTTGACATTAGCTTGAATGCTCAATGTTTCTTAAAATAAAAAAATCAATCTTATTTTATATTTTTTTCATAAAAATGACAAAAAAATCATTTTTTTAATAAAAAAAAAACCTTCGAGTGCGTACAAAAAAGTTAACTAGTTGAATGAGTTGAAAGATGTGTAAGTGGCGCTCCCTACATGTAAGACCCATACCAAGACCAGATATAAATTTTGCATGTCAAACAACCCCCATATCGTCGCCTTAGTAAGAAAAACACGCAAGTCCATTTTGATACATTTTACAGGAGATGAAAAACGTTTATTGACCTTCGCAGCAGTAATGACAGCTTGACAGCGTTTTTTGGCGGGATTTATTTATTTGATAGTTACGTGAATTTCTGGTTAGTTAGGTTTGATGTTTGGCTACTAGATAGCGTTTAAAGGTCAATTATTGCCCCAAAAGTGGAGTTACGCGGTTTTCTTACTTAGGCGACGATATACGAAATTTCATCAAAATAACATGATAATTTCAAAAGTTATGCGAAAAAATCAAAAATTAAAATTCATCTCTGGCAACCTGTATTTCTGATAATATCTTCGAACATCACCAACTTTCGGATTTGACAAGTTGAGGTATATCACAATACTTTCGTGTGAGGAATCTACTGTTACCGTATGACCCATTACTTCTGGTCCTCCCTGTATATTAATATCCTTTCTATACCTCCAGTGAGCGGACTTAGTGACAAATATACGAAAATAGCACTTTTTTCCCATTAATAAGTATTCCGTAACATTTTACATCTTGTTCTAAACATTTTTATTATACATAGATATAGTTGCATCATTATCTCGGTTATTAGACATGAAGTGTTGATTCAATACGACATTGGGTCCTATGATTGAACGTTTACGTTATCTTAACATGTCCATATCACCATGGTAACGCTGTTATCAAATGGAATATTTGCATTAGTGAACAATCTTAACAGATACGTTAAGTTAACGTAAACGTTCAATCATAGGACCCTGTATGAGTACATATAGTCTCTTATTTAACTCTATTTTTCTTATAGATTTGTTCAAATTATGAATTAGGTAATACAGATTCTCAACGAGTATTTTTGCGATTTCTGGGATGTTTTATATTTGAGTCTCAAATGAAACAAAACTCAAGGATTAAATTAGTAAAAATATATATTCGGTATTTTGTACCCATCCAAAATATTGATATTTTCAGGATACCTTTTCCCACTTATGCCCTTCTCAAAAAATATATCAGTGGGTCTCTGAGTAGCGCAGTTTGTTTTTGCAACATGCTTAAATGCACCCACTTCATACAAACGTTCTAAGTCCGGTCCTGGCTAAAATTCGGAAGCTCAATTTTAGGGTAATAATGAGAACATATTGACCAATATCATATCCAAAAATCATCAAAATCCATAAACAAACAAAAAAGTTATCAAGCGTCAAATGAGGTTCTAACTTAGTGTGTCCCAAATTCGTTTCTCTATACAGGGATCTTGGCTCCTATTAAACCTACATCAAAGGTTAAATGGGGAAAGTTTTAGAAGAAACTTAGTGCATTCGATATTCGGTTCCAGATTTGCGATCGGTCAATTGGTTTTGGAAATATCGGCGAAAAACCGAAAATGGCGGATTTTGTTTTTTGCCAGTAAATCCGAAACGGTTAATTGGACAGCTATGAAAATGTGACATTATCTGGACACTTTCTTAAGACGAATAAAATGGTGTGTATGACATGTCTCAATCGCCTTTTGTTTTTCCGCAACCCGCCTCAACTTTCATTTTTCTTATTGCCGCCATATTGGATTTTTTGATTTTTGGAAAGAGTGTAAGATTTCCAGTCTAGTGATGTCCCACAAGTGCATAAAAGATTTCAGTATCATCGAAATATCACACTTCGTAGCTGGGACTCAATCTTTTCTAAGGAGCAGGCCATGATTTATTTGTCGCAAACATCATTAATAGGTACTGTATCAACCTAAGGTCACTTTATTTGGTGTGCAGCGAACGTGTTACACTCATTGAATTTTCAATAGAACATGGACGTAAATGATGACTTCTCAACGAGTCTATGAGTGTATTGAATAAAAAGTCAGAAAAATCATTGTTTATTCAATCAACACTCAAGCTTTTGAATAACTTACAGGTAGATACTAATATATTGAAAATGAAAATACTGTAATGTGTTCTCAACTGTCTCGGTATTGATTTACAAGTTTACAAAATGAAGTCCATTTGCATCGAGGCATTTTTGACAATTAGTAACTGTTTTTCGTACAACCCTCGCAAGTATGTTTCTGTTGATATTTGTAAATGTGTCAATAGTCGTAGGAGGATCAAATTCATAGACCTCATTCTTTGTATGACCCCACAGATAAAAATCCAAGGGAAAGGTCGGGGGTTCTAGGAGGCCAGGGTGTTGTACCATTTAATGAAATGATCCTTTCCTCAAACTGCTCTATCAAAAAGTTCCTGACTTGAATGGTGTTGTGAGCCGGACATCCATCCTGTAAAAACCAGATTCTTCTGAACTCATCTTCGGTTAGAGTAGCTCGTAATGCCGGCACAAGATTTCGCAAAAGCTCTAGGTATCTCGTCCGTTTAGGCTGTAGTCAAATGAAAATGGTCCTATAAGTCGATTTCCTGAAATGATTGATTGATAGTTGCCCAATCGAGAAAGGTGAGTTGGATAAAATTACCAATGACCCCACACCAAACGTTAAACCCAAATCCGGTATATAGACGTCTCGCTGCCACTTCGTGAAGGTTTTCCACAGCCCTTATGATGAGTGTTGTGCTTATTAAAAACTCCACAATTCGTGAACCTACTTTCATCGGACCACAAGACATGATTTACAAAATCGGGATTGTCATTACACTTCCTTGTATACCACTCACAGAAGCGCATTCGTCTTGGAAAATCAGTTTCTTCAAGTCCTTGAACTACTGTGGGTCTGTATGGAATAGTATATGGATGGTACTTATTCTTTTTAAGCACTCTCTGTACTGTTGATTTTGACACACCAATTTCCCGTTCTACAGTTCTTACCGATTTACTAGGGTCTTCGTTGACAGCTCGTAAAATGTTTCTGTTGCGATTCTCATTTTCAATGTTGTATCCGCTTCTAGGTTGTTCGAAGGCCCCAAAGTTGATCAAATTAACAACCATTTTTCTGAATTGGGTTTTATGAGTCTGCCGTCGTTCGGGGTACATCTCCAAAATACCTTGCTGAGGTAATGTCGGCATTTCTCTGTGACTGCGAGTACAGCGCTAACATATCCAACTTTTCCTCATTCGAATAGGGAACACCGGGCATTTTTAATAGGTTTTGACAATTTGTTTATCAGATTCATTATTTTGATGACAGAGAAGCGTACTACTATTTACGTAAACACAACTCTCATACTGAATTATTATTTGTGGTATAGACCACAACGCCATCTTTCGGCAGAATTATTGAACGACATATCAGAGCCTCCTAGGATTTTGCTTATAAACCAGTTTTCTGTCAAATAAATCATGGCCTCCTTAGAAAAGATTGAGTCCCAACTACGAAATGTGATATTCCGGAGATACTTAAATCTTTTCCTACAGCCGTGCGGAAAATTCAATTTTCCGCACCGATATCCGTGTGGAAAATCAGATTTCCCGCAAATTAACAATATCATGAGCAAACAGCAACCAGGTTTCCAGGTAACTATGGTCGCTTAGTTACACATTTCGACATTCATTTTTATTTATTTGTCATTAGTTGCATCAGAAACTTTTGAGTTACGAATTATATCCTTATTTCCGCACGTCTGTAGAAAAACTATTGTACCTAACACTTGCGGAAAATGTTTTTCCGCCCTCGGCTGCTTCACCGAACTCCGCTACGCGTCGGTCGGTGAACGGCAGACTCGTGCGGGAAAACTAATTTTCCGCACTTGTTAGGTAAATAGCTATTTATGCACTTGTGAGACATCACTAGACTGGAAATTTTACACTCTTTCCAAAAATCGAAAAATCCAATATGGCGGCCATAAGAAAAATGAAAGTTGAGGCGGGTTGTGGGAAAACAAAAGACGATTGAGACATGCCATACACACCATTTAATTCGTCTTAAAAAAGTGTCCCGATAATGTCACATTTCCATAGATGTCCAATTAGACGTTTCGGGTTTACTGGCAAAAAACATAATCCGCCATTTTCGGTTTTTCGCCGATATTTCCAAAACCAATTTATTGATCGCAAATCTGAAACCGGATATCGAATGCACTAAGTTTCCTCTAAAACTTTCTCCATTTAACCTTTGCTGTAGGTGTGATAGGAGCCAAGATCCCTGTATAGAGAAGCGAATCTGGGACACACAGTATACTTAATATTCCATAAACCTCTGCTTGAATTTTCAGTGAGAATTAAAAGAATATATTGTTGTAATATGCCTATATGGTGAATTATACCTATAGTAAAAATGGTTTGGAAATTATAATTATTGAGCTTCGTAGACATTAATAATTTATTAAACAAAAGCGAAGTTGCTTTTAGGTATAAGAACATATAGAACTTCAACACAAAAAAAAATGTAAAAATTGAAAAATGAAATAGGTAAGTACTTCACCAACTACTTTCTGTTATACCAAAAGTACTACTTACCACTAAGAAAAAACCGATTTAAGAAAAAGATTTACATTCAACATAATAATAAAATAATAATAACATTACATTATACCTAGGTATACTACATAATAATAAATAACGTTTTTCCCCAGAATGGAAAAAAACGTTTATTTCGGGTCATGCCTAAGGCTTGACCCCTATGAGATTACCCCGCATCTATTCGTGTGTGAAACCTCGCCTTGCCTACAAAATTCTTGATTCCACGTTTCTAGTGTGCACATTGGCACCACTGTACTGAACCTGACAGCCGAGCTGCGTGCCAGCAGTGCGCGAATCTGATTAGTACCTTCTCAAAATCGTGAGTCGCCGTCTTAGCCCTTATTGGGGGCTCAAGCCTTAGGCATGACCCGAAATAAACGTTTTTTTCCATTCTGGGGAAAAACGTTATTTATTTCGGTTCAGTGCCGTTGGCTTGACCCCTATGAGAAGTGTTTGGAATCTGACGACGTGGAATAGAATGCGTACTGTGAAACAAGGAAAATTATATACAGTGTGACCCATTTGTTTTGGGAACACCCTGATAAAAAGTTTATTTCTTAACCGATTTGGTTCGTTTTTTTTTTGGTTTGTAGAGCTCGAAAAATTGTATATTCTTGGCAAAAAGTGACCTTCGCCATTTTGACTTCAAGGCCTACTATGTTAGTTTTTAAGAGCAAAATTTCAGGAAACCATATTAGCGATTTTTTTAGAAAAAATCTGTGTGCGCCACTGGATTCAGCATCTTTTAAAACGGGTCTATACAAATTTTCAACCGAAAATATCAAGTTGAAAAAAATTAAAAATTCGCACTTTAACAATCTTTGATTCTATCAAAACAAATAAAAATGACATAAATCTAAAAATTTGTAACTTCTACCAAACCACCATCAACTTCAATGCATTTATCATTTCTTTTGATAGAATCAAAGATTGTTAAAGTGCGAATTTTTAATTTTTTTCAACTTGATATTTTCGGTTGAAAATTTGTATAGACCCGTTTTAAAGGATGCTGAATCCAGTGGCGCGCACAGATTTTTTCCAAAAAAATCGCTTATATGGTTTCCTGAAATTTTGCTATTAAAAACTAACATAGTAGGCCTTGAAGTCAAAATGGCGAAGGCCACTTTTTGCCAAAAATATACAATTTTTCGAGCTCTACAATCCAAAAAAAAAACGAACCAAATCGGTTAAGAAATAAACTTTTTATCAGGGTGTTCCCAAAACAAATGGGTCAAATCACCAGATCCACAAACAATGAACGTTATTTTCAATCAAACATTATTAAGATAGAGCCACGAAAGCCTCATCAATCAGGTGATCTTTGGTAGGTAAAGAAGATTTCTTGTCCACCTCTTTGAAATAATGTTTGAAAAAATTTTGTCCTCCTTGCCAGTTTCCATTTTTTAAGATGGAGTCCAGGTCCATGTCATTATTCCATCTAGCCGATCCCACCGCCGAGCGAATGCTGCCGGGTGAATAGCATATTCCCGCTTCTCGAAATGCCGTTATGATCCATCCCCCTATGATTGCACGGGAGGCCCCGGACACTTTCCCTCTAGAGGAGATGAATAAATGGTGTAGGTTTGGTATCGACTTCCTCCTCGATTTCCCAACTTGTATGAGTTGCCTTATCCAATACACTGGGTCCAGACTTTTTTCTGAGCCACTGAGAAGTTTCCACCCTGATTGGCGGTGTGTAGTCTTGTCTGTTTTGGAACCAAATTCCGGCCACAAGGAGATAGAGTGATCGTTTAGTTCAATGGACTCATTATCGATCCTCAGAAGTGTGAGGTCATGGACTCTGCGACCCGATGCTAATAAGAGGAGCAGTGCAGTTCGCCGGGATACTTGAAACAAACTGTTTTCATCAATCGTCTCCTTCTTAATCCAATCTATCAAAACTCTCACATTCCAAACTCGTTTTTTCTGAGGAGAAACTTGTGAGATTTCTATTGCCTTACACATACGCCGTATTAATGGGTGATTAGACATCAGTTCTTCGCATTTACCCGGATTAGAAAATGTGGTAATTACAGATTTGTGCAACTTGATTGTCGAAGCTGCCAGCTTCCTGCCTCCGTGTAAGTGAGCCAGGTAATGGTATTTGATCCGGTTGAGGGTTAGTGGGAGAAATGGAAAGTGATGTCGACCATTTTACCCAATCCTTCCAGGGTCTAGTATATGTATTTAGAGTCGAAGGTCTCCAAGCTTTCTGCAGCAACAAAACATCCTCGGATCTCCAGTCTGTCACCAAGGCCGACCACCCCGTATCTTCCATGCCTCCAAATTCAACTGCAGCGTCTTCGGTAGGGGCCTTGAGGTTCGGGCGTCTATCAGGTGAAGATGAAGGTCGGAAATCTGGATCGGTTCTTCCATTGCTCTCATCATTAAGTCGGCCCTCCAGAAGACTTGTTCCCAACGAGGTACCACTAGTATGAACAACCCTGCCGCCTTGTTCAGGTGATTGAGTACTTGTGGAATGAGGCATGGGGATGGAAATATCCAGGCTAACCGGTACGACCACCTTTGACTAAAAGCATCCGTGAAACAGGCCATCATGTCTTTGCTGTCTCTCGAGACATATAGTGGAACCACCCTTGACCGATGAGAGGCAAATAGGTCTATCTCTGGAGTTCCCCATTTCTTGAAAATAGGTTCCGTTGCTTCTTTGGTCAGGTGCCATTCCACTAAAGGTTTCCGACGGGATAAGCCGTCTGCTACTAGGTTGCAGTTCCCTGGGATGAAATGAGCTGCTAGGGACATCTTCAGGCAATTGGTAAGAGAAAACAGGCGTCTTGTCAATTCCAAAAGGGGTCGGGACTTCGTTCCCTCCTGATTTCTGATGTAAGACACAACCTTCCGATTGTCTGTCTGTACTAGAACCGCCCGTCCTTGTAGAGATGCCCTCTTGTGGAAAATTGCTTGGTACACAGCAAATAGTTCCCTTCTGCTTATGTGCCACAGTTTCTGGTAGGGGAGCCAGGTACCCCTCAGATGTGCGTTCCCTATCTGCGCTCCCCACCCTATGTTTGACGCATCCGTCGAAATGAATATGTCTGGCGGTTTCGGAAATAAGGGTTTCTTTTTTTTACAAATTGTTGATCCACCAAACGCATTCCTTGATTGCCACTTGCCACTACCGGCATTTGGCAAGGCTTCTTGGGATTTGATTCCAAAAGACGCGAACTTTTGATTTGCAAACATCTGCTTCTCAGCCTTCCCATGGGAACTGCCATCGCTGCTAACGCCAGTTTTCCTAACAGTCTCTTCGCCGTTACCCAGGACCAGTGTTCCAAGTTCCGTGTTCGTATGCACTTGTCCAGGTCTCGAGTGATCGACACCTTTATCTCGACTGGTAAGGATATGGAACCTTGGTCTGTATTCCATATTAAACCCAAGAATTCTATTTCTCTGGATGCAATTTGGGACGATTTTCTCTCGTTTATTATCCAACCTAGGGTTGACATAGTGTCTTTTACCATCTGAGTGTGATGGACTAGTATCCGTGGGTCTTGGTGTGCAAGTAGAAAGTCGTCTAGATAAACAAATATTCGAATTCCCATGTTTCTGAAATAATTTTCCAGCCAGTTTGTCAACTTTGCAAATGTCAAAGGGGCAGTGGCGAGGCCGAACGGCAGGCATGTCATTTAGTAAACTTTGCCCCCGAAAGCCAGGGACAAGAATCTGCGATGGCGTGGGGCCACAGGTACATGAAAGTACGCCTGATGAAGGTCCAATACTCCTTGTCCTAGTAGTTGAAGAATTTCTGCTTCCATTCCTTCTGTTTCGAAGAATGATATGAGTTTTGTCGAAAATCTTACAAGAGGAGGTTTTGTCACAAATTGCAAAGTATAACCCTGGATTATGTTTAAAATGTGAGGAGGAGCGTTCAGCTTGATCCATTTTTCCTTGAACAGTGCTAAGCGACCCCCTCGAAAAGGAAGGGTCGCCAAGGAGTCATTGTCGTGCCTTGTCCTGATGCCCATTACGCTTATAAGTTTTCTCTACTCCGCTTGTGCCGGTCGTTTTCCTGGATCCGATAACCTTGGCCGTATCTCTATTCGTCATTTTTTGGTTGGCTCTTGCATAAGGGTGAACGGTTCTATTCGAACCTTCTCCTCTAGAATCCCTTGTGGTTTGGGGTTGTCGTTGCCCACGGAATAAATATCCATGTTGCTTGAAAAATTCATTAAATGCCGGTCCATCAAATAAAAGTGAGTCCGAGGGTGGAATATTTTCCAGTAGGGAAGTGTATATTCATTTCTCGGCCTGCATACTTTCCTCCTCTGCTCGATGACCTCTGCTCGACGTCCGCATACATATTGAATTAAATCATCTGAAGTCTGCCGAAATGCTCCTTCCTTAACTAAATTCTTAATTACATCAGCCTTTATATCTGGGTGCTTCTTAATTATTTCTCCAAGAGAACTTGAGAAAGCTTCCCGTTGTAACAGCATTCCGTGTAAAATTGTGCCCAAGCAAAAGTCCATTTTAACTAGTTGTTCCTGAAGAGGAGTCGCAAAAATTTTAGATGGCAACTGGGGGTTGACTTTTGATGCACTAAAAACAGGAGCAGCATGTCACTTTTTGTGTACCTCTGCATAACGAATTTCACTGAATGAGAGGGAGCCAAGTTTCTGACAGGCTTTACCTTGTTCCAAAATGGTGGCTTTTGGTTCAGGAACGGTAGGTTCCTGCTCCCTTGTCGAGGGAAGAAAATCGAATTCCATTTCCTCTTCCTCTAAGTCGAGGGTCATGCTAGGTGGCGCCCATGATCTATCCTCTTCAGATTGATCCTCGCCGACTGAATCCATGAACTCGTCCTCATAATGTGTAAGAGGAGATCGTGGAGGTGGAATTGGAGTGGCCACTTTTTCCATGATAACTTCTAACATCTGTTCCAGCTTTTGCAGACGTTCTTCTGTGTTCAAGCCATCTTGATCGTTTGAAGACCTGCTTGACATCGCTGGCGTAGACTCACTCCCAGAAGAATTTTCTCCTAGTGCTTGATTAGCCTCTTTCCTTGATAAAAGAACTGGTTTCGGGTCCCGAATTGCAGCCAAGATCAGTTCGTTGTGTGCCGCGGAACCTCTAACTCTAGAAGCCACTGACGATGGTCCAATGATGAGACCCACTCAAAATTGCCAGTCTAACATGCGTCTTTTCATATCCGTGAAAAACCTTTCGGATATATAGGTACAAGATGGTTTAAAGGCTTTGGCCATCGCAATTGTCGGGAGGGCGAAGCGAATCCGGTTTAAAATCTGGGAATCCTCAACATCTCCCAATATGTCTCATCGACTCAATGGTTGAACCTTCCATGTTTCCCAACCTGGTGGCAAACTTTTAAGAGCCTCTTCTTTGATTCTAGACAGGATGTCATCGTCCTCCGATGAAACTGCCTTATGAGAGACAAGCTCCGACAAGTCGGGGAGATTTTTGTTCAAGGCCATCTGTAACAAAGAAAGACCTGATTTTAACCTTATCATTTATTAAGGACGCAGGCCCAACCACCGTCAAGTGGCTTGTTAAACGCCCAGTATAAAATACGTAACAGCGCTCCAAAATGTGGGACGACGTCCGACGTCCGACGTCCCACGTCCGACGGACCAACGGGGATTACTCCCGATTGCCAAATGCCTGTTGGCCGTCATACTGTACATGTACATCCAGCTAGTCGAGAAGTCGAGCTAGTTTTCTCGACCCACCGGCCTCCGGCCTGAAGGCCGCCATGCTACGAGCCGACACATCGGCCAACAATGCATAGAACAGTGCGGCCTGACATCGGTCCGTCAGATCGCCAAACCAATGTCAGTGTTCACTGCACGACAAGCTAGTCAAAATATTATTTCTAGCTCTCGCCGCACTGCCAGCCCTCATCCAAAGGGACGGCGGTCTTAATTCAGCAAAACTTCAAACCATAATTATCCATAGTGCTAAATAAATTTTATTAAAGCATGATTACTAACCTTAAATCATGTATTCAGAAACGACGTATTCAGTATTCAATATTTTCCTGAAGAGTGAAGCGCACTAAAACTCGATGTTCACTACACGAATAAATGAAGCGTACTGATCAGATCAGATTCGCACTTTGCTGGCACGCAGCTCGGCTGTCAGGTTCAGTACAGTGGTGCCAATGTGCACACTAGAGACGTGGAAGGAAGGCGAGGTTTCACACACGAATAGATGCGGGGTAATCTCATACGGGTCAAGCGAACGGCACTGAACCGAAATATACAATTTAATTCTAACTGAGGCCAGCCGCGCACTATTGACCAACATGAAATAGTTGCTCAACCAAATAAAAGTTGTGTCCCGCGCAGTATCCACTAGAGTTAAAATGGATTTCGTCAAGGCAGCAATTATTAATTAATCTAAATTTTGAAAAACAGAAAAAAAAGAAAATTGAAGACGATCCAGACATAATTTTTTAGTTTCACCGAGTGCACTCGACTATTAATGAGCATAATTAATATACGTTTTAATTATGGCAATTTTTAAGATGCCGAAAAAATGTTGACAGTGCACGGCTGAGCTTCATCTAATACCACCCAAAAGTAGTTCATAAATAGTTTTCAACCCTATGTACCACTATTTTATCCAAAATGGTGCATTCTTTGAATAATATAGATAGATAATAAGGTATAGAAACTATAAGGACTAGAATGTCACCACTTATTATACACAAATATACATACAGTGTGTCCACGGATTGTCGGTAAGGTCTGATGACTATAATTTTCTGAGTTAGATTTTGATATTCTGGGAATCGCTCCTGCTTGGTCTAAAACTAAGATGTTGAGAAAATCAGCGTTTTCGAACTGATTTAGTACAAATTGACAAGGGTAAAGTACCTTTGTTTTGAAAGATATCAGGAAAGTTTCTTGAGAAAAGTGGTTTAGAAAATCAAAGTAGGTTGATTTGCCTGAAAATTAAGAGTCTGCATTACTTTGATTTTATAAGTAGGTTTTATGATGAAATTGCTGATTTTGAAATGTCAACGAGAAGGTTTTTTACATACTTCGCATATTCCGGACATTTCCAGATAAACTCCCACCCAGTACGAAATAGTATAATCAGCTTCACTGTTTGTTTTGAGCACTTTAGAAACTTTCAACAATGGCAACAACTCCGACTCCGACATAAATAAACTCAACCAACCAACAGAGATGTCAACAACAACATTTTTCCCGCTCTTGGCGCTCTTCAAGAATGTGTCAATTCACAACTGCGTCGTGACAATATGACATTTCGAATGCTGGGTAGTGGATTTGGCAACGATGGAGCTTGGCGAACTATCATCAAAGTATAAACGAACACCAACAAGTAGCGACAATACGCTAGGTTTCTGTGACGTCATGACGTCAGCTGTCAGACGGAAATATCCAAAGAAACTATTTTTTATTACCTCAAAAGCTGACTTTCCACTCGTCTAATCAAATACGCACTAACGGGACACACGACATATGTAATACACCCAAAAATATAGTCCAAAGAAGTCCAAATTAAACACAAACACTGATTTCAAACTCACACAATACAGAATCAAATATCATAAAAGCTTGTTTGGATACCAAATTCGGCCACGACCAATCATATGGTGTCTGTGACGTTTTCAAAACCGTCGCGTATGGACTGGTTAAGTCTGACGTCACAAACGTAGGTCGGAGCTTAAAATGTTTCCAAACAAACTCATCATAACCTATTTTCACTGATTTTGACATCCCATATGGAAAACTGAGTTTTGAGTGTTTTTGGATTCATTATATGCGAATAAGACTTTTAACGGTGATATTTAGTTGAACAAAAGTGAGATTTACTGGATTAATTTAAGTTTTTGATAAGGTAAGTTGATCTTAGGGTATAATTAATACTTTGAACATTTTGAAGCTAGGTTGTTTATGTTTACATGCTAATTATTTTGATTTGTAAGTTATTTGTGGTTTAGATTCAGACTTTTGTAAGGAACATGGCTTCAACGCACGTTCTCAAGCTTTCTAGCACAAAAGCCTTCTTTGAGAAAGACAATGAAACAATCAAAAGAGATAAAAATGCTTTGGAATCCAATCATGTCCAGAAAATGGAGTTTGACGCCAAGCTTTCTATGATATGAGGTGGCCATGCAGTATGACGAATAAAAACTACAAGGTGTCTATAGGTAAAATTTTGTTGCCTCTCAACATCAATATATTCAATAGTTGTATACTTATGGAATGCACCACCCAAGCCAAAATCTGAAATCTGCTGAGGAACTTTATCCAACAGAACCTTATAGGTCTTGAAAGTGAAGTGTCTGATAAATCAATGTCAAGATTGATAGAAAAGTTGGGCAGTTTTGGAAATAAGGTTGGTTATTGAGTGAAGTACCTGTGGATACAACCAGTTCATTACAAATCATCGAAGAAATAATTTCTCCCAAAGCCTTTTTGGAGGCTCCATATGAAGTTTTCAAATTGAAAGAAATGTGCGCGATTGATTGATGACGATAAAATAAAACATTCTGCGATTGTGCTGACTGGTCAGGCTTCGAATGAGAAGTGGTTCCTTGCAAGGAAATACCGTTTGGTCTCATTATTTCGGCAAATTCAAAATTTGTCTTATGAGATGTAAACATAGGTTACCATGGTTACGAGTTTGTTGTTTGTTTGGAAACATTATAAGCTCCGACATACGTTTGTGACGTCACGACTTAGGCAGTCTATAACTGTCGGTCCCTTTGATCTCGATGGGCCAAATTTTTGTTCCCCCACATTCTTGCGTTTGACGGGAAAGCACTCTATTTCACTATAGTCCAGGTAAATTATCACTTAAAAAAAAAAAAATCCGATCAAGCTGCTTTTTTCAGGGTTGGCTAGAAATTGTCTTTTGAGTGTAAAATTAGCAAAGTCTGCAATTTTCCTTTTGCGTTTTTTGAGCAATAGGGGTGTTTTTTTATTTATTGTGCAAAAAAAAATATTAGGTGCAAATTGTTCATAAGAACATTCTCTAATATATTTTTATAGGTTTACTATTTCCGGACTCAGCAGCCGTTTAATTAGCCCTTTCGGAGTGATTTTCAAAAAGTTTGTTTCACAGTTACTTGACCCATATAAAGGTTGTTTATAATAAATGGACAAGAAACTTTTCCTTATGAACTTTTATTGTCACTTGATTATTTTTGGAGGTAGAACGTTTAGTTCATACACAAATTGGGGTAATTTTCAATGTTGATCTTTTTTCAGCAAACTTTATAACTTTTCTTTAGAGAAAGTTTAAATAAGCTATCACTTGATTTTTTAGCGAAGGTAAAAGTGAGAAATTAAAAGTTGAAGGGTTTGCAAAAAGATCAAGATTTTGTTGTTGGATTTAAGATTTTTCAAATAACAATTTTAATTTTTTATCCAGTTTGTAAGAAAATCGAATTTCTCATGATCAATCATATTTTCTAAACCAGCAAAAATATTTGTATAGTTGCCACCAAGCTCGTTGTTATGAAGTTTGCTGGTGGCCAAATTTGGTCACCTGCAAATCACATAAGAATTCGCTTGGTGGCAATTATGACGTGAATCGAAAGTTATTGGCATTTGCTGTAGTGAATCATCTCCGTATCTTACCATAAAATAAGGTATGTTTGTTATGCTCCACTAGTGCACACTTTTCGACACTACAACACTCAGTGTGGCTTTGTTTGTCTGTTTTTCAGGATAGAATATCTTCACTAAACTATAGTAAAGATATTCTATGCTGAAAAACAGACAAACATTTCACATACAAAGCCACACAGAGTGTTGTAGTGTAGAAAAGTGTGCACTAGTGGAGCATAACTAACACACCTATTATGTTCAGTCTTAGGCAAAATGACACTTCGTCACATTTTAGTAGTAAGTATTACCATTTGTTGAAGACACACAAATTAAGAATCATTGATAAATGTGGTGTTGTTTGATAAGTTAAATTTATTTTAGTGAGAACTAAAATGTACTTACCGTTCATATTCTGATGGAAACTGAAACATTGCTTCACGATCACCACTTTTTGTCAAACAAGGCCGATATGCACATGAATAACCTGACATTATGAGCTTTTTTAGAATCAACACAATCACAACAGAACAAAAAGAACACTATTTTCCAGACAAACGCACAATTACCGCAACAAGTACATCAACTGCCGTATTTGACCGGACTAAGAATGAGTAATCTTTTGGTTGCTTGCTTGACTAGCGGTACAAATTAAATGGTCAGTATTTCAATTTTATGGGCAGTACTCTTTGTCATTATTTTATTTACCCTGGTCAGTATGATAATAAATGGTCAGTAAAAATAATAAATGGTCAGTATAATAATAAATGGTCAGTAAAAATAATAAATTGTCAGTATAATAATAAATGGTCAGTAAAAATAATAAATGGTCAGTAAAAATAATAAACGATCAATTCAATAATAAATGGTCAGTATAATAATAAATGGTCGGTTGAAATAATAAATGGTCAGTAATATAAAGAAATGGTCAGTAAAAATAATGAACGGGCATCAATATGAAGAAATGGTCAGTAAAAATAATGAACGGTCAGTAATATAAAGAACTGGTCAGTGAAAATATTAAATGGTAGATATAAATAATCAAGAGTCAGTATCATAAAAAAACGGTCAGATAGATTAATAAATGCCTGGTGAAAATAATGGACAGAATACAGAATAAAGCGACGGTAATAGTTATTTACGTTACTAAGGCGTTAAATGACATTTTAAATCACGAGTCGAGATGTTTATGGACGAGGTGACTTAGGAGCCAAGTCTGGAATTTCTAGACTGTGATAATTTTTTTCAATCGGTTTGAAGTGCTTTCTTGCCAAACCACTCACCTGGGGTGGCAGTCCGCCTCACATTCTTACCATGAGATGGCGCCAGCCAAACCATGTCACCACTTGGGTAATATAGATAGGTTACTTATGTTACCAACATTCTATGTCAAGTTATTGATTAAAATTATGAGAATCATGCTACCAATGCAATTTCACAGTCATTGATGATGCAAAATGTCATTTTTGGAGTAGTCAAGTAAATTTTTTTTACAGTCCCTGATGATGTAAAGTGTCACTTACCGGACTGGTTTTGGATCCGGTAAATGATACTTTCCAGTACAGTATGAAATAAAATAATGAATGGTTGGTGATATTTATTTCGTATGAATACTTTTTTTTTACAACGGAACGAATAAACACAACTCAGTAAAGAGAAAACACTCTGCCTTTGTCATGATGAAGTAGTCAGTAGTTAGTGGTGATAATCTGAAAATAATTATAATTGATAATACGCACTAACTACATATAGGTGAAATACCTACCTTATTGGACAAAAAGAGCCTGCCTTGCTTTAGATGGGCGGCCACGTCGCCTTTTTGCTCCAATGGGAACCGATTTGGCTTCAGTCGGTGGTGTTGTATACTTAAGCCTTATTGCTAGACCCACCACATGCTTACAAATAAATTTTTTGAAAAATCCTGGGCAATTGCAAGTGCCTTCAATCCATTTGTTTGACTCATTCGGAAGAACAGTAGTCCATATGTTGAACGCGACATTTTTAAATTCTTCAAAAGAGACAATCTTTTTTTTCTCATTAGCCCATTGATAAGCTTTGGTCCATAAATCTAAGTTTAGCGTAGGAACTGAATGCATTATCTTTGTATTTGCAGTGTATTGAAGAGACCAGGTATTTATGTATTCCTTGAGAACAACTGCGAATCGCGATAAAGGCAATCTCTCCCGCAAAGTGTTCTCATCTTTAATTACTCTGTTGAAAGATTCCAAGGCATTATTTGTAGATGGAACTAGCTTTGATACACCTTCAAACCAGTTTGGTTTAGTTTTTAACCATTCATGTTGAAAATATTCCATAAATTTTCCTTGTTCTCCCTTCCATTTGGCAAAAAACAGATGTGACGCCTTCTTAAAAACATCTTCACATTTGCTCAGTTGTAGTAAGTCTGTATCTTTCAATATTTCATTTCGTTTCTCCTTTGGATGTACCAGCTGTTCTGCTTTCTTTTGGACACATTTTTTCATATGTGCCCAACACATTATGATAGTAACATCGGAGCCAAATACATTTATGAAGGCATTTTGGATGCTTTTAGCAGCATCACAAACGAGGTATTTTGGGGCAATTGATTTTTGGAATATATCCTGAACGGCAGATTTAATTGTTTTAAACAAAAACATAAAATCTTCAGTTTGTTCTTTGCTGCAAACCGATAGCCCAAAAACATGAAACACTCGATCTCGATCTGTAGTTCCTAATAATAATACAGGAAAACCTTGCCACACTAATTTGTATGTCGCATCGGCATGTATATGGTCAGCATCACAGGACATCTTCAATAAGTTTTTAGTGGAAACAAAAAATCGAAAAAAAAGCTGTTCTTCATATACTACTTGGTAGGAAACAACAAACGCCGCATCGACATCATCAGGAACTTTTGAATTTTGCAAACAAAAATTTTCCAATTCGCCAAGGCTCATTACATTGGGTCCATATTTTACTTTTCTTAATGAAGACAAGTGATTATTAAGCTCAGTCTTACTTGGTAATGTTATTTGTTTTTTCATTAAAATATCAAGGATCTTTTTTGGTTTTATTTTTGAATCGAATTTAAATAGAGACTCAATTTCCTCTTTTACCTCATTGGACATTTTACTTTTGACTTTTGTATCAATTACATTACACGTATGAGCCAGTTGAGATCGGTATAAATGAACCTCACTCGTAATAGAGGAATAATGTAGGTACACACCTGCAGCGCATTGCTCTCCTCTTTTTTTAACTTTGTTACATCGGAAAATTTCACTCACATCTCCTTCTGTGTCAACGTTTTTATAAGCAAAACTCCACAGGTGCTCTATTTGAACTGCAGCCACTGCAGAAGCCTTATTTTCGAACACTTTCTCCATTTCCCATTTCTTATCTATTTTTCTTCTCCTCTTCGTGAGAACTTCTCCACTTTCACTTTCGGAACTAGTTTCATATTCTGGCACATCTCCCATATCGTACCGTTGCAAAGAAACTCACACGCGATGCGATAGTCACTTCTTAATCTTACTTCCCAGAAACATAGGCACGAGATGCTGAGCGCGTATATAAACACAGCGTCTATAGAGCATAAATTCGGACCTTTGTGCTATAAGGAAATCCCTGAAGAAATATCGGGGATTCCCCGGCCATTGGCGCAGGATTACCATGGGTTGTTGCCAAGTGTACAGCAAAGTTCACGTTTATTTTATTTATAAGCCCGAAAGCAAACTATTAACCGACCTAAAAACATAATACTAAATATGTACTGCACATTTCCAAAATTATTACTGACTATTGCATACTGGCCATTTATTAATTTTTACTGTACATTTGTGGAATTATTACCAGCCAAGATATACTGACATTTCATTAATTTTTACTGACCATTAGAATCACAATAGTGAACATAGAAATACAGGCCAAATAGTACTTTTACTGCTCAAAAAATCCATTTTTACTTATCATTTTTAATAGAAATACTGAGTCTTTTACAATATTATACTGACTGCTTGTAATATTATACTGTACATAATGAATTAAATACTGATCAGTTTATTACGACCCCTTGACTAGCTTGACAGTCTCCCAACCTATTTCGCACATGCACCCTCAAATCTGAAACCCGGATTGTCGCTACTTGTTGGTGTTTATACTTTGCTATCATCTCGTTGAGTCAAGTGTCAAGTTGACAGTGTCAATTATTTTTATAAGTGGAACCTATGGAGGAATATAACTAGGAGACGAATCTGCATACAAAAATCCCTGAAATTCTGTCCCTCTTTTTGCTTAGTTCATTTGAGGGCGCTGTTGCTAGAAGCGCTGTTATTAATTCATTGTCATGGTAACGTTTATTGCTTGTCAATAATTTGTCACGATACTTTTATCACATTTTCATTCATTTTTTCCAAATTTCTACTTCATATTCCACATGCAATGCATTCTCTAAAAGGAAAAAATTGAGGTTGAATCGTCGCAGCATCGTGTTGGTTTGTTCAATGATGACTGTTATCAAAGAAGGATATGACGTCACTCAGTTACTCTATCAACTGATGCAATTAAACAAAAAAATATGAAAATTCTAGAAATTTCAGAATAATGTACAACAAGAAATAAATTCATGATACCTATTATCATCAAATAGTGAGAGTTTTGATGCAACCTATCTAATAAAAATTGTTGCATTTTGATAGAGTATTCGTAACGCTGTTTCAATTATGTTACCTAGGTAACATTTTTGTTTGACATGAAATCGCTAACAACTCTTCGCCATCTGGGGGTAACAATTGAAGCAGAATTACGATTTGAAACCTGGACCACTTTTATGCATTTCGATTACTCTCCTAGTTATAGTCCTCCATAGTGGAACCATAGTATAATAAACCAAGATCAGTATACAAGAGGTTGCCTCACTTCGCCTGAGGTAAAGACGGAAGGGGGAAATATGACGTCATTTGTGGATAGCGGTCTGAAACAGTCCGCGTTCTGTCATTTGAGTGTCATTCCTGTCATGCAATTGAAACGGACTGCATCATGTCGTGTCATGTGTCACTCGATCAATGATTGATAAAACGTTGAATTTCTTGCTAATTTTATCATTTAAATCGAAATAAAATATTAATAGAGGTGTAAAATTATCTTTTGGGAAATTATTATTGTATATTATTGGTCAAGGAAGCAAAAACACTGTTCCAAATGTGAGTATTTTCTATATGTATATTCAAAACATCAACCCTCAGATTTCCACAACTTTTCAACTATTATTTCATATTAGTCCTGCCTAAATATACTGAGAAATCTACTATTGAAATATAATGAAAGCTAAATTTAGGTAGAATAGAATAAACAGTTGAACACATGTAAACAAACTCTATTATGATCATTTCTAGACACACCTACCTTTAAAACACTATATTTGATAGACAAATCCAAGGATAAGACACTTATAAACCGTTTTCAAAATTTAAATGGATAATTTCACAAAAGAAAAACCATCGACAGCAAAAAATCTCTAGTCCACCTGGAAATAAATAGTGAGTTAATGATATTGATGAATGACATTCTTGATTTTATGATGGAATGGTTCGAGAAACGGCCGCAGTGGCGCTACAGTAGACACAAATGACGTCATGACCGTAAAAGTGAGGCAACCTCTTATATAGAAACTTTGATAATAAACAACAAGTAGTGACACCTCCATATACCTAACCTATGGAGGACTATGACTAGGAGATGAATCGACATACGAATATCCCTGAAATTCTGTCCCTCTTTTTGGTTAGTTCATTTGAGGGCGCTGTTGCTAGTAGCGCTTTTATTTATTCATTGTCATGGTAACGTTTATTGCTTGTCAATAATTTGTCAAGATACTTGTATCACATTTTCATTCATTTTTCCAAATTCCCACTTTACATTCCACATGCAATGCATTCTCTATAAAGAAAAAATTGAGGTTGAATCGTCGCAGCATCGAGTTTCAAGCCCATGGTTTGTTCAATGATGACTGTTGTCAATGAGGGACATGACGTCACTCAGTTACACTATCAATTAATGCAATCAAACAAAAAAATATGAAAATTCTAGACATTTCAGAATAATGTATATAACAAAAAATATTTTCATGACACCTATTATAATCATCAAATAGTGAGTGTTGATGCAACCTAGCTAATAAAAATTGTTGCATTTTGATAGAGTATTCGTAACTATGGAGGACTATTATAACTAGGAGACGAATATCCCTGAAATTCTGTCCCTCTTTTGCTTAGTTCATTTGAGGGCGCTGTTGCTAGAAGCGCTTTTATTTATTCATTGTGATGGTAACGTTTATTGCTTGTCAATAATTTGTCAAGATACTTTCATCACATTTTCATTAATTTTTCCAAATTTCCACTTCACATTCCTCATGCAATGCATTCTCTATAAAAAAAAATTGAGGTTGAATCGTCGCAGCACTTGCAGCATCGTGTTTCAAGCCCATGGTTTGTTCAATGATGACTGTTGTCAATGAAGGATATGAAGTCACTCAGTTACTCTATCAATTGATGCAATTAAACAAAAAAAAAATGAAAATTCTATAAATTTCAGAATAATGTATAACAAGAAATATATTTATAGGTACCTATTATCATCAAATAGTGAGAGTTTTGATGCAACCTAGCCAATAAAAATTGTTGCATTTTGATAGAGTATTCGTAACGTTGTTTCAATTATGTTACCTAGGTAACATTTTTGTTTGACATGAAATCGCTAACGACTCTTCGCCATCTGGAGGTAACAATTGAAGCTGAATTACGATTTGAAACCTGGACCACTTTTATGCATTTCGATTACTCTCCTAGTTACCAAGGTTTCTATATAAGAGGTTGCCTCACTTTTGCGGTCATGACGTCATTTGTGTCTACTGTAGCGCCACTGGCGCCACACTCGTGGTGGACGAGAGATTTTTTGCTGTCGATGGTTTTTCTTTCGTGAAATTATCCATTTACGTTTTGATAACTGTTTATAAGTGTCTTATCCTTGGATTTGTCTATCAAATATAGTGTTTTAAAGGTAGGTGTGTCTAGAAATGATCATAATAGAGTTTGTTTACATATGTTAAACTCAGTTGAACTATATACTTTATGTATATTTTACGTAAATTAAGCTTTT
The DNA here is from genome assembly GCA_958502075.1 of Orchestes rusci. Lineage (NCBI taxonomy): Eukaryota > Metazoa > Arthropoda > Insecta > Coleoptera > Curculionidae > Orchestes > Orchestes rusci. The sequence continues at coordinate 35,406,627 of OY293305.1, forward strand.
ATTATAGTTCAATAGTTTCTTAGTAGAATAAGGTGGGTGGTAGGTCTAATATGAACTAATAGATAAAAAGTTGTTGAAATCTGAGCATTGATTTACTTGAATATACAGGGTGTCCCAACGATAGAGTAAAGTAGGTTTTATCATATAGGATATGAAAAATATCAATATGCGTCACAGGTTAGGGGTGTAAATAGCGCACATTCTGAAAATATTTGGAAACATACAGGGTGCGTCACAAAAGTATGGCACGAAAAAGTATGATTTTTTTAAATGGAACCCCCTGTATATTAATTGATATTTCAATTCTTTCTTCAATTTGGAACAAAAATTGTGATACAACTAATGTTCCTAAATTCAACCGTTATCGAGATATCGCGTTTTAAACATGGCATTTTTGCAACTTTGACATGCTATAAAACTCAAACTATTCAAGTTAGAGAAAAATGGATTGCACATTCCTATCTTAACTTTTTAAGAGCTATTCAAGGAGATTAAATCCATTATTGTGAAAAAATGTCAAAATGTGCCGAAAAAAGTTGACAGTTGACGTTACCTTCTATCCAAATGACAGAAGAGCTCTTGAAAAGTTAAGATAGGAAAGTGCAAACCATTTTCCTCTAACTTGAATAGTTTGAGTTTTATAGCATGTCAAAGTTGCAAAAATGCCATTTTTAAAACGCGATAACTCGATAACGGTTGAATTTAGGAACATTAGTTATATCACAATTTTTGTTCCAAATTGGAAAAAGACTTGAAATATCAATTAATATACAGGGGGTTCCATTTAAAAAAATCATACTTTTTCGTGCCATACTTTTGTGACGCACCCTGTATGTTTCCAAATATTTTCAGAATGTGCGCTATTTACACCCCTAACCTGTGACGCATATTGATATTGATATTTTTCATATCCTATATGATAAAACCTACTTTACTCTATCGTTGGGACACCCTGTACATATTATAGAAAATACTCACATTTGCAGCAGTATTTTCGCTTCCTTGACCAATAATATACAATAATAATGTCCCAAAAGATAATTTTACACCTCTACTAATATTTTATTTTGATTTAAATGATGAAATTAGCAAGAAATTCAACGTTTCATCAATCATTGATCGAATGACACATGACACGACACAATGCAGTACGATTCAATTGCATGACAGGAATGACAGAAATTCTGTCAAGAATGCGGACTGTTTCAGACCGCTATCCACAAATGACGTCATATTTCCCCCCTTCCATCTTCCATCTTTACCTCAGGCGAAGTGAGGCAACCTCTTGTATACTGATCTTGATCTACATCAGCATACAGCGCCATCTGCAGGTTTCTGTCGCAGCTATATTTCTGGGGCAATTTCAAATGCTTATAATTTTTTTGAGCTTTTGTTCCTGGTTTTAAAATATGTAGGAATATTTAACCTAGATTTCGAAATAGATATGTTTTCAATCAAAACTTTCTAAACACTATTTTAATGATGAATGGTTTGGAGAAAAATGTTTTTATGGCGTTTTCACTTTTTTTGACTATCACATGGTGATAATACCCACAAGAGTGGAAGTATCTGGAATATTCATTTCAAAATGTATCCACAAAGGTTATTCTTATTCACCCAATGTTAGAATAGTGACCTATTGCTGCCGACTGTTCCATTCGTTTTCAAATAATAAAAAAAACATTTTGAGATCAATTAGAATGTCCAACTATTTTAATTTTCGCTACCTATTTCCTCTGTACGATGCGTTCGAAGTGTTCCATTCAAAATATATATGATTATTATCTTCTTGAGTTATTATTTTCTAAGACAACTGGGTTTCACAAAAAAATAAATTATATTTTCATTTCCCTTCAAACGAATTAGCGGGCGGAGCGGCAAAGATGAAATTCCAATATCAGTTTTATGAGAATCATCTCAGTAATCATCACAAAATAACTTTTCCACAACTACAAATAATTCTAGAATTATGATAGAGTTGAAAAAATATCGATTAAAGTATTTTTTTCGTAATAATTGGGTTAAAAATTACCATGTTTTAAAACCAGGAGGATTCTGGATATCACACACCAAATAAGATCTATAGATTTGTTCATAAGTCTTATTCTGCAGTGATGGATTCCGCACTTTACAAATTCACTTTGCGAAAAGTTCCGCATTATCCTTAGGTTCCTCACTTGCTAAATAATGACAATTAGGAATAACACAAAAGCTGTTATAACGACGCTTCTGATTACACTCCATTTTCAAAAAGTTTACGTCAACAATAATGAAATTTAATAACCTTATAACAAGAACTTTTGACAATGACAACAAACTTTCCTTAACAACCAATCAGGGACAAGACAGCAAAAAAATTCTAGCGCCGCGGTGGATGTTTGGCGAAATACGCATTTCCATGTATTACTGGTTGCTGGCTAAAAACATGTCACAAGTTGCCATTTGACTTTCCTTTATATTGTAGGTGTTATGTGTGTGAAGTTAGGCAGCTACGAGTGAAAACGGTACGTTAAACGAGACCAAATTAGAATCGCATTTCAGTCGATACCGACATCGATCTCGACTGCTGCGGTCTCGTAACGAGACGTGATGACTGGTCGAATTAGAATCCCACTGCTGGAATGGTCTCATGATACCACACTTCATGAAAACGCTTCATGATGGTGCGTCCCCATGAGCGTAGTGGCCGCGTTTTGATATTTCAGGCATATTGACATACCCGTTCTGTTTGGTTGTAAAATTTTGAATCATAACGGCGGGAATATCACAAACCAATCCTATCGCAAAACGCGAAAACGCCGTCCATGAAATACGCATATGGGGACCCACCATGAGTGTTGCAGTGTAGAAAGGTGTGCACTAGTGGAGCACCAACAGACTACAGACACACCTAATCTTCTCGATGCTCACATATGTCAAAGTCAAAATAAGCTACTAACTTCTAGCCGATTACAGTTTACAGTTAACAACGGGAGTGGTGCTAGATTGGTGACTGTATAAAATAAAGCAGTATTTTAGTGTTTTTTAAGAAATATTTTTATCATAGTGTAAATGTTCTGTTCTGTTAATGATTTTAATATAATGTGCCTGAATGAAAGTTAGTTACGATGTTCCGCTGTATTCCTATTTTCAAAGGCTGCAACAGGCAAATAGACTATGTTGATAAAAGACACAGTTCTCTTGTAAACGTCCCTGAGGATATTTTACGATACTCCAGAAGCTTGGAAGAGCTTTTATTGGATGCCAATCATATCAGAGATCTTCCGAAGGTAATGAATTTTATTCGAAAAGGCTATTATTATTATGTGTATCCAGCACTTGTACATGGTGTCCCATTTTAGTTGCAATTGCGAGTAAGGTTATCTCGGTTATAAGGGTAAACACCCCAGTGATTGGCCACTCACCTCATTGACAAGCTGTTTACTAGTGTTACAACTATTGAGAACAATAAACATTGATCGCGAAATTGCTCCTGGTAACAAACATAGTTTATATTATAAAATGTATGTCGCAGGCTTATTGTAAAATCAGTCATATTATAATACGCCTATATGACTGGGCATATTGTAATATTGCCAAATTAAATGAAAATATCGTAATATGACTAACTATTTAAGGCGTATTATAATACGCCTGACGATTGTATTGTCATATTGAACCAGAACGCGATTGTATTCGGATTTGACTAGCTAAAATACGTCGTATTAAGGCGGATTTCCACCAAACGGACTCGCTTGCGACTAGTTTCAGTTTTAAAAACAGAAACAAAAAACTTGTTGTAGTTTCGAAAACAAACTCGAAACTTGATTTCCACCAAACAAACAGAAAAATTAGTTTGTCGCCGAGTTTTGTTCTGAAGTGTTTTCTGTCGTTTCCACTACACGAACAGTTTCCATCATGCCTTATCCAGACGATGTTTTTAAAATGGCGTGCGGTTTTTTTATAATCGGCGCAGGCAGATTCATGCTCTAGACTACTCTAGAGGGTCCCCAAAACCTGTCTGTAAAAGATTTTTTCAAAAAACTCAAAAACAATAGAAAACCGTATACTGCATAAATACCGAGATACCTAATGAATAAATCAATAAATAATATACCCTGGGTAGTGACCACAAACACTTTAATAAAAATATATGATAAATTCACAAAGTCAACATACCAGAACAAAATAGTGAACTGTTGTCGCTGACCGTTTCCACATAGCGGACTCTGTTTACAAAAACACAGACAAAACACGAAACCTTCTGATCTTTTCCGCCTGGCGACGGGACTTTTCGTTGTTGACGAAAACAGGAACTCGCGACACAGAGTCTTCAAAATGTTGCTAATTTTGTCAACAAAAGTTGTAGTTTTGTCGAAATCGACACAGTTGCTGTTTTGTTGCGGTTTTGTCCGTTTGGTGGAAACCCGCCTTTATGATACGATTGACGATGTGTCAGGCAGATTATGGGCATATCTTAGATGAGTTCGAGTATTCGCTCTGAACACTCGGAGCGCCAAAATTTGTACGCGCTTAAATGGACAGTTTCGCGCTCGGAGCGTTCAGAGCGAATACTCGAACTCACCTCTTGTTGAATGAAATACAAATTATTTTGAATTATTTATTGGAACATGGACCACTCTTATGACATTTGCTGGTACATTTCATGTGATGTTTGAAACACAAACATTTATTATTACGACACTGTGCTTTGCCAAGGTTAATTGATAGATTAACCTTGGTGCTTTGCTTGGTACAGGAACATTTTTTAAAACCCTGTCCTTCGGATTTGGAGTATAATCTAAGAGCTTCTTTCAAGGTAATCACTTTTTCCTTTGGAATGTCGATTATTTGATTACTTTGATAGTCGGTAATTTCATCCCTCGAAAACCATCGATTCAAAAGAGCCGTCTAGATTGTAGCCAACTTGGTTTTATAATTTTTTTGGACAAGGGTAATAAAAATTCAGGACATACGGTATAAATTCTGGACATTTTATTTATTCCAAGAAACATAACAAACTTAAATAAACAATTCGACAAAAAAACAAACAACTAACAAAAAAGTTACCAGCGAGGATTCTTCGGGTAAATAGGAAATTAAACTAAGCAATAAACATTCTACATAGAAAATTCGCAGTTTAAACAATAATGATTTAAACAATATTAAAAGTTATAGAGTTACTTGACAGTAATACTCGCGGTATTATCACTGCGTTTAAATACATTTTTTTTTTCACTTTTTGCAGCTACCATTATCTTTTTCTTACCTCTTACAAAATTATAAAATTCTTTGCAAGTATAAGAATAATTAATCTTTATTTGAAGTTCGGCCTTGATGTGTTCAATAGTCAATCGATTACGCGCATCGGTCCACGAAGCCGAACACATTGAAAAAATCCTTTCAGCGTCAGCAATGGATCCAAATAAAGAAAACATAAATTGCAAAATGATCGAGAAATTTTTCAACTATGTATTTTTTGAGAATATTGAATTCCATTTTTCAAGTGTCGTAAAATTTTCGTTATAAATTAGATTTATAGACGGCTTAATTTGGCAAAATTCTTCATAAAGTTGATCCATGTCAACGTTAAGAAGACCAAAATCATTGACAACTTGACACACATCATCATATTTTAGAGGTTCATTTAATGGAAAAATTCTCAATTTCGAAAGGAAGTTATTTTCAGTGAAATCAAATTTTTGTTTTAGATATGACAGAACATTTCTATAAAAATCTATGCACGTTATCTTAATGTCATTTTGAATGTAAGGTGGAAAAGTTTTAAGCAAATTAGCACAACCGAAGCCTAGAAATGAATCGTCAATTCTCTGTACCAATTTATTCCTCAAATTAGTTACCTTATCAAAAACTTCAAAACAAATTAAATCCCTATTTTCCAACTGCAGTTCAATATCAAAAATGACTTTAAGGGTGTTGTGGAAAAATGACAAGTAACATTCTGTAATACTATTCTGAAAATTCTCTGAATCTTCAGCAAAATAAAATTTAAGTTTCACAGGACATTCTTCACCAAGAGATGTAAAATAGCTTTTTATAGCAGGGAACACTTGAAGCAATCTCTCTACAGCAGGAAAAAGTGAGAACCATCTTGTTGATACGTGACAAAGTATTGATTTATATTCCAAATCAACAAATTCAATTTTTTTTTAATTCTGCCACTCTTTTGGCTTGCGAAGAGAAATGGGCATATACTTTAACTCGCTTTAAGCACTAAGTTTTCAATGTCAAAATTGCATTTATCTAATCCATGTTTTACGCTATTATTTATCATATGAGCGGGACACCCACTAGGCAGAATTCTTGAATTTTCTTTAAGCAATAACTGATATATAGAGTGATGCCTGCCAAAATTTACTGATGCATTATCTGCAGAGAAGCTTGAAATTTGTTTTAAGTCTAGCCCAATGTTTTCAATTCTATTTTTTAAATTGTTGAATACGGCGATTGCTGTTTCGTTAGCATCTTCATGAAAGTCTAAGAGACATAGCTTAATACCGTCCCCTGGTTTAAAAAACCTTACAAGTATAGGAAACATTTTAGTGCTTTTGTGGTTAGATGCATCGGTAGACAGACCAAAGTAAATACCTTTTTTCAATTCGTTAATTGAACTATCCAAAGATGCAGGGCCGAGTACATTATAAGCTAAAGAGCTAGCTTTAGTGCGCCCCAAAGTTATTTCTTTTGCAATTTTTGAATCATTATAAACTATTGGCGCCAGCTGAGATAAACAATTTAACGAGTTGTAGGAGAGGGAATGTTTTACATTATGAAAAACACTACAAAGTTCCGCAGCAGTTACTTTTTCCTTTGCAGTGTCTATGACGTCTGATTTTAAAAAAGCTGACATTGTTTTATTTTGTTTAACCACCAATGCGCTTTTTTTATGTTCTTGTCACATTTCGTGTTTACGAACATCACTCTTTCCCCCATACGCAACTAAGAAAGACTTATACTTATGGCAAATTTTACAAAAGGCTTTTGACAAACCGTCACTAATAGTAGTTTCCTCAAGCAGCCATGGATATTCCTCCTCCCATTCTTTTCGATAATGACATAATCTTCTTATTTTCTTAAGAGGAGTTTCCGAATTTGATGCCAAAGCCATGATTTGTTTTTTTTTTAAACTAAAATCATGTATAAATTATTCTCAATTCACGTAAGATAATAAAAGAAATTCTTACCTTAGCCTTAGCCTTAGCGAATATCCATCTATGACTGATTAATGGCAAAATTGGCAAATAGCGTGGCAAGCGGAACCGATACTGCTACACGAAGCACTCTCGCGGTTGCGGTTGCGCCGCATAGCATAGGCGAGAGTAAATACGCAACGATGCCAATGTGACGATAAAATATAATAAATTGGAGATTTTAGTTGAAACAGCAAAATTAAGTACAATAGGTACCAATCTGGTACACGTCATTGGATATGTCCACTATGATTCCTGATATATTTTTAGGATCCAGAGGTCCTCTGTCTACTTTAGGAACCCCGATTGCAATCGTTTGATTTATTTGAAGAGGTTTTAACTTTTTGTTGCTCGTTTCCAACATTTTTTCTGTAGTTTTTGACCTGTCGCACATCCTTTTCTTTGCTTCTTCACATTTTCTTCGTTCACGCATAAATTGCACAACCAGTCTGGTTCACTTGTAGTAGTAGATGGACTTCCATAATTTCTTTCACAACCTTTACATTTTTTAGGGGTCGCGTCTTTCTTCTTGAATTCCTGTGTTGTATCACCATCACCATCACCCTGATCACAGCCTTCACCAATATAAAATATATTTTGCATATCAGGATTTGCTTCAAAATCGTCTAGAGCATATTCTTCTCTTACTTCTTCTAGTTCATAGTTGAGACCGTCGCCGTCAGTATTATTTAAATCTCTCACTTCGTAGACTTCGTTTCCATAGTCATTCTTATGTGGGCTAACATTGCATAGTCATTTTGATAACTCTTGATGATTGTCTATTGAGGTTTCACCAGAGTCATCACCTTCAGACGTAGTGTTGTTCAATACTTTTTCCAGGTCGTCTTCAGTCTTGACCTTTTTGACAATTTCGATCGGTAAATTTGTAGAAAACAAGCCTACACGGAAATCCACCCCAAACAGAGCCCTATGCGGTGAGGGTTTGATGATTCTGCGATAGGAAGAATGTTTTTGCCATTGTACAAAATAGCAACCAACTGAACAGTTTGTTGAATTATTATCGCTTATCCATGCTTTAAGCATATTTTCTACATCTTGGTTGCATCTTTCAACACTTCCCTGACTTGCGGGTGTCGTGGGCGTCCGTTTATAATCTTGCAAGATGGCCATTTCGCAATCATTTCTTGAACGATTTGATTGACAAATTCCCTGCCATTATCATTGGCGCTCCAAATTCTAAGAACATTTTCAGAAGTTCTTCACATATACATCCTTGGCACTCTTAGATTTCAAAGGTCTCAGATGTATGAATTTGGTGCGATGATCTTGATAATTCATTAACCACTTGTATTCTCCATCAGGCGTTGATTGTAAGTCTATAGGATCGACTTGTCCACGATGATTGAAATCCTTCGATAGAATGGGTTTCACCACTAGTCCTTTTTTTGGAAACTGCTCTTTCTAAGCACATGTGTTGCAGCACCTAATAAATATTTCGACTGCTGGCCTGGGAATAGCATACTTTTGTTTCAAAGCCATCAACATCTTATCACGGCCTCCGTGACCAGTACTTATGTGAAGGTCGACTAGCTTGTCATAAAACTCTTCATAAGCTATTATGAACGTTATGTCATCCTTTTCATCTGTCCTTTTTTTAATAACTTTTCTGATTCCTCCTATTTTGATAGTTTCGTAAATTCGTGAACAGTACAGCTGACTATTATTTCTCCTGGTTCCTTTGTCTTTTGCTTCACGTGAACTTATCAAAATATTATAAACATTTTGAATATTTTAGGGTTATATACTAATACGTCTTCGACTCTTACCTTTGTAGAAGTTTTCCAACTCTTCATAATAATTGTCTTTGTTTACAAATACATTTTGTAAGTCCCCACTCATTTTGAATTTGAGTATTTTCTCAGATAATAGCGAAAAATGAAACACCGAAATGGGCTCTGATCAAAACAAACTGCGCTTACAATTCGCCTGGTAAGCTATCAGTCGTATTACAATATGACGGATTTGGCATAAGGAACCCATTCATTGGCCACAATTTTTTTCAGTTATTGGCCAGAATTATTAAAGAATAAACCAGGTCTTCAGGTGATAAAAGGAGCCTCGAAAGGAGTTGAAAATAAGAAAAAAGAAGTACTTTTTAATCAACTCAATAAATATAAGAACAAAAGATTTAATAATTAACATGAATTCCAGTAATTATTAACAAAATTAAATATATTTTCGCAAGCAAGATTGACAAGTGAAATATACAGAATTTGATTTATGGAAATCTAGTTTTTTTCATACACAAATAGTGATATAGCCGACTACACGTCTGACATTTAATTCCATGTTTTAGGGGCGTTATATTATAGGTACAGGAGAAGCACAACCCAACTTCCACAATTTGGTTTTCAAATTTTGGGTGAGTTTTTCGCTGGGTTGGAAATAACCAGCGCTTGACTTTTTGCACCGCTTGGTCACTTATTGCTTCCTGGTTGGGACTTTCTTCGCACTCCACAACATTTGGAGATGATGTTCTTGAAACTACTTATTTTATAGCTTCCTGTGTTAAAAATTCTCCATTTTCTTCCAACTTATTTCCACGCGGAATTGGAACTTCTTGATTCGTTTCGTCGCCAGCGACACCCAAAGAATTTACCTCGTCAGTCTTCTTGAGGATGATATTGGAGTAGCTAGAGTGATCACAGTTATTTTCTATATTAGGAACATCTTCAGGTACATAATTTATTGAACTAATGTTTTTCCTCGTGTTTTCCACTACCTTAGTCAGTCTTTTATCAGTATTCTTGCTTTTGTTGGCTTTGCCTTTCACCTTATTTTTTTGGTTTATCTTGCTGACTTCTTCGCGTTCTACTCTTTTTGTTTTTCAATCCGAAGTCTCTTTCTTTCTTCTTTCTCAAGATTTGTATTTATCTTATTTTCTTCTTCTCCCTTCTTTCTCTTCAGCCACTGGGTGGAAGTAATTGCAAATGAAGCTCTCTCCGTGTCTTTTTCACCTTTTCTTGTTGGAGTCTTCATGCCAAGGAGCATCTTTCAAAGATTGTGATGAGTTATCAATGGTTTGTTCTGTGTGGTTTCCAGCTGGGTCAGTATCATCATCTTTTTTAGCCTTGAAAGTATCAACGTAAGGTTTTTTAGTGTGCATATCTTCAATCGGTGCTTCTATATCGAATGGAAATTGAGGTATATTTTCCGCTGTGCTGTTATAAGTTATAGTTACTCTCATCTAATATCAAGTCTTGCAAGTCAAAATTTTGGATTTGAATCACTTCTGCACTTCCAGGATTTTCATGGGGGTCATGCATTGAAGAAACTCCAGGATAACCTCGTTCAAGAAGTTCATCGCCGAGCTGGATTTTATTTGTCATAGTTGAAAACTCCTTTCATAATTTATAAAGAGTAACCTCGTTATCTCCAGCATATTTGAATTCTTGCTCGTTCAATGTTTCGAACCTATTTATTTGGTCCTTTCCAACAATAGCAACAAAATCAGCGTAGCTTGGAAATGTATCTTTCTTTTCTTCTTCAGAAGGTTTTGTTTTGTTTTGCCCACCCAAACATTTCGAGAAGTCTATAGAATTCTGGTTCCATGGGAATAGCCCACTTGCACAAAATTCGTTTTTGATCGTTTGTGATTTAGAAGCTTCATCAACAGCGAGTTTTAACACAGGGGCAAAATGTTCTTTCGTCGCCACTCTATAACAGCCCTTTTCCAGCAATTTTTTAACGGTTTGAAGGCAGCAACTTCCGCCGGCTGTAAGATTCTGGTTAAATTAGGGTAGAGACAAACCAAAATAATTTCAAGTTCTACGCACAAGCAACTGAGTTCGTGAGTAAGGTGAGTGCTGTGGCCATCTAGAAACAAGATTACTGGAAAGAGGGTTCCCATTTTTTGTAAACTTGGATGCAATATATTTTTTATGTAGTCAAACATGACTTCCGATTTCATCCAACCGGTATCAGATAGGCCTATACCCCAACCCTTTGGAACTGATCTGCCTACATTCACGGGTAATCTCTTGTAGGGATACACTACCATGGGCGAAGTTACTTTTCCTGGGACAGTAAAAGCGAACATTACTGTTAAAGTTGTTTTGGAGGGTGCGTGTTCAACCTCGTAAACATTCTTTGCCCCCTTTGGGGCAAGAACTTTGCTGTTTTTTGGGCATAGATTGAAACATGTTTCGTCCGCATTCAGAACTCGATTTGAATCCTCTAAAATTTGCAGCCACCCTTTTGATTGGAGGTATCCTTCAATACTTTCAAACCATTTTCTTATGTCCTGTTCTGAAACGCTCGCACTTGCAGCAGTTACCCCTTCTCCGGTTCTCACATAAATTTCCGGGTTTCTTCACAGGAAAGCTTTGTACCACGCCTCTCCAGGACGATTATTCACAAATGGATTTTTTTGTTGGTTTCTATCCAGAAACTCTTTCACCGATTCTTGAATATCCTCCTTACGACGAGGAAACCCACGTTTATGGTTTTCAATTATCCAATTGACCAAAACCTTTTTTTCGTCTGATGTCAGTATTGGAGTGGGCCCCAAACTTGTTTTTACGAATGTTTTGCTTCTGCGGAATTGCAGCGTGGCTCAGTTATTTTAAAGCGCCTTGATGCTTCGCGTATTGGTAACCCAGCATTAATCGCTTGTAAGGTTTTTTCAATAGTGTTTTCATCATAAGTTCTATTGTACTTTTCTCCAGTAATAGCTTTCGGCATTTTCTTCACCTGTAATATAACGAAAATCCAGTTATTGGCCACTCCAATATTCGATGATTGGCATCCGGCCAACAACTGGTTACGAAAGGTTTTTATTGAAACAAGTTGAAAAATTCCGTTCAATCATGTATAAGAATGCAATACCACATCTAAGTTTATCAAAATAATTTTTATGTGTAATGACCAAAGATTGGCCCTGTGGCCAATATTTGATTTTTACCATAAAATCAATATCCAGTTATTGGCCACTAAATAGTAGATTTGGAAGTTTAAAACATCTAGAATTTATCAATATAAACACATATCAAAGTAATACAAGCGTAACATTCGTTTTAGAATTAATGAAGGATCATCAACTTACCTCATATCACACTTTCTTATACAGTCACGAACAATCTCACGCAATTGACGCGCGCCCTACACAACGACCAGCTTTTGGGGTGGTGCCGAATGAAATGAATTAGAGGTTGTAGGTTGGCAAAAAAAAATCAAATGATATGAAGGGCTCACTAATTGAAATGAAAAGATAAAGTAATTGATAATAGAATGAGGATGGTTGAGTACACGTGAGGAAGTATTAAAAGAAGTATTTTGTATAACGTGTATGTCGCAGTATTTCATGATTAAAAATATGTTACTTTTTTGATGTACTGCCACTTACTGAAATTGACCCTTGAAAAAGGCCTGAATTATAGGCCGAAACGTCGGGAATAATTTTCGAATAAGTGATTCTCATTTTAACTGTCCTCATTCCCAATAACCACCACTTTTTATTTTGTATGTCGTAATGTTACATTACGACATACACGTTATACAAAATATTTCTGTTGATTGATAATAGACTTAATTATCTCGTTTAAAGAAGGAATTTGTTCATCAATTCCAAAATTATCATCACTCTCTATTCTCGAATGTTTTTTCTGTCAAATCAAATACATTTTGAACATAGCAAAATAAAACGAATCACCGTAATAAAACATGTTTGCCAACCTTTAACCTACAATTTTGATCTGTCACTGTAACTTTAAATAAAAAATGATCTTTATATTTAAAAATCAAATAACATAATTTCTTTCCTCCGTCAGTAAATTTGCAATCCTTAAAGACACTAGGATGTGACTAGATGTCGAGCTATATGTATAAGAAAATTTAAAAAACATAAAAAAATAGCAGAAAACCGTATAAGCAATTGTTACCCAAAAAAACACAGTGAAATGTGAGTTTGGGTTAGGTTGAGTTAGTTTGTCATACAGCTATATGCACCGTACGTGTTAGCCAATCTCGATTAATTTTCAAAGTTAGATTAAGCGGTGTTTTGTATGCACCAAAGAATACGCTGCAAGGATCGTTAATCCCTGGTGAGACTTTTGACAACGTCACAAAATAACCTAGTAAAACATATCAATAACAATTTTGAAAATTATGTTGAGTGATTTGTTTTGAGTTAGTTTTAATGAAAAATGAGCAACTATATGGATCAGTATCATCCGCAAGCCTGATGACGTTTAGCAAACATTAGCCAACGGGTTTTTCTTGTAAATTCAATATTTGGTGTAGGTATCAACTTTTATTCATGAATCATTCCTATATTTGCTTTTCCTCTTTTCTTGGGCTTAGATTTCATGATAGTGAGTGGTTATTATATACTGTATACCTAGTCTAATACAGCAAGAATAACAATCCTATCCACCTGATGATAAATAAAAACATCACTTTTTACAACACAAGAAAATATATATAAGTAGAAACAAGTGGTTAATTAAATGATTTTGTAAGGAATGCCCCGAGGAATGCCCATTGATAAATTGACAATATTGTATAATTTTCAAACTCATTATCTACTTCGAAATTATTACAAACTAGCTGACCCGGCAAATTCCATACTGCCTCATAATCAATAATTAATGTTGTGCTAAATGAATTTGTTTCACAATTTTCTTTTTTTTAGTTTTTCCGATGTTTCAATAATTATTCTGTTATTCGGGGCACAGACATAACAAACATATAAAAAATAATAAGAATCCTCCCAGTGATTTTTCAGTTAGTATGATATGTTAAATATCTGACAACATTTGTAGCGTACTTTTTTTGAAATGTTTAAACTGGAAACGTATGTATTGTAACAACACTTCAAATCCCAAATAGAACCTACATATCTAATTTGGACAAAATCCTTTGGGAAATAACAAAATTAAGCAAATATAACCTCACATTTTTGAAAAAAATTGATCAAATCCCAAATAGAACCTTTATAATCTAATTTGAACAAAATCCTTTGGAAAATAACAAAATGATGCAAACATAACCTCACTTTATTTTTCGTAAATTTTTAAAATCAAACCTCAAATTAAAACCTTCTTATCTAATTTGAACAAAATCCTTTGGAAAATAACAAAATTAGGCAAACATAACCTCACTTGGTCAATTTTTGTTGAATTTCTTGACCAAACCCCAAAATGGAGCCTGATTGATTTGATTATCAATGATTATTTGAAAAAATCTTTTGGCAAATTACAAAACTATGAAAACACAACCTCACTATGTCAAAGAAAGGGAAGTTGTGTTCTCGGGTTCTTAAGGAAAATTTTCCAATTTTTCTTTTCATAACATCACTCCTCATATTTCAAAGAACATTGAAAAAAAAATCACCTAAATTACTTCAGCCGTTCTCAAGTGATGGAGTGATCAAGAAAAACGGGATTCAGATTTATATAATATTAGATAAGATTAAAGCCTGGATAGAATCAGCATCAGCACTGTTTTAGTTTTATGGCAACGTTGCTTCTGACCTATGATTCTGTTTTAGTTTTAATTTTTGTATGGACGTAGAATAAACTCTGAAAATGAATCTGGACTTTGTCTGTAACTCGCATTAACGGGTAGTTATTCTAACAGACGCACACAACATCCCTTCATGGGAAAAAATAGAAATACTCTTCTCTCATAATGTTCCTTTTGTCTTGATATTGAAGATGGCCGCCACTGCTATGCTATAGATATGGAGGACTGTAACTGCTATAGAGTTAAGAGTCTCTTTCATTTCTCAGGTCTATGATTTGAATTGACATCAATATCCATTAGGTGAGTTCGAGTTTACGCTCTTCGTGCTCAGAGTGTTCAGAGCGGAAACTCGAACGCGCCTATTGAATTTACTCATTAACATTGACATTAGTTTGTTTTGTCACGGAAAGGTGACATATGACATCCCGAATGAAAAGTTGTGTTTTCAGGTTTTTCGGGGGATTTTCCAGCTTTTCTCGCCATAAAAACAATCCCAAGACTTTAAGGAACAATATAAAAAAAAAATGACTCAAATTGCCCCATCAAGTTATGGATCTTCCAGAAGAAATCGGTACTCATTTTTATATATTAAGATATGTATAACTCGATGTGCAAACTTTGGAAAACGCATCGTTTGACAACTCAAGGAAAGAGGAAAAAACAAATATAATTAAAATAATTTCTTATGTAGTTGATAAAAACACAAACCTTCTTCTATTGGGATATCTGTTATAAATTGGGACTTGGGGATAAAAAGTGATGAGACCATCAGTTTCAAAGGTTTTTATTTTAGATTATCTTGTAGAGATTATTAGTATCTAAAGCTTGAATCAAAAAAGTAAATCAACAAGTCTATCTGTTTATATAGGAGTCTGGGTTTACCCATAAATTTAAAATTTTGAATTGAATTAGAATAAGACAAAACTTTGAGATAGGTAGCCATTAGATACCTCTGTACCTACTTTCAACACCAATCCAAATCGAGTCGATCGATTGAACGATAAAAAATCATAGGTAAAAAATGCGGTAAATATCCGAATGTGATAGGTACACTGTTTTGTACCTATCCACAATTTCTTGTGGAATATGTACTTATTCAATTCAATATTCTATTGAGCAATTCGCATTATTCTGAGTGTATTGTGGAGCAGTAAATATTGCTCGATATTGAGTTTTATTTTGTATAGTACTCATTGACTACCTATTGGAATTGGAAAAGAATCCTACTCCAATCGATGATTTAAAAAAAATCTAAATATAATGCTCCGTTGATATTTCACTCTCATAGTTTTGTCTTTAGTCGCAAAACCTCAAAATCTGTAGGAAAAACATAAGCAAATGAAAGACTAGGTTAGAATTCGTTGAAATTCTTCGATTAAGCCTAGAAAATGGGGCGATCAGAATTAAGCGACCGTTTCAGGCTTAAGCGCTGCGGTGCATCCAAAAATTGGAATATAATCGCGATAAAGACTTCATCCGGATTAGATTTCTAGGGTGCATATAAGTGTAGTTCACAATAAATTAATCAAACATTTGCGTTTTCTATACGATTTTTGCGCTTTTCTTTACCCAACCAGCACCCCTATTCGCTCCCAGTCCCATAAGATTGTCACATAACCACACATTTGCGCAACATTTCTGTTGTTTTGTTTGCTGTGCAGTACCACCCTTGTAGGGAAATGATATGATTCGTACGGGAAAATGTGTAATTTATATTTGAGCAACTTTTCAAAAAATCTCTGCATTAACTTCAATGTCATGCAACAATAATATCCACCAGTGACAGTCATTCATGGCACCCTTGTTCCCCTTGCACTCGTCGGCCCGTGTTCAGACTTGAGCCACGCTTTAAGCAGTAACAATTTCAATGGATGCAAACACCTTCTAGAAGGGTCTAAATAAAGGTAATACAAAAAAAATAAAAACTGCACTAGTTGGTAAACTAAAAAATTACCAAAATGTCATAGGCCTTTTCGTTTCAGTTTTTGAGCTACAGGGTTATTTTGAGAATGTTGCTTTTTACTCAAAATCCAGTTGACCTATTTTGTTTTTTTTTGAATGGAGGGTGTTCCTTTAAAAACGACAATTAGGCTTAATATGGGAAAGTAAAAATGGTACGCCTGTGAAATTCTACATCCCTACCAAGGTTCTCGACAATGAACTATTTATTATACTCGAAGTAGCTACCAACTTATTTCAAATGGCAACACCAATTTTTTATTCCACTGTTAGATTCCTTTTTGAAAATTTAGGACAGTTTATAAAATAATATCCATGGCCATCTTTGATCATTTTGAAGATATTTGCATTTGAACTGCCCATTTACATTCTCGCGAGACACTCCGAGTGCGCGAGTGTAAATGGAAGTCTCGCCCTCGCACCGTCTCCGTTCCGTCTCGGTAGGATATTAGCCCGAGTCAAAGGACCTCGCGGTTTTTGCGAGCGGCTACGAGAGCCCCCTTTACATTCTCGGTGTCTCGCCTCGCGTCTTCCAACCTGTTTTGGGTAAATTCCACTGTTTCGGGGGTTTAGTATTTTAAATAAATAGAGGATAAAGTTATTTAGATCTCAATGATTGTAATATCAGTCCATGTCTGGGCAGGTAATAGATTGGTGAGGGTGAGGGTAACATCTTCAGCCTATACTAAATGAGAGAAAAGAGGAAAATTTTTGAAATAGAATACAAATCACCCGATAATAATTATTGTACTTACATTTTTTGGTATAGGATTGGTTTTTTTCTCAGGCCGCGCATGCGCATATGTTAGGGCAACTGGTGACTGGAAATGTCAAATTCTTGACAATATTGATTTTGAGTTGCGACATGTGACAATATTTTATAACCTCCAAAATACTGTCAGTGTCAGTGCCAAGTTTGAGTGAGTTTTTATTGAGATTCATGAAGAGTTATTTGTTGATACAGTGATACACAAATGAGACGTGAGTACATGAACTTTAACTATAAGTCAAGAACCGCCATTTCATTATAAGCAAAAGTCATATTTCAGACATCTCTTCCGCGTTCAATAATTGACACAATAATAGGAATTATTATTTTGTAAACTTGAGGCTTGAGGCTTGATTATTGGGCAGATATTGAGACAAAAATTAAATTGAACTTAGACAAGTGATCAATATTGAAAATATTGATAGGTACTGTTGCTTCCGAGCTGCAGCTTCAATTTAAAAACCAATATTAAAGATTGTTTGCTTGCTCCGGTATAATGTATATCGTTAGAAAGATTGGTATAAAGTAGTTACATTGGCAAACCATTTATTCATCTTATTGGAAAAAAAATAGAATTCAAATAAATAATTTTCAAAGGCATGTAAGCATAATATAAAGGTATCCATGATTGAGATTTCGTATGGATTTCATTTATTTACGTTGTATAATGACAGCACAAGTCAGAAAAGCTGGTCCGAGGTTATGTACTTGCTATTTTGATTCACCAAAGCGTTTTTTTTTGTTGATTGTGGTGTTTTCGAAAATAAGAAAAGCGGCAGGCACGACAAAAAAAAGCGGTAGTTTTAAAAATAAAACGGTAGACGGTGCCCCTAATCTCATTGGCCTAAAAAAGCCCTAATAATGAATAGTTAAAAATTACTCTCCATAAAATTCATAAATAAAAAATCATTTTATTTATTAAATTTATGTTATCAATATCATAATAAAATAGAACAGTCATCTTCATTCATTCCTAGTCGGAAAACTGCTCGGATTTTTTGTACATATTATTGTTTTGATAAGACAACATTTGTTTGTCAATGTTTAAATTAAAGCATTGCCTGTCTAAGTATTCTTTTGAATTCATTAATCCGACGATACTATTTGTAGATAGTAGGTTTCTTTGTTTTGTTTCCAACAAATTAATTTGAGAAAATTTTCTCTCAGCATCTGCCGTTGAATGGAGAAGACTTAGAATGTTCAATGCAAACTTTGTGAGCAAAATAGTCTAAGAGCCGACACTGGACCTTTCGTCATAAGGGATGTGAAAAGAAAGATTTTTAGGAAGTAGTTTGTAGGCGGGGGAATATAAAACAACCATGTCTGCCAGGCATATCCTGTGCTTTATTAATTAAAATAATTAATGAGATATTGAAAAAAAAACGGAAAGTTTCGTCATCGGGGATGTTGAAAATAACTATATGGCATTGTTGTTAGTAACGAGTACGTCAAAAAAATATATGTCTGCCAGCCAAAAGTCTGTGCCAACTACATGTCTGCCAGGATCAAAAGGGCTGTTTTATGAATGAAAGTTTCATCGTCGGGGATGTGGATGTTTTTTTTTTTTTTTTAAGCTTGAAGTCTCTTGAACAATAAAAAATATGTGTGCCAGGCAGTTTCCTGTGCCAACATCATGTCTGCCAGGCCTATTCGATTTTTGTCCGTGTATGATGGTTATTCCGCTTTATCAGAAAAATCGTTCCAACTTACATAGTAAACTTTATAATTTAAATTTTTCTCTTCCAATGAATAAATAAATGAATAATTCTCATTTTTAGGATTATTTTGATTTTTTGAATCGCTATCTTTTTAGTTTTTATATCTCGTGGACTAAAATCATCTTCGGTCACAAACATTTTTCAATCTTTAGCAAAATTATTCAAGTTTTAAATCCATAAACAAACAAAAAAGTTATTAAGGATCAAACTAGGTTCTAATTTAATTTGGCCCACAGTGTATGTAAATTCAAAAGGCAGTCTGCATTAAACTCAAAAACAACCGACTTCTTTTTCTAAATTTTTAACATGCTGTGTAGGTATATCAAAAATAAAGGGATTTCGGATCTGCAATCTACATTGATGGACACCTCACTTAATGTTTCACTGATTCACACACTTATTATGAAACACCCTGTATAGGTAGACGCAAAAGTAATAAAAGTATTAAGTAAACGTTTAGTAGGTATATAACATTCACAAGTTTATCAAGTATCATTACCTATTATCAATACCAGCTGGAGCTGAAGAAAATAAGAAAAATAAAAACCAATTTTTCTAACGAATATACCTAAATAAAGCAGATTAAAAGACAATGGCCGATTGCACCAACCTATTTAAGGGCTACTTAACGCTAAGGAACCCTTAACTTCAAGTTTTTGATTGCACCAACGTTAAGGAAAGCTTAAGCTTCCCTTAACGCTCCCTTTATTAAGTCTCCGTTCATGACCACTTAACGCTGACCTATCTCTGTAAACGATATAAATTTGAGGTTGTGATACAGTTGTTATTGTCGTTACTAACTTTTATATCAATTATTAATTTTCAAAGACATTTATGATTTATTTTTGAATATATATCGACGCCGTGTGTTAAGTTATATAGGAGTTTGGCTACGACATTGTATAATTTTAATGTGATTGCACCTGTTGTCTGCCATTTAAGACATTCTCCAAGTTCAATTCAGATTTGAGAAGTATATTCAAATTTTAATCACTATAGGCACATCATCCATCTGGTTGTACATACCAATATTAAGTAGAATCCGTCTAAATGAAAACATCATTTTTGATTTTTTGGCCTTTTAGCCGTGACAGCATCGGTCATATAAATTACATTAAAGAATACTTTTAAGAGTCTCTCGAACAGTCCACTGTCATAAGTAGTGAGAATGGATCACTTGAACTATTTGGAGTTTGGATGATACACTAGATCTACCAGAATACCTACTTCGAAAAATGTCTCAGCGGCCAAATCACAGGAAATGGATCATAGGGTTTTTTAGGAGACTTTTATTGAGATAAGCAAACTGTTTTAAATATCTTGACTCAGATGGAAGGTCAACTCGAATATGATCATGACTGGTGAAGTACATAACTTTCAGGGTTTCTTTGTTTTGCATCAATTCCCGTGTGTTTGAAGAAAACCTGCCAAAAACGCAATAATAAATAAGCAGTAGTCAGATAAAACTTGTAAACAGTAGGTGTGTTTGTTATGCTCCACTAGTGCACACTTTTCTACACTACAACAGTCAGTGTGGCTTTGTTTGAGAAATGTTTGTCTGTTTTTTAAGATAGAATATCTTCACCAAACTAGTAAAGATATTCTATCCTGAAAAACAGACAAACATTTCACAAACAAAGCCACACTGAGTGTTGTAGTGTAGAAAAGTGTGGACTAGTGGAGCATAACAAACACACCTAATATCACCAAAACATGTAACCACCATTCTGTGAACAAAAACAAATGAGGTTATATGACATATCGCATTGTTCTCGTCAGGTTTTCAACCTAAATAATGGAGAAGTTACTAGAAATGACTGAATTTGATCAACGTTGCCAAATCTAGGACACACTTAGTTAAGGGCCCTCAAAGAGTGTTGGTGCAAATGAAAACCAATTGAGGGCTGCTTAAAATGTAAGGCCCCCTTAGTTAAGTCTGAGTTAAGTGGAGGTTGGTGCAATCGGCCTTAAAGAGTACTTTTTTACTTCGTCAATCAAATAAACCGTGACCGTGAACTAAACAAACACTCGTATATCCTAAACTAGTTTTTCGATTAGTTTGAAAAAATGAAAAATTATAGGAAGTGACTAGTGCACTGTCTAGTCAGATTTCCAATAAAGATTGCTGCACTCTGCACTGTCCAACATGCGCAGTGCCTTGTTGTCAAGTTCACGATGAATATAATATAAATATAACCTAAAAAGTTAAATTCGAAATTCGAAATTCCAGCTTCGGTTTGTTCACAATCTCCTAAAAGACAAAAAAAACTCCAAAATATGGAGATTATCGCGATTTACCGCTTAATAAGTTCCTATAGACATTAAAGTGGGCAATACATTTCGTGATTTGGAACACTTTGAAAACAATTTGAAAAAGTTGTGCGCTTCAAAATTTATTCAATTATTCAAAAAGGAAGCAAGTACCATTCAATCAGCAATAAATAAAAAAATCGTAGATATATCAGTATTTCTTTTAGTGGGTTTTGTTTGAGGTTTTTTGAGTAGAAAATAATTCTGTGATACAGGTTTATTTTAGTTTTCTTAGAATATATCTTTTATCAGGATATTCGTTAACATTTGAAAAATATGCCATTCGAAGAATTTGATGTTAAGGTAATTTAATATACATGTATGCAAAAGTAAAAAAAAATCTTTTTGAGAACTCCTCCCCAAAACACAAGACTTGTGATATTATTTTTCGCTAAAGCAAATATAGTTGTTGGAAAAAACATTTTCCCTTGGAAAAAGTAATACCACTTACTAAACTTGAAATAAATAGTAGGTATACCTAAATGAAAGAATATTAAGGCAAATTTTTCGTCATGATAAAGCGGTTTTCTTTTAAACTCTTCATACCTAACTTTCTCTCATGTATGAGGAACTAAGACTATCAACAATTGTTTCCCAATAGCCCTTTTTGGTAATTAAATATATGTATTAATAATAAGCAATTGCTCAATAAAACAAAAAAATATATAGGTACATTTAACTTCTCTCAAATCCTGATGGAATTAAAAAGAAAGTATCAAATTATAATAAGTAACCTGTTCCAAAAGACTTCCATTATTAGACTATTAGACAAGTATCCAATTATTTTTTAACAAAAATAGAAATTAAACTTTCAGATTCAAACACATTGATCTACGAAACGACGCTTTTTCGGACTCATGCATGTTGATGGAAAATGTTTGTCTTATTTTTATTGCGCCTATTTCTTCCTTTATAAAATCATGCTGTATGTAGATCATAGATAAAAAATATATATACGATGTAGATTATCACTGTCTCCCACTGACCTCATAGACAGCACAGCAATCTATCTTCCCGCACTGTCGGTATTTCGGTATCTTGCGGTTCCATAGACTTAAAATAACTGCGGTTCCGTCTACAACGCACTGCGTATGTTGGACAGTGCAGCAATTTTTATTGGGAATCTGTCTAGACAGTGCAGTAGTCACTCCCAAAATTATAAATTAAAAATAGGCGGATTTTGGCGTTAACCAGGTTACGAATTTTCGAACCTAACTTTTCTTCGCAGCAGGGGCAAATCGCTTGGGAGGTACCTAATCAAGTAGTTACGTTAGACCATGAATAATACTTTTAGTAACCAGAACGTTTTGAGGTTTGATCCCGAGCTGGTATCGATACAGTAACCAAGTACTCACCAAACCTGGTAACAACAAATCGTTACCTGGTTAACGCCAAAATCCGCCTATTATTAGAAGCACCTATCAACATACAGCTCATGCGCGCAAGTGCTACAAGTGCACTACGGTGAAGCGATATAAAAATCCATTCATGGAGCGTTATGCTTTGTCTCCTTTCATCGGCGGAAAAATTTAACATGGTGATGAACGTCAACACGCAATATATGTGTATCATTGAACTCCATACTACCTGGAACGGACCCGCTTATTATTGAGAGTGAACCAGGTAGAGATGTCGTTAGTTACGGATACCTATCTCTTTCTAACTCATTCACCTATATTCATGGAGTAGAGAGAGATAGCGATAGTAACGGATCCCTATCTCTTTCTAACTCATAACAGGAATGACACACTTTTCGATTCGTTGTCAGCAACGACCGGGTCCTTTCCAGGTACGTAGTATGGAGTTCAATGATGTGTATTAAATATATGGTTACGGATACCTATCCTTGTCGAACTCATTACCAGGTGTTAAGGTTATGGTTAAGGGGCAAACAAAACTGTTTTGTGAGAATTCAGTTGTTGAAAATACATGTTATTATAGTATAATCTCGTATAATAATATAATATTATACATCTTGTGTCCTGTTTTCTTTTAGATCAGTTGGTTTTATCGGAGAAAGTTTGAAAAGGACTGAAACAATACCTATTATAGTGATCTATTGTGTTGCAGTCGGATGTAAAAACTTTCAAGATGAAAGATTTTTTTTTCTTTTCATGGCTAAAAGTTGAAACAATCTTCAAAACATTTGTTAAAGTTTCAATGCTATAATTAAGTAGGTATCATGATATGCGATGTAAGACATGAAACAAAAAGTTGGGTTCTTCATGTAGGTAGGGTGAAAAAATGGCTATATTTTTTTTTCTTAACAAATTATAGCTTATATAGTGAAGGTGATAAGTAGTTTTTTTTCTCTTCAAAGATATGATTTCCTCATCAAAATCTGATGAGGTAAGTTGTTTCCATCGCATTGAAAAATTAGCTATATAAAGTCTTTGTTATACTGAGTTTTTTCCAAAGTTAGCAGTGGTGGTAATATTTATTGCACCTAACTTTGAATTAATAATAATTGTATTTATTTATTAATAATTTTTTTTTATATCGTGTAATTTGGAACAAAATTAAGATCACCCATCGTGAGTTTAGTCCACTGAACTACTATTCTTCTGAGGGGAAAGTGAAAGTACCAAGTATCAAATCTACTCAATTTATTCAGTCTAGAGTCTGAATATATTTATTTTTTATTCCCGATTAAAATAAATCTTGCACGTGAATGGTAAATGTCTTTTCAGTTTCCTATAATCAAAGCAACAATACAATATTTTCCTCAAATAATATGTATAGTAAATATGAAATTTATGTATTATTGTGATTTCTGTCCATATAGACCAATGAGTTAGAAAGAGATACATATCCGTAACTATCGCTATCTCTACTTGCTTCACTCTCGATAATAAGCGGGTCCGTTCCAGGCTCGGTTCCAGGTACGTAGTATGGAGTTCAATGTGATACTACAAACAAGACAATAATATGCTCACGTGCAGGTGTCGCTGACGGCCTTGCGTGTCCGAACCTAAAAATTCATATGTTACCTAGGTACCATGATACTAAAACAAACAAGATAAACTCTCGCACATCCCCCTCAGAAGTCATAACGTGACCTACCTCAAACCCATGATACTAAAACAAACAAGATAAGCTCACGCGCAGGTTACGCTGACGTCAATAGGAGACCCGGGTAAGTGAAGTTAGGCGATGCGATGTCACAACGTGAACATGATCAACGTGAAGCTGTTTTTTGTTTTCATCGTGACGTGTCAAATTCAAATAATCAAGTCATGTTACTAAAACAAACCAGTGTCATGTAATCAAGTTAAATATTTTCAGAAGTGTTGTGTCTTTAAAAATATTGATTGATTTTTTGTACTTTTAATGGTTCTCTGGTGCAGTGTTATTTTGTGATCACAATAATAAAATCACTAGAAGTCATGTGAGGGAGGGCTACCGATTCTTTCGGTTTCCAACGGCCGAAGAAATTCGCAATTCATGGGTGCGAAAGTGTTATAGAAAGAATTTCATTGTTGAAAAGGCTAGGATATGTTCTAGTCATTCTTTGCACTAGTGGAGCATAACAAACACACCTATCAATGCAACGTAGGTCCTACATCACTTCAGCTATGTTGCTCTCCCCATGACGTAATGCGCGCATGTGTTCGAAATTCGTCCGGCAATTGATCATACCTTTTTTGTTTTAGTATCATGCCTCAAACCTATACAATCACTGTCACGCGGGAACGTCATGCGTGAGTCAGCTCAAATTTTTACCAGCAAATGGTAACTAGGTAACGTTATTGATGTTTTGAATCCAACCTCACTTTAGGCTCGCGATGACGACATGCGCGGCTTGGTTATAATTTCGTCCAGTAATTAATCATATCTTTTGTGTTTTAGTATCATGTGGCACTGTCGTGTAACTTGGACAGTACCGTGCCGCTTAGTGACTCTGTAATACTCTGTATCACAAACTTTTTTTTATCACGAAATATCGAACATTAAATCAAACGGTCAAAATTACCATGATAACGCCGTTTTCAAAGCCCACCAAGTTTATATTCGAAATTTTCCATTCAAAACCACATTGTATGGTTTACTTAAAGTCCAAATATCTTGAAAAAGGTTACTTCCAGCCACTCCTACAAAGTATATCTTTTTTATCTAAATATGACGGGGAAAACGCTTTCTAAATTCAAAAAGAATGTACGGTTGTGTACGAAAAAGTTATGACTATTTGAATGTGTGAAAAGGCATATACCTATAAAACTATATACCGACCACATTGCATATCGCCATTAGCCGACTGTAAGAACGAGAATATCATTTCCTCTCACATTTGAATTGGGACGAGTTTTTCTGCGCAGTCTCACCAAAGCAGTTTCCGGTATAAATCCCACCCATCTAGCGTGACGGTGGGCGGCAAAAGGTTTTTTTTGAATTTCGGAAAAACCGCTTTCGTCCTACGAAGCCTGATATTCCACCTATGTGGCCAACTATTACCTATTTAGCTTGTGAAGTTTATCAGACGCCCTGGAAAACAAATACTTTCTCTTTCGATCTCGGATTGTTGCTATTTTTTTATCAAGTTTTCGAAATGCAGTATATTGGCGCGTCACCAAACTACCAATAAAAAAATCAAGATTCTGTTCATGCGTAGAAACTACAGTCCTGATTCAATTTGGCAGGCTTATGCTCGGCACATTGGATAAATGTAGTGCGGTCAGTATATAGTTTTATAGGTATATGGTGAAAAGGTATGTAAGTGGCGCCCCCTGCTAGTAAGAATCATACCAAGACCAGATTGGAATTTTGCGTGTCAAACGACCCTTATATATCAAATTTCAACAAAATAGCTTTATCATTCCAAAAATTATTTGAAGAGATCCAAAATTAAAATTTAACTTTGAAATCTAGGCAACCATAGATGGGACACACTTCTGATCAGGCAACCCTATACTGTTGGATAGGAAACGGAATAAGCTTTCTTAAAATAAAAAAAAAATCGAATAACAGATGAGGGTATATTTACAACGCCTGTCCACCTGTTTGCACCTGGCAACCCTATAGTTGTACACAAAGGAGAGTAGGCAACCTATATTTTTCCAATTCATTGTGCAATTTTCTTTCGACTAATGATCGATTTTCATCAAAAACAAATGAGGGAAGTTGATAGAAAAATCAATCCAAGTGAATATTATTCTGAAGGCCCGTGATTTTGCTAGGCAACCCATGCGCGATTTATCGATGAACAAATTATCCAACATATAGGGCTTCGCGAGTCCACAAGACCTGAAAATCTTCTCAAGACCAAGACCTGATGTTCACCAAGACCAAGACTTTACCTCGAGAGTCTCGTCTTGGTCTTGGTCCTGAAAATAAAAATTTACAGAAATATTCATTAGAATCTGCAAACCTATCTATCTCTTTCAATAGGTCTTGAGTCAATCAATTCTTTAATTTTTTTTCCAATTTTCCAATTCACAGCAGGTATTATAGAACTCTCTCTCTCTCTCTCTCTCTCTCTCTCTCTCTTCGGCTATTTTTCATCCACTCCTGGACATAGGCCTTTTCCAATTATAGAACAGTGGTGCCAAATCATTGGAACGAACATCCTCAAATTTGATCGCCATGTTTCAGAAGATTTCTTGGAAAATTAACAGCGTCAAACTTATCATCTGAATGTGTATTTTTTACTTCACGAGAAATTATCATAATATGGAATATTCAATCAAACAATGACTCTCTCAACTGTGCTAAACTCGATTGATCGGTAGACATGGCAGCGCTGTCAGTTGGACAAACCCCGCATCTCACACAAACTAATCAGAATGTACTCATTGTGGATAGCTGGATAAAATTCAAAAAAAAACTATGTTTGGCCTGGATGCCCAGATAAGTTTATTCTGTTGTTCAATAGAAATGTATTTTTCGTTCTTTATTACAGTGAGGACGTATATAGTCCTCCCCCCTCTAACTTTTGAACGCATTAATATTTTTGGCTCAAATTTGGAGGTGTTGTTCAGGGTAGGCTTTACTAAGTTTTGACCTAAAAAAAAAAAATTTCAACTGTCAAACTGACAGCTGGGCACCATTTTGAAACAAATTATTAAATGGAAAAAGGGGTGATACCTTATTTGAAAGGTCCTTCCATTCTCTTTTCACCCCCAAAGTTTGAAGTCCTTAGCATTTTTCTTAAGGAAATGGCACCATATCGAAAATAAATTATTTGGGTCAAAATACTATCTCTAATTCTTAAAAGGACTTTATTAACAATGGAGAAACTAACCTATAACATAAGTGATTGTTTCTACAACAGTATTTAATAAAAAATTTAAAAAAAAACTAATACTAAAGATAATATAGACTAGATTAGACACAAATAATTTATTTTCGACATGGCGCCATTTCCTTATGAAAAATAATAAGGACTTCAAACTTTGGGGGTGAAAAGAGAATGGAAGGACCTTTCAAATAAAGAATCACATGACCCCCTTTTCCATTCAATTTTTTGTTTCAAAATGGTGCCCAGCTGTCAGTTTGACAGATGAAAATTTTTTTTGGAGGTCAAAACTTAGTAAAGCCTACCCTGAAACACACTTCCAAATTTGAGCCAAAAATATTAATGCGTTCAAAAGTTAGAGGGGGGGGGGACTATTTACGTCCTCACTGTATAGATTCTTCCTGAAGAAGCCCTTAACTTAGGGCGAAAGCTTGAACTAAGATTTAATATACAATACCACTGAGCAAGTCCATATTTATTGCTCCCTCCTCTGAGTGTACGTTGGGGCGATCCCGATAGATAAAAAACCTGCTTGTTACCAGTAGCCCCGTTACTGTCCTTCAATTACACCTAAAAATCCGCATCGTTGGCAACGCAGCAGCTTACCGTCTAATAAAAGAATAATAAGATCCGACATCCGACCGAACTTGAAATTAACAAAGACGACACGATTTACTAGTCCCCATATAACGCACGTACGTGGCAATTTTTTACATTTAGTTAGCCCATCTCATTTAAATGCATCGGTCTGTCGCGGAGCGTCGTCATGGCAACTGACATAATAAAGCATCAGCTGATTCATTATTTACTACGTCTCCGGCTAGTGTGTATCGTCTATGGAGGACTATAACAAGGAGACGAATCGACATACGAATATCCCTGAAATTCTGTCCCTCTTTTTCGTTAGTTCATTTGAGGGCGCTGTTGCTAGTAGGGCTTTTATTTATTCATTGTCATGGTAACGTTTATTGCTTGTCAATAATTTGTCAAGATACTTTTATCACATTTTCATAAATTTTTTCCAAACACTCCACATTCCACATGCAGTGCATTCTCTACAAGGCAAAAAATTGAGGCTGAATCGTCGCAGCATCGTGTTTCAAGCCCATGGTTTGTTCAATGATGACTGTTGTCAATGAAGGATATGAGGTCACGCAGTTACTCTATCAATTAATGCAATCAAACAAAAAAATATGACAATTCTAGAATTATATATAACAAATAATATATTTATGATACCTTTTATCATCAAATAGTGAGAGTTTTGATGCAACCTAGTTAAAAAAAATCTGTTGCATTCTGATAGAGTATTCGTAACGTTGTTTCAATTATGTTGCCTAGGTGACATTTTTGTTTGACATCAAATCACTAACGACTCTTCGCCATCTGGGAGTAACAATTGAACCTGAATTACGATTTGAAACCTGGACCACTTTTATGCATTTCGATTACTCTCCTAGTTACAGTCCTCCATAGTATCGTCCCATGATACTAAAACAAACAAGGTATGATCAATTGCCGAACAAATTTCGAACAGAAGCGCGCATTACGTCATGGGGAGACCAACATGCCTGAACTAATGTAGGACATACGTTGCATTGATGAAATGGCATGCCATCGAGATAGAATCATAAGAGTCGCTAAGGTACATTCAAACAGTGATAGAAAAATGGGATCGGTAGGTGGAGCTTAGAGTAGCTGCAAGATGGCGACGTAGACAGGGGCGAACTGGCCGACGGATAGAAAAACTTCAGAATTGTTACTCTAGATTTAAACTTTATTCGAACTT
This sequence comes from Orchestes rusci, assembly GCA_958502075.1. Taxonomy (NCBI): domain Eukaryota; kingdom Metazoa; phylum Arthropoda; class Insecta; order Coleoptera; family Curculionidae; genus Orchestes; species Orchestes rusci. The sequence continues at coordinate 35,436,079 of OY293305.1, forward strand.
ATTTTCGGTAACATTATATTTTTGATTTATTAATCATAATTCTTCATGTTATGTATGTATTATAAAACAATCCGGAAATAGTTATTTTCCTAACAAGTTCGCAAAGTGATGCTTTCCCGCCAGAGAGAATATAACTGTTATATTCTCTCTGTTTCCCGCACGCAAAATCAGTTGGACATGCTTTAAGGGCGGGAAAGACACTTTGCGAACGTTTTAGGAACAATATTTTTTCTACGAGCGTTCACAGATTAGACATGAAAAACTTTAGATAATATATTATTTGAACGCACATAAAAACATAGAACAACTTAAGAATAATGATTATTTATGGTTAACAATATTAATATTGAAAGAACAGTTTGTGGCGGCAGCTGGAAATTGGATAATATGAGTATAATCAAGATCATAATTGATTTATTTTATATTTGAGATGCAAGGGCATGTCCGATCACTGTTCATAAAATTTTCTATTTTGTCGCCTTATTCCCTGCTATAGGCAACACTGTTTTAATTTGACATGACACTCTAGACAGCTGCGTCAATCGCTTAAGATGAATCAGTCTTCGTTTAATCGTTCACACTTTTATAAATTTGATTGTCCGTTTTATGGAGGACTGTAACTAAGAGACGAGTCGCAATGCATCGAAAGTGCAAGTTTTCTATATAAGACGTTGCCTCACTTCGCCTGAGGTAAAGACGGAAGGGGGAAAATATGACATTTGAGGCTAGCGGTCTGAAACAGTCCGCATTCTGTCATTCCTGTCATGCAATTGAATCGGACTGCATCGTGTCGTGTCATGTGTCATTCGATCAATGATTGATGAAACGTTGAATTTCTTGCTAATTTTATCATTTAAATCGAAATAAAATATTAATAGAGGTGTAAAATTATCTTTTGGGACATTATTATTGTATATAATTGGTCAAGGAAGCGAAAATACTGTTCCAAATGTGAGTATTTTCTATAATATGTATATTCAAAACATCAACCCTCAGATTTCCACAACATTTTAACTATTATTTTATATTAGTCCTGCCTAAATATACTGAGAAATCTACTATTGAACTATAATGATAACTAAATTTAGGTAGAATAGAATAAACTAAACAGTTGAACACATGTAAACAAACTCTATTATGATCATTTCTAGACACACCTACCTTTAAAACACTATATTTGATAGACAAATCCAAGGATAAGACACTTAGAAACAGTTTTCAAAACGTAAATGGATAATTTCCCAATAGAAAAACCATCGACAGCAAAAAATCTCTCGTCCACCACGAAATAAATAGTGAGGTTATGACATTGATAAATGACATTCTTGATTTTATGATGGAATGGTTCGAGAAATGGCCGCAGTGGCGCTACAGTAGACACGTCATTACAGTGACTATATACAAGACAGTGACGACAATGGAGGTCTTATTTTCTATTTGCTAGCGACGGATCCGCCATGTCGCAGCTAGCATTCATCGTTTACATTTGTCATGTGTGCGTCGTTCGTGTTTTCTGAGTGTTTTTGAATTAGATTTTATAGCTTGTGGATCAAAAAATCGATTTCAATGCCTTACAATAAAAAAAAACTGAAAAGAAGTAAAACAAGTACAGTGAATTTATAGAAAGAAGCATGCCCGAGCTGAGATTTGAACGTTTGAACCCAGGACCTTCTGCACGAAAAGTGAACATCAAACCACTGAGCCACCGGGACCGGAAATATCCATAATTCTGGGTACCGCCGCCATGTTGCAGCTAACCTGAGCTTTATTGTCGTCACTGTCTTGTATATAGTCACTGTGCACGTCATGACCGTAAAAGTGATGCAACCTCTTATATAGAAACCTTGTTGAGAGTGATCCACTTTTCAAATTGTAATTCGGGTTATGAATGTTAGCGCTAGATGTCTAAGTGTCGCAAGTAAGGTCATGCATTTTAAGATTGTTTATTTTTTTGCGCGCGCAGACGGTTAAAATTCAGTGAACAAACGACTTCACGTTGTAACATCGCCTAACTTCACTTACCTGGGTCTCCTATTGACGTCAGCTTAACCTGCGCGTGAGCTTATCTTGTTTGTTTTAGTATCATGGTATCGTCCTATAGAGGGAAGAAAGCATACTATATGGAAAAAGGTTGTCGCGCCAGTGGTTTATTCCTGCTCATTTGAATTTGAAGCAATATTCGTAGTTGACGGACGAAAACCGCGGACACCAGCGGTTCTTAGATTATAAAATATGTCGTATTTTTTTGTTTTGAAATTCACTGATTGGTAATTTTAGGTATGTTCTATCATTTATTTTTGGTGAACCTACTTCACCTGAATAGCGGCCACTGCCATCTTGTAGAGGAGAAAAAGTGGCAATGACAAAGTGTTATTTATTTTGAAATGTCTTTTCAAACAAACGCAGGAAATAATAAATACGTTTTTGAGAAATTTCGTTTTTTTTCGAATATGTATCTTCGGAAGTAGTCGGAATTTTTCAAATTTCAAAATGGCATTTTCTTGAGCATAAAAATTCGCAAATCTGCATCCATTCAACCGACTCTGTATCTCTTATAATAACTGAGATCCCCATGCATGCACTCGAATCTGTGGCACCCTGTATATGCGATATCGTATACAGAGTAGTAACCTCAAAGATTTTCATTTTTGATCTCATATTTATTTCCCTGTCTTTTTCAGAACTTTTTTCGACTCCAGAGGCTAAGGAAATTGGGTCTAAGTGATAATGAAATACAAAGACTGCCTTCGGATATCCAGAACTTTGAATATTTAGCTGAATTAGATGTCTCCAGAAATGGTAAGTTCGTCGCTTGGTTCTAAGCTAAGCCATAATGTTCGCCTGTTCGAAATTTGTTCGGCAAGTGATGACCCATATGCTAGCGGCGTTATTTATGGAAATATGAAGATTTTGTAAATACAGGGTGTTTCATTAATATTGCGAAAAAATTCAGGAGGAGTTCTCCCGCTTGAAAATAAGAAGAAAACTTCCTATAAACATGTGCCCGGAAATGCTTCATTACAGAGCTACAGGGTGTTGAAGTTTTATTTTTATTTTTGTTTTTTCTAAATAATATTTGCACTCATGTCGACCTTTGATGAAAATTGGTGATTAGGGGTTTTTTGTCATGCGAAATTCGAATTTGATCTTAGTATGGCTCTAACTTGTAGGGGGCGCTACCTACACTTATTTTTCCAATTATTAACAGCCGTAACTTTATTCGACGTGTCTGTATTATATTTTTAAGTCAAAATTCAGATTTCTTCATCTTTTCTACGCCGAAAAAGTATACTTGTTAAAAGTCGCTAAGTGCAACCATTCTCGAGATATTTGGATTTGAAATAAAAAATATATGTTATTTTGGGATTATGGTCAAGCAAGGTCTTGCATTTTTTTTGAGAAAAATATCAGTCACGAAAATTTCCACGTACTCAGTAAAAAAGAAAATGAAAATAAATTATTTCTCTGTAAAATAAGATTTCTTATTGAATATTTTGAACTTTTAGTGGCAATATGTATCTCGAAAACCATATAGTTTTTGCTAAGGTCATATTATGCTTTTCTGGATGCTTATGAGTTGGTCCATGACCCCTTTCAGTATTATCGTTGACTTTCCGGACACCCTGTATTTTATCGGAACTTTTCAAAAATCTTATCGAAGAAATGGAAAGACTATTTTTTTGTAATGGAACCCCCTGAATACATATTATCATACAGGGTGGCCCATCGAGAACGTTCCGGCATTGATTTTGGGCATTAAATTTATAAAAATGAAACAATAAGACACTCCAACTTGGTTTTTGAGGGGGACACTTATTAGGCGTAAGCAAACCCTCATCTGCAATCCCCTGGGCAGGGGTAAACTCACCCCTAAAATCTTGAAAGGAGTGATACCTCATTTTGAAGGCCTTTCGACTGATTATAACTGCCGAGTTTCAAGCCTCTGCTGTCATTCCTGTTAATATGACAGCTTGACAAAAGCTATTTTTTAAATTTAATTAATAATTGATCGCAAGAGAGAACTTCAAACTAAGAGGATATGATGAGAGACAGAACATCTTCGAAATGAGCTATTCTGTTACACAATCTTTTAACGACGATATATTTCACCGCATTTTTTTGTGAATTAAATCTTTGTCAGAAGGATTGAGTACTAGCTCATTGCGGGTAATTATTTATTAAATAAATAAAATAATTGAAAAGCTGTCATATCAACAGGAATGACAGCGGAGGCAGTTGTTATCAGGGTCGAAGGGCCTTCAAGAAAAGGTATCAGTCGATCCCCCTTTCCATTCAAGATTTTTGGGGTGAGTTTTACCCTGTACAAGGGATTGCAGATGAGGGTTTGCTTATACGTCTAGCCCTGTGGTCCTAGTGCATCCGTATTTGACCGATTTTTGACTCTGGCGTATACTCACAATGCAACCGTATTTGACCGATTTTTGACTCTGGCGTATACTCACAATGCAAATTTGCATTGTCAGTATACGCCAGAGTCAAAAATCGGTCAAATACGGATGCACTAAGACCACAGAATAATGAGTTTCCGCCTCAAAAACAAAGCTGAAGTGTCTGAGTGTTTTATTTTTACATGACATCAAATGCCTCAAAATCAATGCCGGAAGGTTTTCGATGGGTCACTTATTGTGATTATACAGGGTTTCTCGAAAAGGTCTGTACAAAATTTCACCACATATTCCTGAGGTCAAAATAAACCGACTTAAAGCAACTTACCTTGGTCCGAATATGGACACTTTTTTGCTTTTGCCGCGCTATACAATGCACTTCCTATGGTTTAAAATGGCCATAACTTTTTCCTCAGTGTAGTTTTTAATTTTTTTCAGAAAGAAAATAATTGCCTGAACTTTTCGAAGCAAAAAATGTTCTTATGACTAAATAAAATCCGCTCAAGTGAGCCATTTTCGAAATTAATATATTATTATTAAGTGTTCGAAGCCGCACCGAAATATCCAATAATTTAATAATAATTAAATTAATAAGGTGTTGGAAACTTCTTAGTTAAATTTTAAATAGTTTGAATTATTGTCTTTCAAAATGTCTGAAGGATACATATATACAGTTTCGCAGAAATGACGGTTATGCTATTGGTTTTTGGATATGGACTGGCTAAGTCTGACGTCACAGACGTAGGTCGGAGCTTAAAATGTTTCCAAACAAACTCATCATAACCTATTTTCACTGATTTTGACATCCCATGTGGAAAACCAGGAAAACTGAGTTTTGAGTGTTTTTGGATTCATTATATGCGGATAAGACTTTTAACGGTGATATTTATTTGGACAAAAGTGAGATTTACGATTTACCGGATTAGTTCAAGTTTTTGATAAGGTTGGTTGATTTTAGTGTATAATTAATACTTTGAACATTTTGAAGTTACGTTGTTTATGTTTACATGCTAATTATTTTGATTTGTGAGTTATTAGTGGTTAAGATCGACTTTGTTTCAGACTTTTGTAAGGAACATGGCTTCGAAGCACGTTCTCAAGCTTTCTAGCATAAATACCTTCTTTGAGAACGACAATAAAACAATCAAAAAAGATGAAAATGCTTTGGAATCCAATCATGTCCAGAAAATAGAGTTTAACGCCAAGATTTCTATGATAAGAGATGAAGTATTGGTCAGTATGAAAAATAAAAGATAAAGTTTTCAAATTATAAGAAATGTGCGCAATTTATGACGATAAAATAAAACAAACTGTGATATTGCCGACTGGTCAGGCTTCGAATGAGAAGTGGTTCCTTGCAAGGAAATACCGTTTGACTGCGAGTACCATTGGTATTATTGGTCTCATTATTTCGGCAAATCCAAAATTTTTCTTATGAGATGTAAACATATGTTACCATGGTTACGAGTTTGTTGTTTATTTGGAAACATTATAAGCTCCGACATACGTTTGTGACGTCACGACTTAGGCAGTCTATTGTGAGGGATTGGACGGATATTGTGAGGGATTGGAGTGTTAGGGTATACAGGGAACGATATACAAATCGGGCACACCAAACCATCAAACATTAGCTGCTATGGAGAGAAACTGTAACTGCCAATTGGGGGTTACTGGGAAAAACTGCACTTGTCAAAAATAATAGTCATTCAGAATAACGAAAAATGTGATTTTCTTTGACAAGACTAAAAATATGGTTTTCGGCTTTTTTCTACAAATAGCTTTGTACTTAACAGTATTTTTTGGGTATAATGTTAGAAAATAAGTCATCAGGTGCAAACAAAAAAATAAGAAACATAGGGGTCTTGCAGATTTTGTTTGTAAGTACCTACCCAATAATAATCCTGAAAAATAACTTTATCATGTACTTGCAACATAGTGTTACATTCTAAGAACATACATTTGCAGATTATAATAAAACCCTAACCTTATAACAAGCAGTCAAAATATACAGGTTGTTTCATAAAGGTTGTCTCAAACTTTGAGAGGTAATAGTACTCATTAAAAAAAACAAAAAAAAGAAAAAAAAAAAGAAAAAAAAAAAGAAAAAAAAAAAAAAAAAAGAAAAAAAAAAACAAAAAAATAAGAACAAAATTAGAAACAAAGAAGAAAAGAAAAAGTTGCAAAAACCCAACCTACTTGCTCTGTGGGCACGCCCCTGGAATCACTAGATAAACTGTGATAGATCCAAAGGATACCTACCTACCTGATAAGGTTATACCTAAATAAACTCTAAAAACTGCATTCAAACTAGTCAAAGCGTTTTTGAGATATTAATTAAAAAACTTTTTTTTTTGATTTTGAACACTAATCTCGGAAGCGAATTTTAGACGTCTATAACGAAAACCTTGCAATTATGAACGACAACGTGCGATAAGGACTTCTGAGGTTGAGGAACACATTTTGGAAAGAATAGCTGAAAATCCAAAATTAAGCACCAGGCGCTTACGTAGGAGTTTCCAGCAATTAGTTCATAGAACATTGAAAGAACAGCAGCTTCATCCAAACCATATCCAAAAGGTACAAGATCTTTTATCTCCGGATCTTGATCAACGATTGGGCTTCTGTGAATTTTGCCAAGCGAATTTTATTTACGTTTGAATGAAGCACTTCGAATATTGAACCACTATGTAGAAGCATAAACAAAAAATATTGTGTGAGTCGAACATGTCAATGTAAACATGCATGTCAATGTAAACATGGGAGGAAAGGGGAAAAGTAAGCTCCTGGTTTGCCATATTTACTACTTCCTTGAAATACCTTTCACCAGATTTTCTGTCACCAATCCAATAACAACGACTTGAAGTTCACCATCGTCAAATAAATGTATCTCTTCAATATTTGGGGAGAGTGTGGCCTTTTTTTCATCGCTATTACTACTTGTCGTTATTCGAACGATTTTCCTTGATCTTTTACACTAAAAAGTTTATAAGAGGAATTTTTCTCAGAAACGGCAACGTTGTGCATCAATCGAGCTATTTGACATGCCTTGCCATGGCGGTAATAGATGCTTTACTTTAAAGTGACGGTAGTTGTCATTTTCCAGTTGATTTGTGCTTGAGAAGAGGATTTAGTGTGGCAATTATACCAAAAAAGTGCTGTTTGTGGAGCTTCTTCATGGTCGGTTGGATTGTAGAGATCTTATCACAAATGTGTCTAAATAAAATCACATAAAAATATGAAACAAACTATTTTTGTTTATATTAAAAACACAAACAGAATGTTATCGACTCAAACAAATCGTGTACGTTCGGGGTGCTAAACTTGTTCTAGTGGTTCAATGTTCGAAGATGAAGCATGTTTTACAAGAAGAGGTGTAACCAATTCACACAACGAACATGTTTATGCTGTCGAATCCGCATGCCATAAAATTAACACATTATCAACATGAGCTTAGGATTAATGTGTGGATTATTTAGAACACTTACAAAATACGCTGCCAGATATACTAGAAAATCTACCATTACAGCTTCGACGAGTCATGTGGTTTATGCATGATGATGCTCCACCAAATTTTGAACTTGGTAAGCAAAAATCGCAAATTTTTCATGATATCTTGAAAAATTTCCAAAAAGTATAAAATGAATTCCAGGAAGTATATAATTGTATCTTAGACACTGTTTCGAATGGTGCTGACCATTTTTATCAAACATTACACAGAAAAAATATTTTTTAAATCCTCTCTTTAAACGTGAAATAAGGGCACTAAACAATTTTTTGAAAAAAAAACATCGCCAGGACACGTTATCTGATAAATGGATTATAGTTTTTTTTTTAAATTCACTATCAATTCTTGGGAAAAACCTATCAAACTCAACAGAACTTAATGAAGAAGTACAAAACTTCACCCGAGACTTCACCTTTTCCACATTCTATTGCAAATATGCCGGCTTACATTGCTAATAATTTATCAAATGTAATTCAGAATAGTCAATTGGTTTTGCGAATATATTAAAATATGTTATTGAGAATATACAATTGAAATTGGGAATATACCAAATGAAGTGTCGAATTAATCAGATGTATTTTTTATCAAGACCGAGACTTTAGGTTTCTTTCCTTCTTTAAGATGTCAACAAATGATTATTATATCTATAAAATACTTGATTTTCGAAGTTATATAAGATTTTTAATGTTTTTGGAGACACAGTGTGACCTATTTGTTTTCGGACCATCCCGAAAAAAAGTTTATTAATTGACCGATTTGGCTCGAGTTTTTTTTTTTAATTGTAGAGCTTGACAAACTCTATCTTATCACCAAAAATAACCTCGCTCTTACAAAATCCCAGGCCTACTTTGCCAGTTCTTAAGAGCAAAATTTTGATAAACCACATTAGCGATTTTTTTAGAAAAAATCTATGCACGTCACTGGATTGGGCATCCCTCAAAACGGGCCTATGTGCGTGTTAGTGCTTTGTATGAAGCATAAGAAAAAGGCCTTTCTCTGTACAGTGTTAGTGTGGCAAAGAAGTTTTTGGATAAATCAAGATCTTTTTAAGATCCAAACAAAAGATGTGAACTAAAAATGTTTGTGACCAAGAAAAAAAATGCGAATACCTACGTCTTCAGCTGTAAAAGCTTTAAAGTCTGATGTGCAGCTCTTTCCCATAATGTTCATAGCACGGATCGGGATCTGGATCAACACAGTTTCTTTGCTCATGAAAATCGGACAAGCCCTCGATCACTATCACTAAACGGAGAACTGAGAGGAGGAGATAAAGCACAGCTTGTGCATACCCTTGAGAAGCTCAACGTAACACCTTACCCAAATCACTTTTGAACAGTATTGATGATATCCATATTATTGTGACAAACATAGGCGATCAAATATTATAGTCCAAACTTGGTTCTAGAAACTTGTTGTGTTCTATGTACCCATATGGAGGAAGCAGATGGTCGCCTAATCTTACACACCAAGGATATGGTGTCGTTCGGTGCTGAACGTGTGGTGATTAGGGGATTTGAAAGGGAAGGGACGGAGGGAATTGTATATTATACTTTTCGGGTTTGGGCATCATCGTCGATACATAAGCATCCATACGATTGCGGAGAGTCTAGGAGAAGCGAAGTCAGTTGCCTTGAGAGGTATCCATGCATACACTGCCCTTTGTTGGAAAGTAAGATACCATATCTTATTTTTCAACTGAGGAAAAGCGTTTAGCAAGAGACGCATGACAAAACGATTCGGCCACTAATGCTTTCAAAAGGCTTGTCTGGCCATTGGAAGATGAACCAGATATAGACCTTGTACACGCTTTAGAAGAATACACAGTAGCGTAGTATGATGTACGGGATAAAAAATATAAGAGTGTTGAGAGAGAGAAATCATTTATTTTATTCGCAACTGGAAACAAACACGTAAACTACCGGTTAAATCGTTCTATTAGGTCCATACAACACCTCTACGAAGTGACTCGCCTGTATCATTGAGTGTAGTTTTTTTTAGTGTACCGCTTAGACTAATAGTCGTAGTGTCAATTTGCAATAATTCTCAAATACATTTGATTTATTCCCATTGTAATTTAACTATTTCCAAAATCAATTGATATATTTGTAATTACCGAGTCGATTACTTATGGAAAAGGTGTAGATACTAATTAGAATGATCAAAATAATATGAATAGTTTAGTTTTGCTAGTTGCTCCAAATTTGGCTCTTCATAATATTTGTGAAAGTTAGCATAAATGTTCCAGTTTCTTGTTGAAGAATAAATGGGGTCGTTGCACTATATCAAAATTAAAGATGATTTTGTGTGGAATATATATCTGTGGGTTTGCTAATAGAATGGGTCACATGAATCAGCCAAAATAATGCCCAGAATTTGAACTAGGCCTCTTTGAAATAAATAACTCCATCAACCTCGGCCCACCAAGTTTTTTTTATACCAAGAGAAAACAATTATTTCAGACGATCCTGTATAATTTACTGAATATAACAGTACACAGGAGCACTACAGAAAGTCTCACTCTCAAAATTTAAGCTTTCTATGATGCCCAGTGGCGTAGAAATGCGATCGAAATAGAGCTATATTTTGAGGAAAAAAGAAGAAAATTGATTAATTTTTCTAAAACCGCTACAGATAGGTATTGGATAATATTCACGAAGAATATCCCGAATGTTCGGAAGAATCTAAAAATGCAATAATATACAGCGTGTCCCAGTAACTTCTTACCAAATGGGAAAAATGTTTACTATTGATTTTACGAAAAAAAATGGCTTTCATAAAAAATTCTGCTTCGCGAGAGAATAAATTTCCAGTCCTGAAAACTCAACTAGGACATACAGGGACGCTCAAAAAATTAAAAATTGCATTTTTTAGTTAGTGGGATGGTGTCCCATTGAAAATCTCAAAGTTGCTGCTACTTTCTAATAGAAGCGGTAACGTCGCATCACTGAAAATATTTTGGATGGATAGAGCATCACTGCTTTCGTATATGACCAAATTTTCAGAACGATCCTAGGACCCGTTTTCCGTAAACGTCTAAGGTATCACCCTGTATGTGTGTATCAGGTACATTTATTTATTATTAGATAATAAACCCCTTGATAATAATTCAGTGCCTGAATGTTATTATTGTTTAAAGAAAAACAAATATTAAAAATTGCTCTACATGTGAGGGCTAGTGTAGGTACTCCACAAATACCATTGACGATATTTTGATCCTGTAAAATGTATTCTTCAGTTTTGTTATTGTGAAAATTTATTAAAAGTCAAGGACATTCAACATATAATATAATATGAAAATCTATTAGTAACTTGAGTGCTTTTTCATTTAACAAATGATGCTAGAATTTGATTATGTATATTATTGATGGTCTTGCTAATCGATAGTTCAAATGAGTATTATCCAAATACTCGCAGCTGAAAACTTGGCTTTGATGTTCAAATTTTGTGTCAAAAATAATTCGGGTCGATTATATGCTTTACGTCGACTCTACTTAGAGTAGTAGCATAAAGTAAGCCGGTAATAAATAAATAGATCTTCATTTCCATGCAATAGGTAATAAACCCAATTACAGGAATTTTTTTTGTTTAACAATGTATAATATCAATTTGTCAATATGGTTGAATGCTTGTTTATACAGTGTCTGCTTAAGTTCGCATCATATGGAAAATTGTTTTATTATGTATTAATTTAAAAAAAAAATCATCTATACTTATAAAAGAGCTTTTCCTGGCTGACTCATCAACGCCGACCCAAAACTACTATAGATAGAGGTGTGCTAAGAAAGGATTTTGCGAAATTTCCTAACGGGGTGAAAAGGGTGGGGCTCGGGGTGGGGGTAGGAAAAATCATATATTGATGAAAAATTATGAATTTTTGGTCACATAAACTCGAAACTTCATATGAATAATATAATAAAATAAAAATATAATAAAACCCGGAATGCAAATATCAGGTGATCAATTATTCTCCATCTCCAACTAAATTAGCACACGAATAGCGTAGAAAATCAAATGCATATTCGTTCACGGATTAATTGGAGAATTGAGTACCAGATAGAGAAAATTGAGTACCAGTCGTATACGCGGTTTCTCGAAAAAAGTAAAGTAGGTACCTTCATTTGTGACAAAATCGGAAATTGTTATGAAGAAAACTTGATCAGAACTACACACGTTCGAATATCCAATTACACCTATCTACGATAAAAATAAAATATGGTTCTGTACAGATTATTGATTTTTCCAGATAAAAATTGAAAGATATTTCAATAAACACATCACCAATTATTGTCAGATCATTCATTTCAATCTATAACAATAAGACAGAAAAAAGTTTTCGAACTTCAAAAACTCTCAAAAAACATCTGATTTTTATCGTAGAAAAGTGTAATTGGATATTGCAAAAAATAAAAAAAATAAATTAGAACAATGCATAAAAGGTCAAATAATACGAAATTTGCTGAATTTGTGTGAAGGTATAATTTTGTTTCAACTGCAAAAAAAGTTATTAGAATAAGCAGTTATTTGATAACATTAATAATTATTAAAAGTAAAAAGATATTTTTTGAGCTAAAATTCTGACGCCTTCAAGTCTTCAAGGAGAAAGTAATTTCCTTATTAGTTTGGAATCAATTTTTCTGAGCATTTCAGAATTTTGTGATTTTGAACTTTCATGCCTAATATTTTGAAAATTGTGTATGTTGAAGATCTATTTTTTGGCACAGACATTATTTCTCACGGAAATACCGATTATACTTTCATTCAATTTTTTCCAATGATTCCGTTGCATTGGAAATTTCAATGAAGGCTATCTCGACAACGGTTACCTCTTAGAGACTGAAACAAGCCAATCGATTTCTTCAATATTGACAAAAAAACGAAATAACATACACGTTTGACACGCTGTATCTTGAAAACTAAGCACTTTGAGGCTATATGTCCCCATCTCAAGTTTCATAAAAATGCGAGGTCTATTACCACTTCGGACACCCTGTACATAACAAGTTGCGTATTCCACAGGCATTCCTCATCTCTATTCAGAGTGTCCACGGACAGGGTTCACAATAGCACAAATGGATAAAAAAAATCATTTTTCGGGAAAAACTCATTCTTGAAAAAAAATTTTGCTTGTAAAAAGATTACGATTCACGGAGAGAAACATTTTGATTTTCTTTACAGGGTTCGCAAAAACCTGAATTTTTTTCTTAAACTACCTTCATTTTTTATTTTTGAGCAAAATGTCATTAGAAAGGTTATTCAGAATACCGTTTGAAAGTGAAATCCGAGATTTTAAATAAATCTTGTTTTTTTTTAGTTTTTCTTATCTTCAGTAAACACCTACACTTTCACCGTTGATTCTTATCTCAAACTTCTACATGCATTCCTACCACCTTTTGAGTAAACACGGAATCTTTTTTTTTCAAAAGAAACATTTTTGATAACACAAAAAAATGCTTTGAAACTTTTTAATAGGTAGCCCTGTATTAAAGATAAAATCATCAATTCTGTATGTATTTCAATCCCTAAAGCTGTCCAAAAACAAATTGAATTGGAATTTTGCTTAAAAATAAAAATAAAGGTAGTTTACTCAGGTTTTTGAAGTTTTTGCGAACCCTGTATTAAAAATAAAGATTTTCTCTTTCTGAATCGTATTTTTTTTAACAAGCATTTTTTTAAAACAAGAATGAGTTTTTCCCGAAAAATGATTTTTTTTATCCATTTGTGCTATTTTAAATTCTATCCGTGGACAGTCTGTGAATCTCTGCAAATTTCACCGTTGTGTCCTCCGCCCATTTAGAACACATTTTAAAAAACTTAGCATTCACACAACCCACACTTCAGTCATCGAAATTCTTTTTAATTCTGCACTACACTAAAACCAAACGCTGGAATCACTGCTAAGAAGCGAGTCTACATAGTTTTTTTTTCGATTTTAGTGGGAGTCGGATAGTCACTTGCTCCAGTAAATAGGGCTGCTTTCTATTCGCTGGACTGGAATCTTAAAGTCGGGGTCATACGGAGCCAGTAACTTGTCTAAGGGCATATATTCCGATATCACCTCAAGTGACATTCTAGCTAAGGTATACTTGAATTTGATGTCAATTTTAAAATTGGCCACCGAAAGTGCCGTTTTTCAATTGCGCCACACCTTTCATTTAGCTAAGGATCTTATGTGAGTGTCGCAATTGAAACACGACACTTAAAGCAGACTAATTCAAGGTCCAAAATAACCTTTAAGTGTACCTTAATCTTAAATGGACATTGAAATATCGGCCCCAAGTCACTAAAATCCATTACTAAAAGCTAGTGCTTTAAAAGGCTTTGTGGTTACATGATTCCAGTACCTTGATCCAGTAAATTAACCAGAAATACGCTTAGTTTCATCATTTCACTCTATAGTACAGTCTCTCAAACGCTTCTAGGTACCATTCTTCGAATATTGCGGCAAGAGCGCCTAAGATACGAGGGCCAAAGTTGAAATTCGGAAAGAGCACATCGAAATCTATAAAATCACCAATTTTTTAAACTCCCGGAAAACTTTCCAGATAACCCCTTGTTTTCGCACCATATGACTGTAGAATTATTTTTGTAGCATATAAGTTTATTGTTAGAGTTCAAAATATCGGACTCGAAACAGTAATGTAGGTATTTAACTTATGAAAAAAGAATAACACTTTATTCTTAAATGCCAGCATCTAACAAAAGTGTCGAACGTTATTAAAACCAAGTTATTTTCCTTTAACCTTGTGAATCATCATCATCATCATCATTCAGCCCTCTGTGTCCACTGCTGAACATAGGCCTCCCCAATCATTTTCCATTCCAATCTGTTTTGTGCTGTTTGTATCCAGTTGCTGCGGGTCCTCTTAATATCGTCCGACCAACGCGTAGGCGGTCTTCCTCTACTTCGCTTGTCCGTTCTAGGTCTCCACTCAAGAAGCCTCTTTTCCCATCGATCATCCCGCATCCGTGCAACGTGGCCAGCCCAGTTCCACTTAATCTTTGCAATAGCTCCAACGACATCGCTGACACCGGTTCTTCCGCGCAAATCCTTGTTTCTTATGTGGTCCTTCAAGGTCACACCAAGCATGGATCTCTCCATCTTCCTCTGTGTAACTCTAAGTTTTTTAGCTGTTGCTGTTGTTAGTGTTAGGGTTTCTGAGCCATATGTCATCACTGGTAGGACGCACTGATCGAAAACCCTTCTTTTTAGATTGACGGGAATATCACTCTTGAAAACGTCTTTAAGTCTTCCGAAAGCTGCCCATGAGAGAGTTAGCCTTCTATTTAGTTCACATGTCTGGTTATCCCTTGAGATGCTGACCTCATGGCCAAGGAACACATATCTATCTACCATTTGAATTTCAGCTCCACCAATCTTGTCTTTGTCATGAATTTTGTTTTTGCCATATTGATATTGAGACCGACTTTTCCACACACCTCTTGCAGGTCCTGCAGCATTTGTCGCATTTCTTCTAGATTGTCCGAGAATAGCACTATGTCATCTGCAAAACGTAAGTTGTTTCGGTTCTTCCCATCTATGTTCAAACCTCTCTGACTCCAGTCCAACTGTTTGAATGCACTCTCCATGACTGTAATAAACAGCTTTGGTGACATCGTGTCGCCTTGCCGAACACCACGTTCGATAGTTATGAGGTTGGTATTTTCATGTAGTTTTACAGTCATTGTTGCATTTTTGTAGATATTGTGGATGAGTTTGGTATATCGGTAGTCGACTCTACATTCCTGAAGTGCCTTCCACAATGCATTTAGCTCTATTGTATCGAAGGCTTTGTGGAAGTCCACGAATGTCATTACTAAAGCTCTGTTGTATTCGATTGTTTTTTCTATAAGTGTTTTGACGCTTTGAAGGTGGTCATTCGTTCCAAATCCACGACGAAAGCCTGCCTGTTCCACAGGTTGGTAGAAATCCAATTTATTTCCCAGTCGGGTGGTTATAATTCGAGTAAACAGTTTATAAAGGTGACTTAAAAGGCTTATTGGTCGGTAGTTCTCTAGTTCTGCTATATCTCCCTTTTTGTGAAGCAGGACTACAATGGAATTATGCCAATTTTTTGGGACTTTACCGTTGAATAGACAGAGATTAAAAAGCTCTTTTATTTTTAGCAGTAGATGTTGGCCTCCTATTTTTATTGCGTCTGTAACTATGTTGTCTTCCCCTGGCGCTTTATTATTTTTTGTGTTTTTTAATGCTAACTCTATTTCCTCTATGGTAATATCAGGAAGCTCTTCGGAGCCTTGGTTGACAATGCCCCCTTTTGATGTCAAAATTTCGGGTTCAGGATTTTCTTCGTCACTATCATCATACTGGCTTTTGTAGAGGAGTTTATAGAATTCCTCCACTATATTTAATATTTCCTTTCTATTGGTCGTAAGTTCTCCATCTTTGTTTCTCATTTTGCATATTTCTTTCCTTCCATTCGCAAGTTTTCTTTGGAGTACTTTCATGCTTTTGTTATTCTCTATGGTTCGTTCAATTTCTCTCACCTTGTATCTCCTTGTATCTCTTCTTATTGCTTTGGAGATTTGTCTGTTTATTTCCCTTAGCTCTTCCTCTGTGGTTGCTTCTTCACTTCTTTTGTTTCTTCTTTCTCGCATTAGTTCTTTAGTTTCTTCGCTTATCCTTTTGTCCTTTTTAGTTACTGAGGAATGTTTTTCTTGGCTTGTTGTCAGGGCCTTTACTATAGTGTCGTTTAAGGTGTTTATCTTCTCCTCTTCATCCACGTTTATATGTATTTCAGGTTCTTTTAATAGGTCGTAGATGCATTGTTGGAATTTATGAGTATCAAGCGGCGGATGAGAAGGTTTTTTATTTGACGTCTTGACCATTTTGTGTCGCTCCTTTTTTAAATTGAGGCGGACTTTTGCTCTTACCATACGGTGGTCACTGCCAGTGGTGAATTTATTTAGTACTGATACATCTTTGATGATATGTTCATTATCAGTTATTATAAAGTCGATCTCATTTTTAGTCAGACCGTTTGGGCTTTCCAAGTCCACCTCCGTTTGGGTTTTTTGCGGAAGAAACTGTTCATAAGGAATAGGTTGTTTTGTAGCAAAAACCCCAGACGTGTCTCGCCGCGATCGTTTCTGCCCTCCGTACCAAACCACCCAAGCGAGGTCTCGGAAACATCAGCCTTTAGACCCACTTTAGCATTAAAGTCACCACACAGAATTGTGAAATGAGTTTTCCGGTCCTCCCAGGCTAGGCTCACATCCTCATAAAAAAGATCTATTTCCTCGTCGGTGTGGGTACTAGTTGGTGCATATGCTTGGATGATTTTTAGACTATATCTTCTATTTAATCTAATAATTACATAAATGACTCTTGTTGATATTTTCTTAAATGACTCGATGTAGGGATCGTAACGTTTGTGGATAAGAAATCCAGTGCCGCTGATGGAACCGTCTTTCTCTCCTGCGTAGTAAAAGGTATGTCCTGACTTTAACTTCAATAGCTGTTCTCCGTTCCGCCTGACTTCACAGAGACCGACGATGTCCCATTTAACACACCTCAGCTCTTCCTCCAGTTCGACCAAACGTTCCTCCGAAAGCAAGGATCGCGCATACAATGTACAGCGTCTGATACTCTGAAGTCTTTTTCGATGTTGCCAATTTTTATGTCCCCCCCAGAATCCGTGGGACAGACTGATTTGCTATCAGTGCGAGATTTTGAGCGCGTTACTCTACTCGCCTGGGGTACTGTAGTTTTATTTATTGGCATGTTTCATAGGGGTATTTGGCCATAAAACACCACGCTGGCCAGACGGCTTGGTGAGTTTTGAATATCAGGCGCCCACTGTGGGTCAGACGCTGTTTGTAGCCGCCCAATCTGGGTCAGACGCCGCAATGCTAGTTTTGGTCCGCCCCGGCTATTTGATTTCACCGGTACCACCCATATCTGGGAGGCGTTCCCCTATCCGCCACCTGGGGAGGCGCCCGATGGGGGACCAGCAACCCCTCACGGGCCTTGTGAATAATCAGATTAAAAGTGGTTCTTGGACTTGGGACCAACTAAAAAAAAAAGACGTTACTCTCAAGTGGTTCTTGGACTTGGGACCAAATAAAAGGACGTTACTCTTTGAAGTTACTCAAGAGTAACATCTTTTTATCTGGTCCCAAGTCCATGAACCACTTTCGATCTGGTTATATGGAATGTTTTCCCAGATCAGTAAAACCAGCACTGGAATAATGTCTACATGACGCAAGTACAAGATACAGTGCTGGATTTTAGTAACTTGCTCCAGTAAATAGAAGTGCTCTCTATTCGCTGGACTGGAATCATAACTTAAACCGGCGCTAAATTGTAGTACTAAAATACCTGTCTACCTAGAGCAAGTACTAAAACAAAGTACTGGGTTTTAGTGACCTAGTTACTGGCTCCGTGTAACCCCGGCTTGACTAAAACCGTTTACGTTTACACGTCTCCAGTGTTTAGTTGAGTACAAGTCTTTAGTGGCAAAAGTTTAGTAATTTTTAGTAATCGTGTAAACTCTCGATTTGGGGCCGGTATTATTATTTCAATGTCACCTCAGTGACATTTTAGCGAAGGTAAACTTAAAGTTAATGTGAATAAGCCATTTCAGAAACTCGTCAACTGATGACAGCTTGTACCGTAAAAAAACTTTTATGAGTTTTTAACTGCTGTACCTACAGTATAGTAACTTGTGGTGAGCACCAAATAACCAACTATGTCCATGTAAGTTATTTTTAGAAACCCCTGAGGGCTGAGGGATGCATCAATGTTCGTATCACTTAAACTAAAGGGCTCTATGTTGTTTACAATCGAAATTTTGTGTTTGTATCTCATTTCTGGGCCTCCAGCTTCTATCTTCTCGATATAATTACTCATTTCACAGGTTTTCAGAATCAGAAGTTCAACAAAACCATATTACACACTTGGCATTTCGAAAAATATCTCAGAAAGTAAAGAAAAATAGAGGTTAATGGTTGTTTACGGTACGATCAGCTGACTTTCAGGTTGTTTGTTTTGAAATTGCCTATCTTGATATTGTCATAGTATAATAAGTTGCTTTCCAGGAGTCGGATTCCGTGTACTGTGGAATTCAACATGTTGAATACCACTGTTGTGATTTCAACATGTGGAAGCGGCGCGAAAAAAACGTTATTCCGTGCACGGTGCACGTCTTGATAGAAGCCTTAGAACATAGAACCCACTAGAACTAGCGTACAGTATAGTTTAATTTTACATTTCGTAATGTTATCAGCTCGGTTATCAGTGTTTAACACGTAACTGGTGAAGTTGGGTGCAGAATACCCAGCCAAAAATTCAACACGCCACTGAAAATAAATAAAATGCGCAAACGCGTTCCCCTCTCAGGTACCTGGCTTCTAGTCAGCACAAAACACCTACAATGTTATGTGCTAGTCAGATCACAGATATCCCTCAGCGTGCGCATGCGCGACCTTCGCCCATCAGTCATTTATTTGTCGGCAATTGTTTAATACTTAAGGTATTTTTAGCCCGTCCTCACCAGTTACATCACAGTGTTTACCACTGTCACTGCCCTTTGTGAATAAAATGTCGTCTAAGAGGCAGTCCATGAAGCCGACTGACCCTGGATTTGAAGAATGGGCTATGGTCGTGCTGGATGTCAACGAAAACGTCTATACCGATGATGAGGGAGATATCATGGATGCAATTTTTCTCTTTTCACATGTCCCAAAAATGCATTCAATAAGACCTGGAATTTTATTTCCATAGAACATTCCAAAGAGTAGGAACGTTATTTTCTAGTCTTCGTCCTATACAGGGTGCCTCCGATTAAATCGGCACTATTGTTAACTTCTCTATTGTTGAAGATACGAGGTCGTTCAAATGAGAAAACTAGTACTATTCTTTCCGTTAATTAACTTGGTAAAAACAGAAAAATATTTGAACAACGCGTTCTCGATTTATTTAAAAAAATGTACTTTTTTGAAATGGGACACCGTGTATATTCTTATCATTATCGATTGCCCATTCTTTCCTGAACATGAAAGGTTATTATGAATTTTTGTCCTAGATTCGAAAAAAACAGAGTTATGCCTTTTTTGATTTTTCGGAAACTTTGCCATGAATTTTATAATTTTGACAAAATAATAAATATTGGTTGCCTTATTTGCTATTAAACTTATCATATCGTGCTAAACGTATTTCGTTGGATAAGCTGATCTTGAAACATTTGAATCATTGAATCTTGTTACTTAGACGTTTATAAATTAGTCGTGGAAAATACGCATAACTCCTTTATTTTCGGTTTCAGGAAAAAATTCATAATAATCTTTTATGTTCAGAAAAGTCTAGCTAATCAATTATGATAAAAATATACACGGTGTCCCATTAAAAAAAAACGTTTTTTGAAATAAATCGGAACGCGATGTTCAATTGTTTTTTTGACAGTATAACGTTAATCCGCAGAAAAAATACTACTAGCTCTCTCATTTAAACGACCTCGTATCTTCAATAATTAGGAAGTTAGTAATAGTGCCGACTTAATCGGAGGCACCCTGTATATCTAGATAGTTAAGACCCATTTTCACTTGATAATAAGAAAAAAAATACGATTTTTCACTATATGTGTATTTGTTGTGATTTTTTCACTAGATCATAAATTGAATCCTACTGATCAAATTGGTGCCTTTTTTACAGTCTGTAACACCTTGGTAATTGAAGTGAGAATAACTTTGTTCATTATCAATGAAATTTGATTTGATATCTTGAATCATGAACATATGTGAGCTTCAACAGAGTCTGGGTTTCAGCAACCCAACCTCACCAGTTATGTGACAATAAATTGACCTCTGCAGTTACGGGTTAAATGAGGCGAATTTTTGTCATTGAGACATAACGAAATTTGACCACTCATAGGTATATGGAGATGTCGCTACTTGTTGTTTATTTTACTAGGATATTGTCTCTCGAAAGTGCCGCATTTCAATTGCGCCACACCTTTCATGTAGCTAATGTGAGTGTTGCAATTGAAACACAGCAGACAATTTCGAGGTCCAAATTAACCTTTAAGTTTGGAGCTGCCCCTATGGAGTGTAGATAAGTATGGAAAGAGCCGTGTCTCGTCAATACTTGCGTCATGAAGTAATCTGTGTTTTGGTGTTTGCACTCTACCCATAATTTTTTTAGAAGGATTGAGTGGACAACCCCGCTTAACGCCCTTCTTTTGCATTCCCGAGGGCCTCCTAGGTTGGGCATTAGCTGGGACATCGATGTGATTCTTTGTTCCGATCTTTTTATGACTTCGTTGAAATGGTCATTGAAGGTTCTGTTGGAACTTAGTATGATCCCCAAGTACTTCGGAGACTTGCTAGGAGTTATGGTTATCCCGTTTATCTTGAAAACTATTAGCTCTTTGTCTTCCACCTTTCAAAATTATTGCCTCTGTCTTTTCCGGAGCAAGTTCGAGTTTGTGTTGCAGCAGCCACCTGTTGATTCTCCATAATGCCTCGTTGACTCTAAGAGACAAATCATCAGCAAAGCAAATCGTCCTAACCTTGTCTTCCAGGTCTTCTCTGAGTATCCCGTCGTACAGAATATTCCACAGCATCGGGCCTAGAACAGAGCCTTGCCTCCACACGTCATCTGCTTTTCGGCTGCGATCTTTAGCATTCGGTTTTGGAAGTAGCTTTCTATTATATTGATAAGGTACTCTGAGATGTTCATGTATTTCAGCTTCTGGATGACGATTCTCCATGTGGCTGTGTTGAAAGCATTTTTTATGTAGAATGTGACTAGCGTGCCCCATTTCTCCTCGGCGCCTTGAGTTGCTTTTAATACGGATTCGACGGCCTGTACTGTACATTTCTTCTTGACAAACCCAAATTGATCTTCCGATAGACCTCCGTTTTCTTCAATTTCTTGTTCTAATCTGGCTCTTATCATGGTTTTGAAAAGTTTACCCATGGTGTCCAGGAGGCAGATTGGTCGAAATGATGAGTTATTTTCCACGGATTTTCCACCTTTTAATAAAAGACAGACTCTGGCTATTTTCCATCTATCTGGAAACGGTTGTTTTTGAAGTAGCTTATTCAGTACTGCCAATTCAAAATCTGGAGTTGTGTCAATAGCCTTTTTTACTACTTCGGATGGTAAGTTGTCTGGTCCCGGGGCTTTTCCATTCTTCTTCGCATTTTTTGCAAAGGAAAGTTCGAGGGAAAGATTCCTCTATCGTAAACGGCTGCACGTGTCCAACAACTTTTCCCTTGGTCCACTGGTCACTTTTATGTGGAAACAGCGTTTCCACTATATCCAATTTTTTTCCGGTTGGCAGGTTATAGCATGGTCGGGTTCTTGAGGTGTTTCAGCGCAATTTTGTAACCGTTTCCCCAAGGGTTGTTGTCTAACTCTTTACAGAGGTCTTTCCGGTGTTGCATTTTGGATATATTTATTAGTTTCTTATGTTCCCTTTTTTTGTATTTGTATTCTTGGGCTAGCTCCTGGTGGCCAACAGTATTTTGTGGTGATCGTGCCTTCTTTCGTGTTAAATTTCTTCTGGTGAATATGCATTCTCTCCTTTTGTCTTCAATGTCAAGGTTCCACAAGTAAGGGACTTTCGCGTTATTGGTGCCTCCTCGAACTATACCAGCTTGATGTGTTTACCGATTTCAGTATTCCCATGTACTTCTCGATGCTGATAGCTCCGGAGTTATCAATAGTGTCCATTTTATCCATAAGTTTTTGGCAGAAAACCTCTTCCTTTAAGATAAACTTTTGTCTTTCCGTCAGTTTTCGTTTGGATTTTGTTTTATTATCTATTTCGAAGACTATAAAACTATGGTCCCTAAACGGTTCGTCGTCAAGCACTGCCCAGTTGTGGATTTCTCTGGCTACCCCCTGTGTTGAACAAGTTACATCTATAAAGGACTGGCTTTGTCCTTACAAAAGTTGGCTTCCCTCCTTTGTTGTGTGCGACAAGGTCTAGGGCGCCATATAGTCAAAGAGGGCGCCCATCCACTCTGTGAAGAAATTACCCCGTTCATCCGATACAGGTGAACCCCATCTCGGTGATTTTATGTTCATATCTCCCAGAATGACAGCTTCGCCTGGTTGATTTCTAACAGTACCCATCAGGTTCTCTATATAGGTTTTGAAATCGTCAAAAGAGATATTTGGAGAGCAGTAACAGCAGTAGATGCTGAGAAGTCCGAGTTTAATTTTCACAAAACATTTTTCTGTGAAGACCTTCTCTATAGGCAAGTTTTTGTTTTGAAACTAGATCGCAACGTCTTTAGATTCGCTAGCTACGATAATATCCACCAGCTCCCGTCTTGATATGAGGAATGCCATATCATGGGCTGGTCTTGACCTGTTTAAGTTTGTAATATTTTCATTACTAACGTTATTCGTCCTTAGATATCAACCTATTTAATGTTCTTTTAAATATGGGACATCTACATTTCGCCAAGTCGGGTCTATGCGCGTCGGACCGACAATTTATGCAGTAAGATTCCTTTGTGCATCGCCTTATGCTCTTTCGAGCTACAGTCATAACAAATTTCTGTGCAGTCTTTTTTAGTGCAGTTGTGAGCTTTTTGACCGGGTTTTAGGCACTTGAAGCATCTATCGATCTGCACTCTTTCTCTTATTGTGCAGTTCGGGAATAGGGTGGGTACCCTATTCTTATTTTATTTCTTGTGAGTTGGGATATGTCTACAGTATTTTTCACGGTTGTTACTGCTTGGTTTCCGTCCCTCATTGGTCGTAATGCGCCTACCGTAAGGTCATCCTCGGTAGCATTCATCAGGTTCCTTGGCTCTTCTTTGACCTCAGTCCCTGTGATTGTTGCATCAAGTCCATATATGTGTAGTGTCTTGGTTGCCTTTTTGACGATAACTTTGAATTCCGTCTGTTGCTGTTTAATTTCTTTACCCAGAACATCTGACGCCACCTGGCCTCCTTCAAAAATGAGTTGTAGGTCTCCTGCTGCAGTTTTTCTGAACCTATCGAATTTTACGCCCATTTTCTTGATATCAATTTTTTCTTTCAAGTTTCTCACCAGTTCAGCGTAGCTTTTGTTCCCGGCTTTTATTATCATGTCTGCTCTGGGTGGTTTGTATTTATTTTGGACTGTCGATTTTTGGCGCGCGATTGGTTTGTTCATCATATGCGTCATATATTGTACCTTGGTTTCAGTTTTGCGCATTACATGTTCTGTGATCTTTTGTACATAATCTCTATTGAGTCCTTCTGGTGTTACCATTGAGAGTTCCCTCATGTCTTTTTTAGTGTCTATTATGTTCTTCATCGATTTAATCAAAATATGGAGTTTGGCCATATCATTTATTCCATTCTGGTCGACTGTGTAGGGAAGTAGGTAGATAGTTGTTTTTCGACCTACTTTTGTTCTGCTGCCTGTTGTTTCACTTACGATAAACTCAATTTGGCCATCTTCGCACCCCTCCTCAATTATCTCTCTGATTTCAGGGAATTTATCGTATGTATCTTTTGCTATTCCCCTTTCTCACTTCTCCCTAGGATCAATGAGAAGGGCTATATCTCCAAGTCCTGATGCTTTGAATGGGTTTCCCTCCACAGCCTTCACTGTCTTGAAAAACACTCTCTGGTCATTTTTTATCAATTACTCTGGTAAGCTCCTCAAAAGTCTCTTGACTATCAAAGATTATTAACCTTTAAGTGTACCTTAATCTAAGTGGACATTGAAATGTTCGCATTAGTCTAGTAAATTGGTCAAGCGAGTAATTTTGTAGATATAATAATAGTTTCGCACATATTTCTTACTAAATCACTCTCCACTCGACCAAAAGTCTTTACTGAGCACTGGAGGCATGTAAACCGGCTTTTAAAGTCACTAAAATCCAGTACTAAAAGCAAGTGCTCTAAAAGGTTGATGTGGTTACACGGATCCACAAAGTAAACCTTAAATACGCTCAGTTTCATCTTTCACTTTGTATCTTTATTGTTGCAGCATATAAGTTTATGGTTGAAGTTTAAAATAATGAATTCGAAACAGAAATTTGTTTGAAAAAAAAGTTTTTCGTAAATTCCAGCATTTAACAAAATTTGTCGAATATAATAATTAAAAACGTTATATGAAAAAATATAAAATGTTTCCATACATCATCACTAGAACGAGCACTAGAATTTGGCACTGGATGTTTTCACGAGGCAACTACTGAAGTCCAGTGCTAGACTGCTAACTTGCGCAAGTCACTATCCTCGTGTAAAGCTCCTTTAATCAATGTACTTGGGTTTGAGTAGAAAGTAAATTACGTCACAATCTACACAGTCATACCTACTTTATTATTATATCGATTTAGTTATCTAAATCTAACTGCTAATAGTAGAGGTAAAGATACGAGTCGATACCACTGTTTCGAATTATTGTCACCAATGATTTTTGCCACAAAACACTTCATTTCGACATCAAGGCAAAGCTTTCAGCAGCGAGCATTTGGGATCTCGCTTGAATACACAAACACGATTTTTTAGCAGGCAAATAACAAAACTCAACGAAGCGCTTCGCACGGCCTGCCTCGTCTCTTTAGATTTGGATTTGAATATCGACGGTGATCTGACAATACCTGCTAACTGTTTTTTTTTCGAAAAATGAGATTTTACTGCAGTTAGCTTTATAATTCAGTTTTGCACCTTATAGCAGAGATTGCTTACTGTAATAAATCGGTGTTTATAATACAGAGGTGAAACAATATCTGTTATCTAGAATGTGCTTGCCGACAAGAGTCAATACCTGCTATGTGCCAGTTCACCATGAATAATTTTAGGTTAGGTTTATGGAAAAGGGGAGCTCTAGTTCTGTGTTATCCACAATTATTATCTCAGCCAAAAAACTACTTTTGTGTGTATTGTAACAAATTAATGAACCTATGATGTGCTATTCTATTTGCATTGCACCGGCAAAATGCATTTTAGAAATCCGTTGTCTGATAGCAGCTATTTCCACAAACTTTTTTTTACTCCTGTAAAATTATTATTTACGGACATAGCAGGTGACAATACCTGCTTTGTCCGCCTTCGATATATTCTACAATCAATTCGTTCGAACATTGCATAAAGTTTTTTTTATATTTCAATAACTTTTGTATTTACAAAGTTTGGTAATACTGTGAAAATTGCAATTTTACCAATTCGTCGAGTCTGTCGCACGTTTGCAATATATTTATTGTTATGTAGGGATGATTTAAATATTATTTTGAAAATTGGTAATAAGTAGCACCACCGAACATAAATTCGTATAGAACCATCAACGCTCTTCTGCACATAGCGTCAACGGAAATATTTAACGACCTTCGTACCAGTTGGCGAACTAAGCGTCAAGGGTGTACTACTTACAGGGATATTGATTATAAATGCCACCCCCTCTAACTTTTTAATTTGATATTTTAGAAAAAAGTGTCTCAAATAAAAGTTTTATGGTTGAAAATGAAATTAAAAAAAAAAAACACATACCTACAGGAAGTTCCGAAAAGTCTGGGCGAGGTCCA
Source organism: Orchestes rusci (assembly GCA_958502075.1). Lineage (NCBI taxonomy): Eukaryota > Metazoa > Arthropoda > Insecta > Coleoptera > Curculionidae > Orchestes > Orchestes rusci. The sequence goes on from OY293305.1 coordinate 35,462,485, forward strand.
ACTTTCTTATTTCTAATTGATACCCTGTTTTTTTAATCAATATTTGAATTCTCCTTTAGATTCTAAACATTTTCTTTGTAGCATATCCTATACCTAAGTTTGATGTTTGAAAAGATATTTGATATTTACTAATTTATTGTTATAAAAAAGTTAAATATATCTATGGTTTCGAAGTATTAACGATGATGTCTGTGTAGGATATACCAAAACTTTTCTAATTTTGAATTGATACCCGAAACATTAACTGAAAATAAAATAACATCCTATTTGAAAAAAATCGATTGAATTAAATGCAGAATTATTTATACATTGATACTTTGTCACTTTAAAAGTATTTGATGACGTGACATTCGTCAATACGAGCGTCAATACTTCGAAATCATGGATATATTTCACATTTTCATAACAATAAATTAGTATTATTCAATTTATAAATATCAAATATCTTTGTATACATTGAACTTAGGTATAGGATAATATGCTACATCGAAAATGTTTGGAATTCACAGAAGAATCCAAATATCAAATAGAAAAAAAAAGTATCAATTTGAAATGAGAAAGTTAGATCTCGCCCAGACTTTTTGGAGCACCCGGTATGTGAAAACCTTTAAAAATTTCTGGTTGAACCATGAAACACTTATTCGGGAGACTTTTTTCTAAACCGTCAAAATTTAGAATGAATAACCCTGTACACCTATAAAGGGTATGAAAATGGATAAAGTATTGGCAAATATTCAAGATTGACATACGTAACGTCAAACAATTTTCCAGTGATATTTTGTACACATAATAAGGTGTTTGAGTGATTAACCTTATGTCCATTCTAAACTTCTTGATAACATAATTGGCCCGTGTGAATTAAAATTCAGTAAGATCTTTTACTTACATCTTCAAAGCAGCAGTTTGGAGTGAAAAGAAAAAAGTAATTAGCTTTTACTAAAAAAAAAACGACTTCTTTTCCAGTTGATATTCAGAAACCTTAAAATATTTTTGAATATTGAGAATAGGTAATGGACAATTTGCACATTTTTTGAAAATATGAAAAATATAAGGATTAGTGAGTACTGATGCCATTGATGTTTAAAAAATCAACATACGACCTCAAATAATGTTGTAATCACCGATTAAAGAGCGCCAATCAACATCCAGTACGTCACAGAATACACTATCTATCTCTGTCTGTCGTATTGACTTTGATGACTCTCTCTCTCGGGAGGGTAATAGGGCCTCACCCCGTTTGCGATCATACAGTGAAATTCGCGACTTCTTTGTCATTTATTTAGTATATTTTTTGGTATTTCGGTAAATTTTTTTCGCTGGTGACTTTCAAATAATGTCTAGAATACGTATATAAAATTTCAAGTCATTTGAAAATGTATGCAAATTGTCCATGGTGATTCAGCATTCAGCATACGGTAATTGTAATTGAGAATAGTTAAATGTGATTGAGAAAGAGTCAAATGAAATTTAGAAGCATCAAATGGAATTCAGAATGGGTCTAATGCGAAATTGAGATCCTGAAAATGCGAAAATTCGCGAGAATTCATAGAATTTATGAGGATATCGGAAACGGGTAAATATTTTGGTTAAATGATTATACGGTTGCGCAATTTTATCAAGAAAATTTTGCTTCGAAACTTTTTGTCGGATATTGTTTTCATGGTTTTTTGTCTGAGCTTATTGTCTTCTATACACGATGAGTCTATGCAGTATTTTAAATTCAACAAATTTGTGGCACCGTGTAGGCTATCTACTATGTTAACAAGTCAAATGATTTTTATATTCAGAAAGAACAATCCATATTTATATCAGGAAGTTTATTTATAAAGTATCATATTCGCTGAAAAAAACTACACCCAAACTATATTCTCAATAACATTTGACGTTTTCTGAAATACATTAAACCGTTTCTCAATTACAACTGGAAAAGGTGTAGTGAAAGCTTAGAAGTAGGTATTAAGCATTGTCTCAAAAAGGTGTAAAAGAAAACCAAAACTTTAAATGTTCGGCAAAATGACTAGTGATGAATATTAAGTCTATGAAGTCTTACCCGAAAAGAAGAGAAAGTCGTGCAGAGGAATACGACAATCTGTTTAGATTAAGTGAGCAAAGTGTTGAGAGGATGGGGATAGCTGACCAGTTTTTGGGGCAAAAAGCAAAGACCACATAGACCTTCAACTGAATGATTCAAATAGGTATTGGATAAGAAAAGGTGTACATGGAACTACAAACAAGTTTTTTTTTTATATTTTATATTGAATATATCTGAAGAAATGCTTTTTTTACTATTTTCCATCAAGCAAATGTTGTGAGTTCAATTGAATTTGATACGGACGTCTTATGACAGTGTACTGAACTATATAGTGAAGTTTATTTTTGTACCAGGTATTTAATGAAATCGGTTGTATCTGCCTTCCATTGAAGTCAGAAGTTGCGTCTCCCACGCATTCAACAAAATGATTTTTTTTATTTACATTTGCATTCTCATCCTTCTTTTTATGCCCGCAATTTTGGAAACATTTTTTGTCTGTAGATTCCAAACGTCAAGCGATTTTAATGAAATGTTGATAGTTTTGAAAAAAATCGAGTCGTTTTGAGTCTGAAGAGAAAAAATCGAATGTACACAAACTTTCTACACTCCGTATATTTTCAACAAGTCGTTTGCGAACTCACGTTCCTTCACAACTGTATACTCTATTCAACATAAAAAAATGCGAACTTATTTCGGACTCACCCTGTATGTTTATCACACAAAGATGTTGTCAAAACGCTAAAAGTTGATTTCGGGCTCATTTTCGGGAGAATACACGTGAACGCTTCAAATTGCAAGCTTTCGTTAATAAGTAAAATTGAGAGGTTATTCACACTATTTCAAGCAAATGCTTCAAGCAAAAGCTAAAACTGACTAGTAAAAACTTAAGCTGATATTTATCACTACAAGTAAAACCTTTATGTAAGGTACAGGGTGATTCATTTTCAGCGAAAGGGTGCCAGTTCTCATAAACTATTCATCATAGAGACTCAGGAAAAAAAATCCTAATAGTTATGTGCCCAATAGAAAATGCTAGAAATATATTTCAAGCTTCTCGGATCGCCGCAAGGGGCGTAACGGTACAGTGAAAACAGAAAATCAACAAATTTTTTAAATTTTTCCCTTTGAACTACCAAAAAAGAATATGAAAACAGATTTTAGACGATATTCTCTACAAAATTGCCCCCCGATACTTATCTCTAAGTTGTCAAATAAGACAGCTACAAGCCGTCAAACTTGATGTCACTAAACTGCCTATAACTTCGAAATTCCTTGACCGATTAGACTGTTCTTTAGCTCGTTTTGAAGAAGAAAATCTGTTCTTTCTGGTGCATGTAGTCGAGGTCGATTTTATCTGCTTTAGACGACCACACAACATGAATTGTAAAAGTCAAGCCTGTATTTGCGGTTTTTTAGAAATTTTCAAAAGCAAACCCACAAAATACATTCCTCTATCGTGTTATTTGGTCAATTTCCTATCACTTTCATGAAGGTCATTTTTCTATATCTTTTGAAATAGAAGAGTTACGGGAACTTCATCAAGAATCACGCGAGGAATACTTTCGAAACAGCCCCTCTAAATTTGAATGAGTCAAAAAGATACACATCGGATTTGTTTTGATTCGCGTTTGACATTTTCTTCAGTTGATGTTGAAAACAAAAGTCTTTAAGTGAGAATGCCAACTATTTTTCGTTTTTTTTTTCTACGAGCAGCTGAGAAGTAGAATACAGTGCACCACTTGCCAAAAATAATACGGTGGACAAGCAAACATCTTATTTCAAAAATATTGAAAAAAAAAATGAAAATAACTAAAAAAACAAAAAAAATAGTACAGGGGCTGTTTTAAAAGTATTCCTCGACAGATTCCTGATGCCGTCTCCGTAACTCTTCTATTTCAAAAGATATAGAAAAATTACCTTCATGAAAGTGGTAGGAAATTATCCAAATAACACGATGGAGGCATCTACTTAGGCCCATTTTCACAATATCTTGGTCTTGGTCAGTATCCATAGTTTCAATTGAAAAATCACTATGCAAACAATAGAAACCGCAGCAACTAACCAGGACTTTTTGGTGACCATATATTGTGAAATTAGGCCTTAGTGGGTTTGCATTTGAAAATTTCGAAAAAACCTCAAATTCATGTTTGACTTTCACAATTATTCATGTTTTGTGGTCGGCTAAAGCGGATAAAATCGATCCCGAGTAAATGCACCAGAAAGAGCAGATTTTCCTCTTCAAAATGACCTTAAGAACAGTCAAATCGGTTAAGGATTTTCGAAGTTATGGTTAGTTTAGTTACATCAAGTTTGACGGCATGTAGCTGTCTTATTTGCCAACTAAGAGAGAAGTGTCGGGGGGCAATTTTGTAGAGAATATCGTCCAAAATCTGTTTTCATATTCTTATTTGGTTGTTCATCGGCAAAAATTTAAAAAATTTATCGATTTTCGGTTTTCACAGTACCGTCACGCCCCCTGGCGGCGATCCTAGAAGCTTAACATATATTTCCAGCATTTTCTCCTTTGCACATTACTATACAGATTTTTTTCCTGAGTCTCTATGATGAATAATTTACGAGAACTGGCACCCTGTCGCTGAAAATGAATCACCCTGAACATTCTATTTCACTTTGAAGTGAAAGTGACAGATTTTCGCTTGGCAAACGGGAATCATATGCTACCATCTACAATGAATTTACGTTCAGTCTCGCTTACGCCAAATTCAATTAGTGGTATGAATGAAGATAAGTAAATGCTTTCACTTTCATGCTATCTTTGTCAGTTGCTTATGCAGTATATATATAAGTCTATTTCAAGAAACTCGAGTAAAAGCATTTGCTTATTCTTTATTCATACCACCCAATGTGGATGGTACCATATGATTCCCGTTTGCCAGGCGGAAATCTGTCTCTTCCACTTCGGAGTGAAATTGAATTATTTCAGGCATTATTTTTTTTCTCACTAGCCATTGGCGGGGATCTGGACCCAGGTCGTTACAGTTTATACCGCAGTCCAATCAGTTAGACAACTCTCTATCGGTTCCTTTGATGTGGATGTAACCAAATTCTATTTTTTCATAGTTCCTCATATCTCACGCATGCGCTTCGAAAGTCAAAAATGTCTGCCTGCTGAAAGGCCGAGGAGGCCAATGAAAAACTAGTTTGGTGATAATTTTATAGTCATTTAAAATATTGATTTTTAGACGTAGAATAGCTAAGTAAACCATCAAATATATCACCATTGGACTATGGTATAAGCTGAGGCGTCACTGTCTCATGTGGTCCTCATATCAATCGTCTCGTTGCGCAAGCTCAAAATATGAGGAAGAATGAAAACATTTTCAGGCTTCAAAATATTTGGAGAGTGGTTCAACTGGACTCGTATTCCGTGTACTGTGGAATTCCACAGCAACACGTCGCTCTCTGTGTAAAATGATGGGAAAGCGACATGTTGCTAGAATTCCACAGGTACACGGAATCCGGGTACTGATTCGACTTCGGTTTAAACTGTGGTATCACGAATCAGAATCTCACAGGATTAGATGACAAAACTGTATTAGTTAAATAATTGTTTTATCAAGCTGTAATGGCTGTAGATAATCGTGAAGTGGTATCTTTCAAGTAAATAACATCAAGACATATCTTTACATGGTGTCCCAGATAAGATCTTCTACTACCTTATCTCGTAAGATATGCGATTTTCCAAAAAGAGTTAAATATAAAGTCTTATTGTTTTTTAAGGAACTTTATTATTATATATATTTGACATATACAAGGTGCTCAGTTTTCCCTGAGCTGAACCCAACTTTTCAAAATTAAATAGAACACCCTGTATATTATTGCAGAAATAAATTCTACATGAAAAATGAAGGTGGCTCTCTATAGGATGTCCTATACGTATCTCCAATAGTTTCGGCTAAAATGGCGATTTTAAATTTTTTCTGAAAAAATAGTACATTTTGTATCAAGGGCGGAAAGAAGATGATTTTGACGAGGGTATAAGTAGCAGCACGAGCGAAGCGAGGGCAGATATATTAGCCGAGTCAAAATCATCTTTCGTCCGTGGTGCAAACAATGCTTTTTGTACAACCAGTTTGTAATCATTTGAAAAAGAATAATTATGAATATCAAAAATAAATAATCGATACACTGCACTACACTCTACACTGCTGACAATTCAGACAACTGACAAGTGACAACTGTCAATCATGGTTACAATAAGCGTTTTCATGGAGTATGGTTACATGAGTCGATGAGACCATTCCAGTTTGGTCTGTCAGTAACGTCCCTTTTAGCCAATCGGCGAGCTGCAAGTGACGTTAGTGACAGACCAAACTGGAATGGTCTAATGATACCATACTCCATTAAAACGCTTAATATGTGTGTTCCCGTATTCTTTTGTGGTGCGGATTCATTGTCATCGAGATTGTCACGTGATAAGTTCCTTTTAGTATGCTAGACTGTCACGTGGTTATTATTTTCAGAGGCGTTGGGATCCAAGGAACCGTTGCTAAGCGACCTACTTTTGCGCCCGCGGGCGCGAAAGTACTTTTAGGCCCGGCTGCCAAAATTAGCGACTTTCCGCCTGCTTTGCATGCATTGAAAAGTGGACTTTACGTGTAGGTTGTACAAAAACGCATTTATTTCAAGTAGTGAAAAAATATATAGGTGCATAGTATTCCGTGACTCTGCCTTTTTTTTCCACACACGAAACTATAATATATCAATCCAGTTGGTTAGAATGGCTGGCAATCATACAGGGTGATGTCAGAAGTTGAACCCAATAAGGACATATAAAATCACCAATGAGTCGAAAATGTTAAATACAGCACACTGTATATCATTACGGATTTTGATTGTTCACCAAAAATAGAGTTTAGTTTGTATAAAATAATCTATGCCTATCTCTAAACGACTAGAGATAGGTATAGACTATTTCATGACAACCATTTTTTTTTTCTATAGAATGTCACCTTATTTTTTATGTAGAATTCATTTCTGAAATAATATACAGGGTGTTCCATTTAATTTTGAAAAGCTGGGACCAACCCAGGGAAAAATGAGCATCCTGTATATGTCAAATATATACATATAATAATTGTATTGTATATACAGGGTGTCCGGAATGATGAGCAAAAAATCCAGGTGAGGATTCTAGACGAAAAATAAATGCTATCTCTTCCTGTAAATTTTTTCCGAAAATTGATTATTGACGGAGTTACAGGGTGTTGAAGTTGCTTTTTATTTGCGGTTTTTTTGTTATACCTTTTGCCACGCTTATAATATTTAACGAAATCTTGTATTTGGGGCTTTATCGAGATGAGGAATTCAGATTTGACACCCGTTTTCTCGTATTTTGTAGAGGGCGCCACATACGTACCTATACTTTGATTTGAATGGTGCTATTTTTTTGTGCTACAATGTACGTGACTTTCGACCAACAATTTTTATTATCTCGACTTTTTGACATAAGAAAGGGATTCTTCATTCGTTACGATAAATCTAACTGTTTTCGAGAAAATGTTTATTCCATGTAATGAATACGAAATCATTTTAATTTATTTTTTGTACAACCTACACGTAAAGTTCCACTTTTCAATGCATGCAAAGCAGGCGGAAACTCGCTTATTTTGGCAGCCGGGCCTAAAAGTACTTTCGCGCCCGCGGGCGCAAAAGTAGGTCGCTTAGCAACGGTTCCTTGGATCCCAACGCCTGTGAATCTAATAACCACGTGACAGTCTAGCATACTAAAAGGAACTTATCACGTGACAATCTTGGTGACAATGAATCCGCACCACAAAAGAATAAGGGAACACATCTATTGTAACCATGATTGACAGTTGTCACTAAACTTGTCAGTTGACTCAGTTGTCTGACCTGTCAGCAGTGAAGTGCAGGGGATCGATGACGATGATTTATTTTCGAATTTCATAATTATTCTTTTTCAAATGATTACAAACTGGTTGTACAAAAAGCACTGTTTGCACCACGGACGAAAGAACGATTTTGACTCGGCTAATATCTGCCCTCGCTTCGCTTGTGCTGCTACTTATACCCTCGTCAAAATCATCTACTTTCCGCCCTTGATACAAAATGTACTATTCCACCTTTAACATAGCATGC